>VWZP01001756.1:856074-1372757 GCA_013396995.1 Dicaeum eximium
TAAAAAATGTGGTCTTCTGTGAAAGTGCTACCTTTGAGGTGATTTGATACGCTCAACACACAACCCATGCCCTCAAGGCTCTGTTCTTGCATTCTGGTGCAGAATGTGAGATTTCACATTCAAATACACTCACTCCACTGACAGGTGTGTGAAAATCCCATATGGCTGCCAGATTTCTGTATACCTACATATATATATATATATATATATATAGTATATATTTTTAAGGCATTTGTAACAAACACATTTGGTATTGACTCCGATGTTCTTTGCTTCAAGTTGCAAAATAGAAATGATCTAAAAATGCAAAAAAACCCAACAAAAACCAAAACTAACAAACAATACAAAAGTGTTCCCATTTGCTACCAAAACATTACTTCTTTCTTCCATAATCACATGGACTATATTGACTACACGTCATGGATATCTCATCTGCTGTCTAAAGTGAGCACACAGATCACTGAGGAAAAATCAGGGCACTCAGCTGGAATAACAAGAGCAGAAGCAGCAGAGGTAACTTCAAATTAAAAAGAACTACAGGCAGATACTACCAGTATCACAAATTAGCTGGTCACTTGCACCTCAGTGAAGCAAAAGTAGATCTCCAGGATCTCCACAGCATGGACCTGGAGTTTCAGGTGAAAAAATGTGCACCAACAGAGANAAAATGTGGTCTTCTGTAAAAGTGCTACCTTCGAGGTGATTTGATACGCTCAACACACAACCCATGCCCTCAAGGCTCTGTTCTTGCATTCTGGTGCAGAATGTGAGATTTCACATTCAAATACACTCACTCCACTGACAGGTGTGTGAAAATCCCATATGGCTGCCAGATTTCTGTATACCTACATATATATATATATATATATATATAGTATATATTTTTAAGGCATTTGTAACAAACACATTTGGTATTGACTCCGATGTTCTTTGCTTCAAGTTGCAAAATAGAAATGATCTAAAAATGCAAAAAAACCCAACAAAAACCAAAACTAACAAACAATACAAAAGTGTTCCCATTTGCTACCAAAACATTACTTCTTTCTTCCATAATCACATGGACTATATTGACTACACGTCATGGATATCTCATCTGCTGTCTAAAGTGAGCACACAGATCACTGAGGAAAAATCAGGGCACTCAGCTGGAATAACAAGAGCAGAAGCAGCAGAGGTAACTTCAAATTAAAAAGAACTACAGGCAGATACTACCAGTATCACAAATTAGCTGGTCACTTGCACCTCAGTGAAGCAAAAGTAGATCTCCAGGATCTCCACAGCATGGACCTGGAGTTTCAGGTGAAAAAATGTGCACCAACAGAGATAATTTCCAGGCTACACCAGATGGAACGGATGGCCAGTGCTCTGGGTAGTAATCCTTGCCATGTGCCCTAAAATGCCAAACTAAAGAGGTATTTATCCAGTGTCCTGCATTTAGCAATCTTCAATTTCTTTACTGATTTTTTTTGGTCAGACTTACACTGGATACATTTTTACCCTGGATTTACACTCTTTCATCTGATAGCTTTTTGATGGGACTGTCAGAGAGTATCTCTAAAGCAAAGAGCCCGGCAGGATTTAAAAAAGGACTGGCCATTTATCAGACAATATCATCCAGAAAAGCAGTAGTAACAAGAAGCCTAAGCTTTCCAATGATCAGGGGGTGTAAAAAACACTTTGTTTCTTACAGGTGTTTTTTTCTTTCATGGCAGGCCTAAGCAACATCTCTGCCTCAGACTCCATCACTTTACAACAGCCCAGCTTATCCTGGCCCCTGTAGAGGACAAAGAGTACCAAGGGCTGCAAGTCACTTCCCATCTTCCTCCCAGCAAAGGCACTAATTTAGCTCTCCTTCCCTAATCTGGCTAAGCACTACCACGAAATCTGTACGAGTTTAGTTAATTCTGAGATCTACCTTTCTTCAAATCAAAATCAGCTGAGCATAATTGTAAAGGTCTTTTATTACACTTGATAAAGGCAGTCCCTAGCTACAGGGAAATTCCCTGCCTGTACACTCCAAAGGGTAGTAGGTGAAATAGAATCATCATTCATTTCCAGTACAGAAATCTATCAAATTTTAATTCCAGCTGAGACCACAGAGGATTTACAAGTTTCACCAACGATTCCATTGTCTGTGATCTGAATCCAATGAGAATGTCTCCTTTTATAAATATATGGTAAAATAGTACACATTGAGTCAGATTCCATTGCTGCAACTTACATACATCCCACACTGCAAAACAAACAACTGTGACGATGTAAATTAATTTGGTTGCCACAGGAAGGCAATAGAGAAGTTAATTTTCTTTCAATGTTGCACACATGAAATTTCATTTAAGAACAGTTTTTAAATAGTTTCAGTTTCTAAGATTAACCCTCATAAGTACAAATGAATAAAAGTGTATGCTTAGATTAATTAAGAAATTAGCTGGCACAGGGCTTTGAAGATGTAAAGGACTGTACAAGTGCTATTGCTATAATAATATTTTTCTGCATTACAATACTTTCCTTCCTCAAGTGACATCTCTTTTGCTACAAGTGCAGAGTGAAAGCTCAAGTCCTTTTTCTGCATGAGGACTGTGTTTGAAAAAATACAGAAAAAAAGAGAATTAAAAAGGATCTTCAGCTAGGTCTGAGTGAACAGATGCTCAAGAGAGCAATTTAAGTTGATCAAGGGCAATGACAAGAACTTGCTTTGCTAGTTAGGAAGGCTGATCTCTACTAATGGTGGCTTCATAGTCTTAAGAATATGAATGATCCTATCAGTAATAAAGAAGAGCAGCTAAAAGGAAGGGAGGACAGGTGGCACTTTCCCTAGAGCCTCTGGAGAGGCTGTCTGGATTTGATTTGATTTGAAAAGCCTTTTATAGCACCCTGTGAACCTGGAATGATATGGCAACCCATTAATAAGTCAGCAGATATCACAGGAACAGTCTGATATTTCATAAAAATGTTTATTTTCCGTATGGCTTAGGTTAGTTCAGCTGGTTAAAAGAACTGAGAAACTTGGATGATATGGTTCAGAATCCAGAACTAGTTTGTGTTTTTGGTTTTGTTTTGTTTTCTCGACTTTCATTTTCCATTGAACCTTGTGTTTCCTTTTGCCATTCCCTTTTAAATGAGTTAATTTTTTCTGAAGCTTGATATTCAAATCAAAAACAAGTAATAAAAGACTTAATAGCTCTGTGAGCTGGAAAAAATAGCTAAAGATACACTTTCTACTAATTAAAAGTTTAAATGTAGTTGCAAACCAGACAAGCATTTTACACATCTTTTCCACAAACAGAAGGTCCCACAGTCAACTCCTTGTGAGCCTAATGCAGGAAGCAAATGAGTTAACAGCTTTGAATGGCAAAGAATGGTGGAGCCATGAAGATCCTCCTTGGATTCGCAGTTTAACTCTGCGTGCACTCTGTGGTGGGAGGAGTAGGTGGCTGATTTGGGAAGAAGTACAGCACAGGAATGATACACTTGACTCCTCTGAGGATGGTGATGAAAATCTGTCAGCTTGGCATAGTCCTTCACGTTACCTACAGCAAGTACTGACACATGGAGAAAGCAACAGCTCTACAGACACCACAGTAAAAACACAGAACAGAGATGGATAAGGCCTCTAAGATCACCAATTTGAACCATTAACCCAACACTGCCGAGACTACCATCAAACCACAGCCCCAGGCACCACACCTACATGTTTTTTGAACCCTTCCAGGGACGGTAATTCCACCACTTCCTTGGGCAGCCTGTTCCAATGCCTGACCCCATTTAGCAAAAAAATTTTTACTAATATTTAATCTAACTTCCTCTGATGCAACTTGAGGCCATTTCCTCTTGTCCTATCATTTGTTACATGGAAGAAGAGACTGTCACCCACCTGGCTGCACCCTCTTTCGTGGCAGCTGCAGAGAGCACAGCACAAGAGGCTGTGTGGTGGAGAAAGCAGAGCTGCTTTGTTGCAGAGTCCTGTGAGAATACTGTCCAGGGAAAGGGAAACAAACACACAAAACAGTCTCCATAAGGAAACAGTGAAATTCAGGCATGCATTTGTGGTAGATTGCAAAAAATAAGTGGCATTGCCTGAGGACGCCTTCTGCACTGATTGTGACAAAGAGCTAGCACAGGAATCAGCATGCACGCACACACTCTCAGATTAAGTTTTCTCCTCCTACAGTTTTCTTTCAGGAAAGAAAATCTGAAGCTGGATGACTAACTACAATGCAGATGGCAGAGCAGTGTGGAGATACAAGCTCCAAATGAACTAGCTTAGATGACACCACAAGTGAATTTAACCTATTCATACTGAACTCCACGGTTATTCTGCTCCTGGAACCTGAACATTCACAACAGTTTAGGATTCAGACAAGCCAAAGAAGGACAGCAAGTGATACTCAAGCTAGATCTGCCAGCATTCTTGCAAATTTATGTCTGCAGTTTTTTGCCATTACTTGTGAATGTGCCAAGAAAGTACCTCCCAGCAAGAAATAATACATGGAATTACAGCAGCATCAGAGCAAGGCATTGCTCTGAAAAGAAAGGAAGAAATAACTCTTTTAGAGGATATAGAATATCCTCTTTTAGCTCTGCAGGAATCATCTGTAGCCTTGCACGGTTCACAAGACTGCTGAAACTGCAGATTTACTGTCTTGGCTCTAATGCCAGGACAATTAATTCAGTGCTCACCAGAAACCCTTTCGGGTAGCTAGGGCGATGGTTCCCTGGCAAACCTTCTTTGAGGGGATTGTCATGCTCAGCCTACTCCTGCACTGTCTGGGCACTCTGAAGGTGTGAATGGCAACAACACTTTGTCTACAGGTCAGCAGTAACCATGAGCAGGCAAATGTCTGCTATCCCATCACATTTACACCTGGTAACTAACTCTGAGCTCAGCTGGGCACTTAAGGACAGCCACCCTTTGGTGAGGATTCCGTCTGAAGGGACCCAAGAACCAGGACACTGATTAGATGCTCTTGAACTACTTATAGCTCAAGGATTAATTAGGAGTGGGAAAGTACTCCAAGACCTTTAACTGAAGAATTGAAGAATTAAAGAAGTTGAAATATAAATACTTACTATCACTACAGTATCAGAATCTCTGATTGAAACCCTGCAGAAATAACTCACGCTATGTAGATCCAACAAGAACATTTGGTTAAGATTTCATAAATGACAAAATGGGATTTATCTGGGAATGCTGAACAACTGAAAAGACAGGTGGTATGTGTTAAAACTGAGGATGTGCAGTTTTCAGCCCTTGAATTTATAGGTGTCTACTCTTGTGCTCTGCCCAACTTTCTGCTAGATAACACCAGAACTGTAAACACAGCATATGGAAAATAAAGGCCAAAGATAAAAGTTAAGAGCAGCAGTGGCCTTCTCTCGCTTGTGCTTGCAACTTAACTGCTATTTTAGCAGAGCACCTTGGAAAAGGAAAGCAGGAGCAAATGGCAGTAACTGGGAATCTGGGATATTTGTTGTAAGGATTTTGTGTGTCCTGGGATGGATGCTGCTTCTGTGACTCAATTCCTTAACTCAACACTGCTCCATGCAGGTACTGTGAATGTACACTAAAAATAATGTTGTATATAAACATGTATGCTGCAGCTACCTAAACACCTTCAAAGCAAACAGCTCTCCAAGAGTTGGAGAGTCCAAGCAGTGATTTTTTCCAGCCTTTTTTTTCTGCTTTTACCCACAACTGGAAAAAAAAAATATTGGCCCTCTCAAAGTTAATATTGCACAGCAGACAGAAACATGTCAGTCTGAGGGACATATGAGGAAACAATATAAAAGTACTGCCGGTGAGCAAGGATACAAATTAAAGGAACTTTTGCAGCTCCCCTCCTCAGAGAATACGTTGTTAAAATGATGATTTGGGGGCAGAATAATCATACTTGAATGAGAACAATAAAAACAATATGATCCTGAGGTGAAGATGTTGAAAGCAGACAATCCATACTGCTTTGTGCCAGTACCAAATAAGGACTTCAATAACAAGGTATAAAAATGTGTTAAGATTATGAAAATGGGCTATTTTTGAAGGAAACAATATGACCCTTAGAAAGAAAACCTTGTGTATGGTATACCACAAAAGGACAGAGCAGTTTGGATGATGACTCCCTGTGGAGACTGTAGTCAGCTTCCTATCGTCATAGATGGGATGTGTCCTGTCAATGACTGACCCTATGGATATCCTGGCATTGTGTTAGAGGGTAATTAAAAACTATGGCCCTGAAAGTATCATCAAAGTTCTGGGCATGCAAAAATTAGTTTGCCTGCACAGAAATTTATGAGCGGGAAAAAATCCTTTCGCTTTCTACCAGTAGGTTTAATTACTTTCCTTCCCTCCCAGTAAGCATCCCACTGGACTACTCTTTCCTGCTGAAATAACAGAGAATTTTAGGAGGATGAAAAATGCAAATCCTATGTGTATATTTTGACTACGCTACCTATATCCTAATAAAAAGAAGAGACTAGTTGGTAAAGCCTTTCTGAGTATGACCAACCAGCAAAGCAGAACAAATAATTTGTAGTGAAAAAATCTTTGTTATTTTAAATTTTTTTAATGATTTTTTTTTTGCTGTTTTCACAAATTAATGATCACATGGGAGTTAGTAGATGCCCTGTACCTGTATATGATTTATGAACATTATATTGACAGTATTTACAGTATGAATTTTGCATAACCATATAATATTATTTTCTTGGCTGGTGAGGTGTAAATATTAGCACTACATTCCTTGCACAAATATTCCTAGGTAATATATTAATTATAAAAATATTAATAATAATAAGTTCATCCAGACATTTGATGGAAATTAAATGCAAATGATTACAAGTCTAGATGAATTGTTCAATTACATATGCATGTTTCTTGTACAATTGCTGAAGTATGTGTTTGGCTTTTCTCAGAAACCTAAGAGACGTAAATTTGAAAGTCATCTCATAATTAACATTTACATCCTGTAACATAATTTCTATACCCATATTATATAGGATGAAGAATGGAGTTTAATATCCTGCTTGGTTTGCAGTTCATTTGCAAATGTCTGGTTTTAAACTACAAACTTCTTGACTTAAGAAGACTTGCAGAAAGTTAGGGAAAAAGCAGTTAAATATGTGAAATCAATGTATATTAAAATTTAACATGTTAATATTCATGGGGTTACTTCAGGGTCTTTGTTTGAATGAAACTATCAGAAACTCAGTCCTCTTTTTTTCTTCTCTTTTTTTGTTTCTTTTTTGTTAATTTTTTTTTTCTTTTTTTCTGGACGAATTAAATCCATTTGGGATCCCAATATGCAGTATTTTAAGACAGTGCTCCCTTCAAATCACTGATATTCTTTACCTTCCCTTTTATACCTGGTGAATAAATTTAACAGCTTCCTGTGGGCATAAAACACCAACTGGCATTAGATCGGATGTTGTAGCCAGAAATTATTTTTAATCTTTCCAACCAAACTCAAATCCTCCTTCTCATGTAACAGTAGTTATAAAGAAGATATAGCCTATATTCAGTGCATTAGAATTTAAGAGTATATGCTATAAAGAGAAATGACAGAGGGACAAAAAACTCAGATTCAAAACTCCATTTCAAAACTCAGATTAGTCCTTAATATTGTATTCAGGAAGCAAAATGCCATTATATGGTATATAATCACCAAGGACAGAAACTGACAGCTGAGAAAATACAGTTTTGAAAAGCTATTCCTTTTTTTGAAGTAATCTTACTGGGAACGTCCATATTAATGTAAACTATTGACTTATTTTATCTTTGTGATAAATGTTATGCCTTCTGAAATCTAAATAATGTTTCAAATTATTTTCTACATCTGAGGACTCTTTAATTACACTTGAAAGGCAATCTGCTATGTAAAGGCATGTCCTGTACTGAGCATTATTAATATTAGAATAATTTTACAGTCCACTTGGTAAATCCAGATGGAACCTGATGAAAGACTCATGGATCTAATCCTGCCAAGAGGTACTTCACCTCTGCAAATTCATGCTAACACATGAGGGGAGAAAAATGACAATTATTATGCTTACAGTTGTTCCAACAGCCTGGGAGGGAGCTCATCATGTTGTCTAGTATCAAAAGACAAAACCCTTGCAACAGTGTTGCCTGAAGATTTTAGGTATCAACCAGGACAACAGAGCTGCCAGGAACCAGAAACTCACCTGGACTACCCTGGCACTTTGGCAAAGTCATAATGTCCTAACAAAATGTATCCTACCAAAATGTACCCTACCAAAACATTTTTCCTCTACTCTTAGCATGAAGGACAAATAAGTAGCGCAGGTATTGTTAATTTCTTTGTTATTTTTTTCCCCTCTGCCACATGGAAACAGTGCCTATTGATGACACCCAGATGCAGCATCATCAGTGAACAGTTCTCCTATTACATGACAAGTACCCTATCGAAAATCAAGAAATATTTTTATAATGGAGTACATGTGAAAAAGTCCCACACTTGATCTTTCATCATTTGTTTTTTGCTTATTTTGTCTTGATTTCTTTGTCTTAGCATACAAATGCTATTCCAAGGGAGAAAAAAACCCAAACCAAAATAGATTATCCCAGATTTGGGGCTTTAGAATGGGATGACAAAGATTCAGCACGGTTTCTCAGCTATTTTAGTCCAGGTATCTATACAAATCCTAACTATCTTGGCAAACACAAATCAGCCTCAATTGCATATACATCAGAAAGGAAGAGAATCAACAGGCAATCTCTCAACATATTTTATGCAAGCTTTCTATCTCCCTCTCTCACTTTTTGGTCTCCTTTGCCATCATCATTAAAAATGAACTCCTCTTACAGGAAACATGGGGGTTATCTGGTTGCTCTGCTGCTTCTATTCTTCTCTAGCCCAGCAAAGGGATGCTTCAGGAAAGGCACCACAAACAATTCTGTTGATAAAGTTCTCTGGAAGTGGAGAAAGTAATTCCCAGAAGCTAAATGGATTGGTGTGTGCCTGCATGAGCATCCATAAGGGTTATTCATGGCAAGTCTGTTCTATACAGAAGAACAGGAACAATTAGAAAATGCAGCTCATTTCCTAGCAACTGGTCTCAAAAGCACATTGGCATTGGGAAGAAAGGTGGATTTTAGGTTAAAAAGTGCCATTTGTTCCCTTGGCTTCATTCACCTGGTTTTCTCTCCCCACAGTTTATGAAACTGATTGAAAGCATATATTAAAAACTGCAAAAAGGTGCATTAATTAAAAAAAAATAGAAATCTATGTAGATTTATAAAAATTGGTACCTTGTGTGGCATTCAATCAATAACAAATAGGCCAATTAGGGGTGACCCTCAAGTTTGTGGCAGGTTGCCAGTGCAGGAGCTGGAAAGACTGGATGGTGCCAACAAGTAGCTCAGAACACAGCAGCACTGAGCTGCCTGGAGATCTCAAAGTGAGCATTTGTCCTGGTGCTTTGACCTTCAGATTGCTGGGGAAAAGGTACTTTAAAAAAATTTTTTATATCTCATATATACATATTGCACTTGTTGATGCTCTAATGAAACAAGGGTATCCTTTGGCCCCTCGATCAGCTCTGCTTTCAGAAGCTGCTGACACTGCCAGGGATGGCATAACCCCAGTGACACAGGACCCTGGGCTGGCTGGAGCTGTGGACTGCATCTGAAAGATTGCTGGACTCAGAAAACAGAGGTTTTCTTAGAAACCTGACATTTTTAATTAGAGAGACCTCAAAGGCCACATTTATAATTAGTAACTCAGATGTTTCCAAGATGATTCCCATGACCTGAGGCAGCTTGGAGTGCCTCATGTCTGGCCCACCTAACTGTGCCACTGTCCCAAAGCTTAACCTGGCTCCTAAGGCTGGTTTTCTACCTGAGCTGGCTTCCAAATTATGTTGTGCTGGGCCATAATGTGCCAGGGAACCTGCTAACAATTTAACAGCAAGGGCAAAAATATTCCTGTTTGGGAATACTGCCAAACACTGTTTCCTAGCATATATGACACCTAAGTGATTATTTTAAATCAGAGAGAGATTATGCAGGGATTATACACAATTTCTTCTGGCAGATCATGGCTCCATGGGACAAGAGGCTCTATGCTTCCAACCATTGCTGCTTCTAACTCAGGGACTCCCTAAGGAGCAGCAGACCCCACATCAGCACTCCTGCTCTCTCTGTCCTGTCCTCTCAGGAACTCCTACAGCCTGGGCATGAGCTGCAGGTTCCTGTGTTCTTCCTGTGATCCTTTCACCTCTCAGACCTTGAAGCTTCTTCTGGCACCTTCGCTTCCCCAGACCCTGCGGGAGCTGCCTCCATCTCACCCCAGGGACACCATCAGGCCCAGTCTTTTAGAGGAACTTAGGATAACAGTGAGCAACTAAGTAAACTCCCAAATATTGTCTGCCACATCCAGCACTAATTTTAGGCCTCTTAAAAATGTCAGAATTCAAACAGAACAAACTGATTCTCTATGATCTCGTTTCCAGAAAGCTCTAATTTTCAATCTGAATCAAGGTGACATTTGTTTCTTCAAAATTGTCCTCTCTCTGTACCCAAAGTAGGACAGTCAGGACAGTCATCAACCTCTTACTCCTCTTGAAAATCTAAAACACATTTTAGCACTTCCACAAGCATAATCCCTTTAAGGACTGTAATTGCAACACACACTTTACACCCATGGATTAAGCAATCACACATGTCAGGCAGGTATCTAAGGGCTAAGATAAGCCCTGGGACACTGTCCCAGACCAGGGCCCACAGACAGCTATTTAGCTTCTCCCTGTTAGACAGCCTTGATTGAATTCTGTTTTTTACACACCGACATCCTCTCCTGGGCTGCATGTCCCTAACATAGGGCACCATCTCCACAATTAACTCCTTAGCTTGTCCCATTATTTGGTATCATTGATCAGCATCCCAGACACCTAGGTAAATGTTGAGAGAGTACTTAAAATATAATTAGTATTGCATTCCCTGGAAGCTCTGGGGAACATTCAGTTACCTTTTGCTTTCAAATGAAAAATACGATTGTTTTTTTAGCTACACATTTGTTCATGCAAGCCTCTGGGCAGAATTTGCCACTCAGATAACTCAAGGCAGAGGAACAGGAGTCTGTTGTGAAGGTTTTATGGGTTCAGCTGAGGAAATAATTTTGCCTCTGCCCTTACATACGATTTGTTGGTTTTTGGAGGTTTTTCCCCCCATATAGCCATTGAAGTGAAAGCTACAGCAGAACTTGCCTCCAGAGGGAGAAAACAAAAATGCCAGGCACCTTCACAATATCAAAAAATGCCACAAAAAATGGCACTTTTGATGCCATGATGCAAACAAATTTCACCGGGGAATCTCTGTTAACACTGGGATCACAGCCAGAGTTGGAGCCCATCGTTAGCACCTACAGTTCTCATGCACCTGGCTGAAAAGTTGGCCAAGCCTTCACATAACACAGGGATCCTCCAATTGGCTGCTCTGCCATTGCAGACCCTAAAGTTCAATTTCTAGCAGTGACAGATATGGCTCCAGAAAGGGCATGATAGGCTCAAAGGAACATTTCCTGGGAGGTGTTTAAAAGGTGTATGGATGCAGCACTTGTGGATGTTTTAGTGGCCAACATGGCAGTGCTGGGTTAAAGGTTGGATTTGATGATCTCAGGTCTTTTGCAAAATCCTTAATGATTCTCTGATTCAATGAAAAGTTCTTCCTGGTTCCGTGGGGGGAAAAGCTCTGAGCAATGGTGTAGATCCATCATTAGGTGAAGATAAGAAAATTCTTAACAGTGTTGCAGAACACAGGGAACTATTCACAAAATACTTCTATTCAGCTTTTGCAAATAAATAGGATGATTCACTTTTCTTACAAGAAAGGGATGAAATACCTGTCTGTAATTAGCAGAGTGCTTACTAAAAACAAAGTAGAAACTAAACATTATTAACTGGGAATAGAAGATTTATATATAAAGAGACATGATGAATCAATGTCTAAGAGCTCTTGAAGTGACAGATGAGGATACATCTGTTTTATAAATTTTCCTCCTTTGTGCACCTTGAACAGCAGAGAAACTCCATCAGGCTGAAAGAATTGTGATCCAGATGGACAGAAAATATGCCTGGGTAAGCTAAGCACCAAGTCATCAGCCTAATATCAGTGAAATAAAAATAATTTTTAAAAAAGGAAAGAGATGGGAATGTAATACCGTTGACATGATTTTATTGAAAATATGACCCCTCAAAAACAGCCTCAGTCCTGACTGTACAAAGAGGATCAATTAAAAATACTCTTTAAGTGTAAAAGTGGTCTCTGAGTTTCCCAATGAACAGGCTATGTACCATACAGTATTAGTAAAGCCCATATTAAGTAACAAGGAATAAGTTTGTATTTTAAAATGCTATTTAAAAGCACAGAACTATTTGTGAATGAAGATCTTTCCAGTGGGGTTTCACATAGATAAGTCCAAACCCACATATTTTCCATCATTTTTATCAATGCCTTTGAAAGCTAAGCCTCTTAAGGACTAAATGTAGGCAAGAACAAAGACTCTTAGAAAAGATAACATAAATTAGAGGACATAAGCCCTGTTTTATGATGTGGTTAATTGACTAAGGTAGTCCTAGTTGAATGAAATTTGTCTGAATATAGCTAATGAATATTTTATATATATATATATAGAAAGAAACAAAACCAAAAGCCATTGCTGTTAATGCTTGAAGAGTGAATTTGCAGTAAAAAAGGCTGGGCAATTCATGTGGGTTTGGTGGGCTTAGACTGAGCAGAAAAAGGAGTAAAATGCAGACTAAAAATGTGGTTTTGGGTACTGAGGAAACTGGTATGAAAACACTGAAAGAAATTTTGCTGTCCAAAAATGATGGTGAAACACTGGGGCAAAAGCCAAAACAGCCCCTAAGAAAGACAACTGAGGAGTGGAAGAAATTGTTATAAAGGCTTTTAGTTTGGCAAAGAGAAAATTGGGAAGTTGCAATGTAGGGCCACTTTCATGGGACAAAATATTAGGCACTTAATGACCTTCATTTAGGAAGGCATGAAAAGAAGAGATTAGGAATTGAAAGACAGAAAAATCCACATGGGAAATAATGCACATACTTTAATAGCTATTAAAATGGATAACCATTGGAATAAATTAGCACATGAATTGCTGAATCTTTAAGGTCCCTTTTAACCCAAACCATTGTAGGATTCTGTGATCACATTTTGATGATTTGAAAAGCTTTGTGACCTATTCTTCCTCTAGATTTTTACATCTGTGGAAATATAATTGGTGCAGCCCTATTCTGACATTATAGAAGTTCATAAAAGATCAGTTTTATTTAAATGTGGATTTTTTTCACATTTAAACACTGTTAGTGTCTCAAAAGCAGCATTTCAATTAAAAAAAAGAGAGTCCCTTAAAATATGCTTTAAACCCCCTTACATTTAATGAAACTAATCTAAATTGTAAGCAATTTTATTCAAAAAAGCACAAAATATGAATGCATATGAGAATCTCTGAAATACATGAAAGTATAATAAAGCACCCAGGTGCTTCCCAGCATAATGGTGCTCTGGGTGAGCTCTTCATCTTTCCCAGGCACAAGCTCCTGTCCTGTTACCTGCATCATTCCTAGTCCTCTTTTCACCTCTGTACAACTTAATCCTCCTAAAGCATGCTGGGATCATGAAATTAAATGCATCTGAGGTCTGTAGATGCTTTCATGAACTAATTAATGAAACTTTAAGGAAGAGAATAGCAGACAGCAGAAATCTGGTTTGTTCCTTTTTACAGTAAGGCTTGCAATAAAAGAAGCAGTCAGATGGAACAAAGATGTTCCCCAGTAACCAAGCAATGCACATCTCTTCTGTCATCTACCGTCGGCAGTAATTCCCATCAGAGCTCCACAGGGCTGCAGGATTAAAGGGGGCTGGCAGAGTTGTCCCTCTCCTCAGAAAGTGAGTTGGATACTCAGCACAGCAGGAGCTTTTTTAGCTTACTTTGAATAACCCCACTGCAGGCATTAGTGCAGAAGGACAGGCTGAGACACCTGGGCTTGTTCAGCCTTAAGAGCAAAACTCAAAAAGGGATCTTGTTGCTGTCTGCAGCTATCTAATGGGAAGGTCTAGAGGAGGTTCAGAGAGATTATTCTTAGAGGTGCACAGAGAAAGGATGAGAGGCAAAACCCAAAGTTCCAGCCAGAGCAAATGCTGACTAAACCCAGGAGCAAAAAAAATGACCATGAAACACTGGAACACGTTACCCAGAGAGGCTGTGGCTCTCCACCCTTGGAGATACAAAGAACTTGACTGAGGAAGGCTAACTGAGTAGCCTGGATCAGGTGGCCACCCTTTGAGCAGAGGGTTGGAATAGATGATGTTCAGAGGTCCCTTGCAACCTGAATTACTCTGTGTTTCCATGTAGTTCATGGATAGTTTTCTGAGCATTCCCTATTGGCCTAACTCTGCTTCTGTTAACATCAGGTTATTGAATGCTTCTGGAAAACTCTACTCCACGGCCATCAATACTACAGGACCTTTAAGGAGCCAGCTTCATCATACCATTTTTCTTTCTTTGTGCTTCAATAAAGTATTTACGTGTACTTTTCCTTCTGTTTATGTCAAGATTTTCACCTAGAGACAATTATTTCCACAGTATTTAAATATGATATCAAGAGGTTGACACTGAACCTTTCAAAAGAGGCCCTGCCTCTCACTGAAATGATTTCAGAGACCTGCTTCCCTGTACTACAACAAACCTAAATTCATCACGTTTCAAAAAGATTGATTGGTTTTAATTTTGCTCTTTGACCACACCTTCATTCAGATTCTGATCACCTAGGAAGATGCAACAGCTCAGAAGATCCAATACCACATTTCCTGCTAATAAGGAAGGACACTCCTTCGCCTGTTTTCTTTCCTTTGTTAATCTCACAAGCCACTAACACCCCCAAATTTGGTACAAGTGAAATGGCTCAAAGTATTTTCTGCTCCTCTTCTCCATAATTTTGAGGACTAAAAAAAAAGAGAATTGTATTGTTTGAGCTAACTTCAAGACATTGTTTCCTTTTGTGGGGAAAAAAAAAAAAAGAAGGAAAGAAAATGGAAGAAATTCATAGAATCATAGAATGGGTTGGAAGGGACCTTAAATTTCATCTAGTTCCAACTCTACTGCCATGGGCAGAGCACCAGATTGCTCAGGGCCCTATCCAACCTGGGCTTGAACACTTCCAGGGACAGGACATCCACAACTTCTCTGGGCAACCTGTGCCAGTGCCTCACCACCCTCACAGTAAAGAATTTCTTCCTAATATCCAATCTGAACCTGCCCTGATTCTGTTTTGAGTCGTTATCCCTCTTCCTACCACTACATGTCCTTATAAAAAGTTGCACTCCAGCTTTCTTGTAGCCCCTTCAGGTACTAGCAAGTTGCTTTCATGTCTCCCTGAAGACATTTCTTCTCCAGGCTGAATAATCCCAACTCTCTTGGCCTCTCTTCATAGGAGAGGATCTCCCATCACCTGTTCTCCTTCGTGGCCTTCTCTGGACCTGCTCCAACAGGTCCCTGTCTTTCCTGTGCTGGGGAGCTCAGAGCTGGATGCAGCACTGCAGGTGGGGTCTCAGCAGGGCAGAGCAGAGGGGCAGAATCCCCTCCCTCACCCTGCTGCCCACACTGCTTTGGATGCAGCCAGGCTGAGGCTGGGTCTCTGGCCTGTGAGTGCTCATTGGCAGGTCATGTTGAGCTTCTCATCAAGCAATAACAAGTCCTTCTCATCAGAACTCTCAATCCATTCTCTGCCCAGCCCGTACTTGAGCTTGTGATTGCAAACATGTTTTCATTGCTGTAACCAAATCCTATTCTAAATCATACACAGGTCCAGAAACTCTCAGAAAAATAAGATACAAGTATACAAGTAGCAGCCAAATTATTTTTTCTTTTTTTCTTTTTTTTTTTTTTTTTTTTTTTTTGTGTGTGGGAAGAATTTTTGCTAAACTGAGTAAACACAAAATATGCAAGCTCTAAAAAGCAAGTATGTATCTCATGTAAAAATTACCTTATAGTTATAGTTACATGTAGAAATAGCTCCAGGTTTTCACTCTTTATAAGCCTGTTAATCCTGAAGAAAAGAGATTAAATTTTTCCTCACTGTACACCTCCACATTTTGAAAAACAAGCTCCAAGCTGCTAAGTGTTCGTAGTCAGTTCTGAAAGTTGCACAAATGGTAACGACCTCCACTTCTCATTTACTGATCACAGTAACCACCACTAACTTCTGGGGAATCACACGATGCCACACATTGCTTGTTGAAGTCTTTAAATAATCGCCAGTGTCTCTGCAAAAAAGCTCATTATGCCTCTGAAGTGTAGTAGTCTGGAAAGATTGTGACCAGCCCAGAGATGTAAGAGCTCAAATTACTTACATTTATTTCTAATTTGCGTAAGTATGAGTATTTGCAGCTCCTGGACCTGGCTGATTGTTCACCATCAACAACATTAGCTGCAAATACGAAAGTTACTATGGCTGGAGATACACCAGTATAACTCAGACCATGCACACAAAAGCTGAACCCCGTTTTGCTAGGTCAGCCAATGGCTAAGGAATTAATTCCCAACAGAACTGAGGTAGTCACACACCTCACCAGATTTGCTTTTAAACATAGTTTCTCATCTTCCTTTAAATAATACGAGTATGTAGTAATATGCATGTACAGATAACTTTAAAAATCCAAGTGAAACACTTCCCTGCCCACACTATTTTCCTTCCAAAGGTAAGGTGAGAAGAACCGTTGTTGGCATATGTTTGCTACAGTAATTAATGCAGAAAAGTGGTGACAAAAAAATCACCACTTGAAGGCTATATAAAATCAATAGCTCTATTTCAGAAGCTTTCTGCTTTGCCTGGTGATTGGATACATCTTGTTATACAATCTATGTCTCTGGTAAAGGAGACAAGCTCTGTGCTCAAGGTCAGGCTGGATGGGGCTCTGAACACTCTGGTCTAGTGGAAGGTGTCCCTGTCCATGGCAGGGGGATGGAACTAGATGACCTATGAAGTCCCTTCTAATCCCAACCATTCTATGATCTCCCTATTCTCTGTACCTTTTATACAACTGAACAATAATATTCAACCTTAACCGGCACATATAAGAATGAGTACATTTTTTTCTAAATAGGGTTCTGAGAGAACTCTTCCTACAACTACTGTCTGATAAAACACTTGACTTCTGGACCGAGTGATTGATGGCATAGTCTGAACAGCACCACTTCTGCTAAAGCTTAGGGAAAAAGGTTTTCAGGATTGCTGCTGTCACAATAGCATTTTTGATAGAATAGATCAGACAGATGAAAGACAGAAGTCAATTCACAACACAGGCAGGGCAACTTCTCATCTGCCTAAACACACCATGTGGACAACACTTTAAATTATGAGCATTTTCTCTTTCTTTTTTTGTTTTTAATTCTCTAGAAAGTCAGTTCACCACCACAAAATGACAAAATGAGCTTTTGATGGGAACTGCAAGGAGGAGACTGCAGCTGCTTGATAGCATAAGAACAGAAAAGAAATTATGACTCCAGCTTTGTGAAACAGTCTAGCAGCTCTATGGCCCAGCCACAATCTGAGACAAGTCTGGCATAACACATCAGGAGAAAATTTAAAAAACACTGTGAATTGTCTCTACTCTTAAAGTTTGAAAAGTACTCAGAGTCTAAAGATGCAAGGAACCAGTCAGGTTTCTAAAAGCATTTAGGTAGATGTCTAACCTGAAATTAATAGTTGTTACTCAATACACATATTTGGTAGATTCTTGAACATAGCTTTAATTACCTGAGAAGAAATCTTTTGTAATCTGGTCTTTAGAAGCCTTATATATTTTTACTCAAAGCTAAAGACATACTTACTGCTAAAGCCTACAGTCATTTCTAGAAATGGAAATCATTTCCCCATGGATGATTTTGAAAATTTTAGCCAAAATCTACTAACTACAAATAGTTAAAATTGTTTTTCCAGGCCTAGGTAGGATTATTAATGCTCAGCAGAGTAAATTCTATTCCACACAACTAAATCTTGTGCTCAACCTTCCGTATCACATTTCAATTACTGCAATTTCTCCTTCTCTGTCATTGGCAAATGAAATCTTGTTTTACCGAAGTCTATCCAAAATTGATTTTCCTAGATCTTTGTTTTGATCAGCTTTTCCATGAGACAAACAAAACTGAAGTGGTATTACTAGGCTACAGTCCATCTTACTGATCATTATTGTTTCCCTTGCACTCTGTCTTCTGCCTTTCTGCAAATGTCTCTAATCACATCTTGTACCTAAAATGTAACTGGTTTGTGTAGAAATGACATGTAGGTTCTGTACTTCTAAAAAGCAATGTAGCAGAAAAAGAATCTGTAATATAGGGCCACTGGGATAATACAAAGACATGACAACAAACAGCAGCCCCTGCTCATTAGAAAGTGAGTGGGTTTTGAAAAACTGGTTTTATATAGATTCAAGTGTGGGAATCTATATGAATAATGTGATGTATTTTATCCTGTCTTCTCATGTTCAGCTGAGTGGACATTATCAAATATTATGCAAATATTTAAAGATTGTTTCACTCCAAGCAAAACATCACATTGGAGAGCAACGTGTTCAAACCCTTTCAAAGCAGCACTAAGCATCTGATGGGCTTGTAACAGACTGTGTCATTACCATCCAAAAGCTGAGAATGGGAACATCTTGTTGATTTTGTTTGTGATAGACTTGCTGATGGATTGTGAGAGCTGACTGAAAGAGATGATTTTTACTTGCTGAGTACAGTTTGTACCTGCACGTGGAGCAGCAATGGCCATCTGACGTGACCGAAGCCCGGACAGACTGAACCACAACCCTCAGGCCCTGCAAGTGCCTGGTAGCCTCTGGAAGATATTATGGTCTGCAGTATCCTTTCATAACTAGTTTTGAAGATGAAGGAAGAATCCCACAGCCCACCTTGCTTGCCAGAAAGATCATGCCTGTTAAGTATCTCAAATGCAGAAAAACCCAGATTCTTATTGCAAAATATATTTACATCTTAGGAACATCTACATTCCCTCAAAAGAACAGGTTTGATACCAACCCAGAATGAGTCAGGCAGAACTCACTGCTGGAGATGTCTAAGCCTTCGTTCCATAGAGGAGAGGCTGATACAATAGTTGGCTTTTTTTTTTTTTTTAATGCTGAAGCACAACCTAAAGTGTATATGGAAAGTGTGTTTCCATAGGAACCACACAGCTGAAAATGAGTAGAAGAAGTGAAGTGCTGGGGGGAGAGAAGCAATTAATGAAAGGGGAGAAACACTGAATACTACTACAGATGAAAAGCCATTGGGTCTGTAAGGTATTAGCCAGGTGTTAATAAGGTGCTTAAATTCAAAAAACAAAGCAGAAAAGGCACATAATCCAGTGACTAATTGGAAGGGAAAGAGGCAATTGTGTCAGAACCAAAGAAAACAAAAGTACAGTGAGCTTTCAGCATATTCTGCTAACAAAGTACCAACAAAAAAGTAGAATAACATCAATTTTCTGCACCTGGCTCCAAAATAAGATGACATGTAGGCTTTAAAACACCAGCCAAAAGAAAAAAAAACCAAACCAGAAAAATACTGTTAGTTTTATTTTTCTTGCAACAACAATTAAAATATCAATTCAGAAACCATTTATAAATAAGGTAGTTTCTAGAATTCACTCACCTAGTCCACACAATGAGCAGAATGGAAGGACCACAGAGAGCTGGAGCATGTCAAACCAGGGATATATTCCCTTGCTCTCTATCCCTTCATGATCTGAACAATGAAGAGTGTTGCCCTCTCAGTTGCAGTAACAAAGAAAAAGCTAAGTCTAGAACCTTGTTATCACCAATAACCTCGTTACTGCAGACTGCCTAAAAGCAGAGACCTGCTGTGCCATGAATTACACACCTGGAGAAGAGCTGCTCCCTCCTTAGAGATAAACAGATGAAAAAGGCTCAGGCTGCAGAGAGAGCATAACAGGCAGAAACAAGTATCAGCTCTCTTGGTATCCCTTGTGCAGAGACTTGATTAATGGGCAGAGAAGTAAAGGTACAAGGGGCCTTTTAGGGGATAAGGAGGCATCAGGTAAGGATTAAAGGGGAAAGCAAACAATCCTGGGGTAAAGATGAAGCACAGAGACCAGACCCGAGGAGAGGGTGAGAGGTGAAAGGAGAAAGACACACTCAGAACCTCAAGACCTGCAGGGGACTGAGATGTCCCCCTGGTGCTCAGGAATAATGGTGAGATGGAGTTCCCAGCTCATTCCTCTGTGAGATAAATGGGCATGCAGAAATAATCCTTTATTCTTTGCTTGCAGCAAAGAAAACATCCAGACAGAATATTGGTTGATATATTTGCAATAATATAAGGGTGGGTTACATGGTTTTGATTTATTCCTTCTATCATAAAGGAAATGCTAGAACAATGACTATAAAATGCACTGCAAAATATAAATCTGATTTTTTTCCCCTTTGGTGGCAATAGATATACCAATAAAACTGTCAAGATTGAATCAGACTTTATAAAATCATTTTAAATATGAGCCCTTTTTAAAAACTGCAATCTACACGCAAAATCTGATAATTTTTATTTATTTCTCAAATAAATAGGCAATAAGGCAAAAGTTTTAGATCATAATCTGCTAAATAAATGCTAAATAAAACCTTAAGTTATACTGTCTATTTTTACTAAAATTTTATGTTCACTGTAGAATATATGTTGCTGAATCACAAAACTTGAATCTGTCAATAATATCAAATATGTTTATGTATTTGAAAAGCTACAAAATGCTTATGTATTTAAATCTATGTATAAAGTGAAGAATCTGAATAATATCTTAAACTGTGTATTAGCATTAAACTATGTGAGATGCAAATAAAAATATTCTCTACAGTTTAAGAAGTCTATAAAGGTGATGCAGTTTTCATTTTATCCAGGACAGTAAGGAAGGAGCAAATAAAAGGATGACACAGCCCTTAAATAGTTATGTTAGCTGCTCAAATTTTCAAGGCAACTATCCATTTAAAGTCACGGGGCTTTGGCAATTTACAAACACTAACCATCTGCTCTTCAGTTTCCAGAAATCAACTACATTGAAAAGACACCCAAAGCCCACAGGAAATGATACAAAGCAAAATGAGGGAGCCTCTGGAACATCAAGGAAAAAGGTCACAATGAGCAACAAGTGTAGTTTTTACAATTCAAAGAATCCTTTCAGTTTCCTACCGTGACATAGGAAGATTTTCTCAATAATTTCTGTGTTTTGTAAGGTCAGGAACTGGATCTCAGCAGCAAAACTTTGTCAGTTTTTTGGTGTCTCACATGGGAGATGTTTCTCACCTTACTAATTTTTCAAGTCAATCATGCAAACTATTGTTAGCACTTCCTTTCTTAAACCTGGGATAGTATTTAAACCAATAATGAAGTAACTCAGTCTTGGTAAACTGTAATTCCCATAGGTTTTTTGAATTAACTTTACCAGGTGATGTTTCTAAAACAGAGCTGAAACTAGAAAGGACTATGTTAGCAGCCCTTTATTCCAGAAAGCTTCTTCATTATAAAAGTGTCTCCCAGACAATTACCTGAAGCAAACCAGTCAGAATAAACTCCCTTAGGGTGCCTCTTAAACTGTATCTTTATCTGTTACTGACTATTCATCCATCCTAACACTTGATTTTTTTTCCCTGTACCTTTGTAGAAATAATTTACATTTGCATGTTTGCTTGGATCACAGCAAAAGCTCATTGACCTGCATGAAAAAGAAACAACCCCTGTAGGGCAGAAAAAACAGCTGTAGAAAAAAGTCATGACTGCCATATAGATACCAATGCAATTCATTATGATTAATGTTATTATCATAAATCCCATGGGAAGGTACAATGCTTTGCCACTTCTTACAAAGCACTGCCTGCAGCAGAATTTTTAACATTTGAGTTAATACAGCACACATCAGTGTACTCCACAGGTCCCTCATCAAAATCCATTCCCCACTGGAAAACACAAGTTACAGATGAGACCCCAGGGATCTTGGGAAGAAGAAAGCCACTCAGAGTCAAAATCGACAGCAGGAGGATTCTGTAATAAAACTCAAGTATTGTTTGAGACTACAGTGTGGAATAACTGGAACTGTGTTCCTACTGCAACTAAGTACCTGCATTAATAAAAAAAAATAGCCACAAGTCAGATTTCCCTCCTTATCTCCTGTAAGCAAGGACTGGTATATCTCTAGGACAGCAGTCCCATGCAAAACTCTTGCTGCTCCAGCACGGCCACTGAAGTAGCCAAAAGTTTCTCTAGTGGAAGTTTAGCACAGCAGTCCTTTAATACAGCAGCCCAAACCACTCCTGATCAAAGGGAAATCGCAGTAACATCACAGAATCACAGAGTGTCTTGTGCTGGAAAGGTAAAAGATCCTCCCATTCCAATCCCCCTGCCATGGGCAGGGACACCTTCCACTAGACCAGGCTGCACAGAGCCTTATCCAACCTGACCTTGAACACATCCACAATTCACTGGGTAACCTGTTCCAGTGCCTCACCCCCCACACCTCAGGCTCTTCTGGTTTCAGTCAGAATGAGCTCGTACCACTGGGGAACTCATATGTAAGGCCTGAGTTTAAATATCCTTTCACATACCAAAGTTGTATCTGACTGGACAGATAATAACTATGCTGACCCTCTTCAATCTCTTAATCTGTCCAGTTAGGATTTCTGCTTCTTAGGAAAGGTTTTGTCTAAAAAAATTACATTCTTAGTATCTTCTATCACCACGGTCTGATTTCATGACCTTCTAACTTGGAAACTATGAAAAGCCACAATCAAAGCTGCATTTCCTCAGAAAAAATCATAGCAATGGCTTTCCCACGGTGTTGAGTATTGAAAAAGCTGAGTTTTCTACTCTGTGAGTGCTGTTTGTAAAGTCACTGAGAAGAGGAAAGATTAATATAGTATCTGGATCTATTTTTCATTAAAGCCATGAAGAAAACAGGGAGGAAATTTAGGTGCAAAACAGATGAAACACTGTGAATCCTAAGATCTTCCTAGAGCATACGTGCACAAATCAAACCCTCTGCAAGCAGGGACACCAACCATTTCAGGTGTATCTCAGCAGCCTCTCTGACCACCAGCTATCTTCTCTCTTGCAGGCAGACCCCGACTTGCTCTGAAGTGCTCCAGACCAGCCAGATGTGACCCAGCTCTCAAGTCCCAGCCACTCTCAGTCCTGCTGCACTTAGGTATCTATCACTGCTGCTAACTGCAAGGATTACTGACCTGCCTACAGTGCTCTGCCAGTCCTCCTGCACAGATTTTGCACTGCAACTTGCTGCTATCCAGTTGTTTTGGGGTAGCCATTGCAGCCAGTGTGACCTTGCCCTCTGACCTGGTGTGCTCCCACAACACAAGGCACACTAGCACTGCTCCCCCACTGTTACAACACAAGCTACAGGAGATCAGACACTGAAAACAACCAATTACTTATTTTTTATTTTATTTTTCTAAATAGATTTAGTTTTCTTTTGGATTTGCTTCTTGGACTGCTTCCAAATGGTGTCTCTCTGCCCTAAAGCAGTTTTTCTGCCATCACCAGGGCAATTCATTGAATAAGCCTTGGATGTGCTTCAGAATCAGTACAAATGCACTAAGTAGGTGCCTCTCTGTTGTTCACAAAAGAAAATTAGATAACTAATTTACCTATACTTTACATGGCTAAAATTAGGCGAGACTGATATTATCCTTTGAGTTCCTTTTTTCCTGTCGCTGTTGGTAGCTCTTCATGTAACAGGGAAACTTCTGGAAGTATTTATGTTGAAAGCAATATACTTTCACCAAAAGACTCAGTTTCAGTTAGTTAGGATAATCTCATTTTAAAAATCCCTTAAAATCCCGATCTGTTTTATTTGGGAATTATCTTCTTTATTGTGATTTTGCTATATTTTGGTCTTCAGTTGTAATTATTAGTGGCTTCTCATTAGCTTCACTTCCTAGTTTTTTGCTCTCAACAGCATCCAGAATAAAACTTATTCCCCAGAAGGATCTGGTAACTAGGACAGATTAGGAGAGTTTCTATGGAAAAGTCAATCCTGTTTCTGCAATGAATAACAATTTTGCAAATTTGAAAACAATCATTGTGTTTCTGAGGGCTGGTTTTCCTCCAAGAAAGGAAATTAATGAGAAACACAGTAATTAGCAATCTTGAAAGGATTAATTTAATGAAATGACAAAATATGAACATAGGTGAACAATGCAGGATGCTTTGCAGTGCAAAGTGTGCGGGGAAGATTCGCATTGTCTGCTGTTTCTCTCATTGATGTCCTTCCCCTTTAACACTGAACATCTTACAACTGATTCATTTAAGGTTTTGCTGATAGGCACCAGGCTCTAGACAAGCTTAGTGGAGAGAAATGAAAGAGGGCAATCACCATCACTGATGAACACAAAGAGGAAGTCAGAAATCGATGACAGTGCTCCTAGCAGTGGATTACAGCTTCCATCTGCCGTGCAGGACCAGCCCCCAGCTGGCCTCTGCCTGCTCCTGCTGTTTGCTTCCCATCAGCTTGTAGGAAGGAGTTTTTTAGCAAAGAGTTCAGGTCACTTGCAGGAGAGGAAAGGGCTGGGACACTGGGGGATTTTTATGTCTGGCAGGGATACATGGAAAGCTTGAATATCTGCATCTCTGATCTCTGTGTCCTTTGGAGAAGAGCTGCATCCCCCATATGCTTTCCCCTTCTCCCTTTTGCTCCTCTCTATCTGTTTTGATACATCATAACTTAATATTTAGGTTATTTCCTCTCTTATTTTGTTCCTGCTCATATTCTTTCTTTAGGGCTTCCCTTTCCTACAAAGAAGCAGACAGAGCTTTGCCACAATTGCCTCTCCAATAATGTCCAGCTGAGACAGATTCCTCAATTTCGCATGAGACTCAGCCTTTAATCTCAAAACACCTCCTAAAATTACCCCTTTCCTCATATCACATACAAGTATGTCTGCTTAACCTTTATCTCCCTTTAAACAAGGGCTAACTAAATTTTAAACACAAGAAAGCATTCAAAGAAAGAAGTAATTCAATCAGTTATATCCACATTGAAGTTTTTACTATTTCCTCATTTACTTAAAAGATACACGTGTTTTATTTTTAATAGAAGTGAGTGAAAGGACAACTTTACTTTGCTAAACCTTCAAACCTAACTTTACTATCATCTGTAAACAAGTTTAGGTGGATGCAGAAATGCAACAGATGCATGGAAAATTATGGTCTGATTCAACTCTTGAATCAGAAACTTCTACCTTCTTGACTGAGTCATATGCTAACATAAAGAACAATGTGCACTTTCTTTTTTGCCAGAAATAAATATTTCTATCCCCCTTTCCCCTAGGCTTTATTCATAACTCACAATCATTGCCTAATTGCAGTAAACAAGCAAAACCCAGACTCACCGAGACTAAGAGCACAGAACCAATAGCAGGGATACTTCAAAAGTACTTGCTAGTTATACAAAAATAAGACTTAGCAATGGAATAGACAGTGATGACTCAGTGTCTTTCAAAGAGTCAGTCTGCAATTACAATCTCTATGCTTGGAATGAATGGGGGCAAAAAAAAATAGAAAAAAAGACTGGCAATAGTCCAGCCTGTTGATCCAATCCTGTTTCAGTTCCATTCAGCTCGGCTTGATGGCCATGTTAGATGATAGGAAATGGAACACTTTCTCCCACAAGTGCACTTGACAGCATCTCCCTGTGTCTTAGAAAATAGTCACTGATGTCTCTGTGAAAAAATATATGATCAAGCCTAAAGTGAAGTTAGGCTGTCAGAGTCTCTCAGTTGATAATGATAAAGACATCAATTTTGTGTTATAATAACGGACTTTAGGAATTTTATCTAAAATAGAAGGATTCTATGAGTTTGCAAAATCTTCTCTTTTCCCAAGGTGCCTATGCAACATCATGTTGTCTTTAACTAATGCTCTGATTAGTCACTCCATTCTCTGAAGAGGTAGCACTGAGTCTCTCTGCTTATTACTAGAGTAACTTAAAGATTTGTGAGCAGAATCAACAGGAAACTTTAAATTAGTAATCAGAAACAGAATGGCTGCTAATGTGAGAGCAAACAAATTTTGTTTGCAGTTAGTCAAAGTCTGATGTCTCACAAAATTGTAGCTACAGATTTAGGAGATACACTAGCTACATATTTAGAAGAACATTATTTTAAAGGTGACTGAACAGCCTCTCTATAGTAACAGACCAAAAAGCTTAAATCTGTTCTGTTGCAGAGCGGTGACTCTGCCTTTTCTTAGTTCTCTGCTTCTTAGTTCTTAGACAAACCTAGAAGACAGGGTGTAAAAGGAAGAGACAGATGCATTACTTCTTGTCTTGGTTCTCTGGGACTTTCCATGGCAGGCTGGCTTAGGCAAAGAGCCCATTTCTGTATCCTTTGTCTTTCCAAAGCTGAACAAGAGGAGTCCAGTACCTACAGCCACCCAGCAGAGAGGAAACCATGTGCTGACAGATATCTGCTTTGTTACCATCTCTACACAGCCTTCTGAATTCAGTTTTCTCTCTTTATAGTGCCTGACAGTTCATTAGGGGACTACAAAACAGGAAACCTGTTTTCAGTGTGGAGTCATAATAAAGATAAACTTCAAATTGAATTAACTATCAATATACTGACAGCGAATGAGTCAAAGCTTCTAAGAATTTGGACTTTTGGTCACAAGAAATGCCATCTTTGTATTCTGGTTCACGGCTGCTGTATGGAGCAGTGTTATTTGCAGTTATCAAATGTTACGATCACCATGGCAACTCCCACTCAGTTTTTCTACTATTTTGCTTGTTAATCTGTTAGAGGTACAGAGTTTTAAGGCACAATTCTGCAAAAGGCTGAGCAATTTTGACACCCTTCTAGCACTCAAGAAGTGGATGTTCTCAGCACCTCAAGAGAGCAGATCAGCCCCTTGTAATGGAAGTCATCCTGCCCTACTTTGTATTCAGAAAGATTCTGTCTCAAGTTCAGCCAGAGGAAGATATCAGAAGCAGTCATTTATACACATAGGTAACTTCATTATCCATGTTCCAGCAGCTTCAGATGCCCCAAGCATGGCATTATGCTCCCTCTTAGAGATAGCAAATTAATGTATTTTTTTTAAAAAAGGCCATTAGATTCTTTTGCAGTTCTGCAATTTTCTCCTGTAGTATGAAGGATGTCATTCTTCTTTCTGGCCATCACACTGTCATGGGAAGAGCAGCTGTGAAGATGGAGGAGTATTTTGGTCTGACTGCATAGTACTTTCTCATTTGTAGCAATTCACAGTCAGAGCACTCTAAACCTGGACTGACCTGTCATAATTTACCTTCTTTGATTTCCTACTTGTGGTATGAAAAGGGAAGAAACAAATGATTTAAAAGACACTAAATAGAGCCCTCAGTCCAAACCTGTCCAGTCCAATTATCACTTCTTCCAGGGAGACAGTCTTCATAATTATACCCTGAGCTCCACACCTAAGCCAACACTCCTTCAGGATCTGTCTGTAGGGCAGAGATGTGTGTCACCCACACATTCTCGTGCACCACTAGCAGAGGCACCATGTGCTTTAGTGCAGGCTGTGCCAGCTTACCTGAAAAATCCTAGGTGAGCAGTTGGTAGCAAACCTTACAGCAAAATCAAATGTATTCATTCAGGATTCTGAGTAGGTTTGGATCAGGTGTTATCCAAAATAACCTGAGTGGTTATTTTTGCTTCTACCCTTCCACATTTTTCCCATGGGAACTAAAGAGCAGAAACTTCAACATGGAAGATTTCTCCACCCCACACTTGGTAAGATAAAACCTCCACTAAACTAAACATAAAAGTAAATGCAACTCAACTGGTCTGTACATGACATCCTAATATATTTTTTCACACGATAGTGAGGAACTCTCTTCTAGCTTATGGATAAGCCTACAGGAGCATCCAAAATGAGGTAATGGGCAAGACTATATTGTTTTAACATGATTAACCACAAACAGGTCCAAAATGCTGAGCAAATCTTCTACAGAGCTGAAGTTGAGATACTGTCAGATTAAGTCACCCAGCCACCACTGAAGATTGTAACTTCAGTCACTTGGGAATTTCATTTAATACAATGTCTGCAGCCTTCCCAGGCATGAGAGAAAGATGTAGTTTTTCAAACTTGAAACAGCAATGAGAAATTTCTGAGTGTAACTGTTTACTAATCTTTCTGGAAAACCATGATCTTATGTACTACACAAATATGGTGTATCTTGGTCCAAATGGATTTTGTTAGGAAAAGTAATATAATCCAACACAGATGCTAGAATCCAACACCAAGCATCCAATGTGTTCACATGGTAGAATAATGGGTTGATGAATTCAAAAACAGATGAATAATTAAGATGACAGAATTTGTGGTATCAAATTAGAATACTGATTTAGGTTTAATGGTGTACCCTTAAAAATACCAGCTGGGACATTCATACCAAAAAGTGCACTTGCCCAGTTTCTAGCAAACAGGCATCAAAATGCAGCTTGAAACTCAGTACCACTATATATCAAGAGAAAAGCTCTGGATACCTTGCCAAGTACCTAAATGTTCGAAATAGGAAATTTCCACTCTGTGTTACAAGCTGATCAGTAACCTTACTGCAAAATGGTACTTAAAGCACCTGAAAAACAGCACTCTGCCTTATCTGCTAGAAAACTGGCAATCTCACTGCCATCACCCCTATTTCAACAATTGATTAAAACTTGGAGGCTTCTGGTAATGGAAAGCAAAAAAAGACAAATAAATGGTGCTGTTAGAGCTGAAATCTGAGCCTTTCCAGTGAGGTATAGCTACACACTGGGCTGCACTATTAAAAACATTACAAGAGGGTTAAAAAGAGGGATTAATCCCTGCTATGTCGTTTCAGGAGGCTACATTGGAATTCTGTCCAATGCAGAAGGACATTAATAAACTGCAAAGCATCTGGCTGAGGGAAAGAGAACTTGCTGTGCAAGGAGAGGTTGAGGGAGCCGGATTAGCTTCATCTGGAGGAGAAGTCTGACTGCTTTCTTCAGCCTCCTGCTAAGTGGGCACAGAGAAGTGAGAGTCAAACTCTTGGAGGTAATCAATGACAGGACAAGAGGCAATGGACACAAGCTGCAGCAAGGAAAATTCTAGTTGAATACAAGGAAAAATGTAGTTAGTGCAGTCAAAAAATGGAATGGCTTGTGTAATTGCCACCCTTGGGGGTCTCTGGCACCACCTGGATAAGGCCCTGAGCAACCTCATGTAATTTATAAGGTAAGGGCTTTGAGCAAGAAGATCGCTGTAATCCAATGTAATTATTTTGATTCTTCAAAAGCAATATTTCAGCTGGAGTGAGTTAGCTGAGCTGATTTCTTACCCCCGGTTCTATTGCAGAAAGACTGACTACACTTCTGCAGGGCAAAAGCAGTACCAAGTGTGAGCAACCTCATAAGGAACACGGTCTGACCTCAATGTTTTCCTGGGTGACAAACACAGTGCATGCTCCTTTGATGGAGACATTAGAATTTGCTGGTTGCTGTAAGAACAACGTGTATTTCTGCAACAAATAGCAGTTCTGATTGTGCTTTCAGTATGGTTCCAGCAGGGGCATGAATTTACATGGTTTTTGAAAATTTAATATCTATTTGTTTAAGGAATTAAAACAAGAAAAATGATGAGTAAAAATGTCAAGATTGCTATGTTTAGAAAAACAGTACTTTATCATGGCACACAGCAACTAACCTAATAAGCAACTATAATCTTGTGAAGATATTTCTTGAAAAGGGCATTTACTTAGGTTTTCTTGTATAAGTGTTATTTGAGTGGCTAAAATAATGTTGTGGAACAGGATGCCTGATTTTTTTTTCTATTGATTTTGCTGAATTTGTGCAAATCAGAGTCCTGTCCTCTATCTTGATAAAATAACAATTCTGCAAGCTACTTATAAAATTTCACTGCTCAGTTTTTAGAAGACTTTGAAATGCTCAGTTAAAAATTAAGTGAATATTTAAGCACTATAATTATTATAGCAAATGCCCATTTACTTTCTAGAAAAATGTTTACCAGATATTTACTGCACTTTTTTCCCATTTCAAATCCTTATTCCATGTGAATAGAACACAGCTATTACACATGCATATGCATGCACTAAGCCATTGAAAATTTACTGGATGCTTTAGAGGTCTGAACACTTCAGTTCTTGTTACTTTAAACAGGATTTCTTTTTTCAGCTTAAATTGAGAAATATTTTAACTTTAGGGCAGACTATATTCAACAGCAGAGCCCCCACCCCCATAATTCAAAGGAATGAAAACAGTTTCAAACTGAATCTGAATACAATACATTAAATCCAAATTCAAACCTTCTTCCAGCTAATTATATGGCCACAGATGGAGGTATGCAATTTACTGAGCATCTGTGCATAGCAAAATTTTGGACAATGTGGGCGGTGCAAGTTTTAAACCATACACTTTCTGTGACTGAAGCAAAGCAAAAAGAGCCATTGATGAGAGTTATTTTGTGATTTCAAACAAACCCAAAGTACTGCATTTCAGAGTGCAACTAAGTGCATAAAAGCACAGTGGAAAGTGAAAACCTGGTGGGAATTAGACAAACGAATGTGTCCTTTAGGCATAATTCTGCTCCTTTGGTATAAATCAAAGACAGACTCAAAAAAGAAATGTAGATAAAACCTGGTGAGAAGCAGAGCTGGTCAAAGAGCAGAAAATCCTTTTCCCAAAGAGCATGCCTTCTTTAGAACATTTAGACTCTTCCTGGCATCTTTGCTCTCTCTTAGACTGCGCTGCTCACAGTTTGCTTAGAGCTGCAGCTTTGCCAGCTTAACTCTTCAGCTGGGGAGCTGCTACCAAAAGATTGTGCTCTGATCTGCAGGCAATCCTTCCTTCAGTTAACCCCCACTGGCTGGACCTGCTGTGACTCAGGCAATCCCATAAAACTTGAGAGGCAAGGAAAGAAAGAAATCCGCGATCAAACATGCCCAAGTAGAGTTATTTGGTATCTAAATCTCTGACTTCCATTAACTGACAGTGGCACGACTACAGGCTACAAAATGTGTGCACCTGAGAAAATGAGCTCACAGGATGTTCTGTAGCACTGGTATTTTGAGTAACATTTAATGTAATATAGCTGGTAGGTGGGATGAAAACTAAATCCAAGGGTGGAAAAAAAGCCAGAGATCTCACAATGGCAGGGTGCCCACTCTATCACAGGCAAGTGCATTTTTTTATGGTGCAAGAGAGAGTAAACACTTACCTTCCCAACCAACCAGCTAGTGCTTGTGCTACAGACTTTCTGCCCCTCTATGTGCTGCTGCTGGCTTTATGCCTGCTGTGAGGGAGGATATTTGATCTGGCATCCAGTTAGGACTCAGGCACAGAGGGTGCCATATGAACACAAAACCAGTCAAATTTTCTGAATACAACTCAATTGGCAGCCTAGGCTTACAGGGCAACAGCACTTCACATCATCTTGCAGCAGATGATGTTGTTGGTCCAGAGCCCTACTGATGGATTCCATCAAGCCACAACCTGTGAGGCAACACAGTGCCACAAGCACAGCACCCTCCATGGTTCAGACCAAAGAGGATGGTTGGATAGACCCTGAACCATTCTGAATTCCCACAGGAATTAATACTTTCCTTGACTACTCTTAGGAAACAGGACTTCCATGAGAGTCATGTCTGTGAAGAAAATAAGGACAACTTAGCTGAAAGTGGGAAGGGTGATGTCATTCATTTACTTGTAACAGTAGGAAACTAACACTATATTTATGCACAATAAGTCATGCTGAGAGTGCATCCCATCTGCTCCCATGACAAACATGCTTCCACATGCCATTTCTGCCTTTATTTATGCAGTCCTCACTGAGAGCTTCAGTAAAAGGTTAGTGGGTCCCAGAACAAGGAGCGTCTACCAGCCAACAAATCTTGTCTCTAGTGCCAGGTGTCCAATGATTTTCATAGACAGGTGAGTTGCCACTGCTCTTGCTCTTGAGGTTCCCTTTTGCTGTAGTGGCAGGTTTTTGCCACTCGTCCCCCACCACAGCTCAGTCTGGATAACTATGAATCTCACTTTACTCGGTGCTGAGAAAGAGAAGGATCAAGATCTGAAGCACAGGGAAGCCAGCTGTAAGGAGTAATACTTTTGGTCCTCCTTCTCCCTCACACAGGCACTATTTATCTCCCTTACCAGCAAGAGCAACAAATGCAATTTTGCAGGTTGTTTTTATCTTAGTCCCATGCTTATCACCACTCTTTTCCAAAATCACTGTTTTAGCACCTTGACTATTCCCCTGTACCATTCCCTTCTCTGTGGGGTAGCAGAACTGAATCTTGCTGTCCTTCTGAGAAGCCCTTTGCTGCCTCTGGAGATGGACACAAGGTAAACAAAGATTAAGCCAGTTACATAATGAGCTTGGTGAGGAAAAAGCAACAATATACAGGACATAGAGCTGACCTGTCATCAAAATCAAACCGTTAATTTAATAAAATTGCCTGAACACCTCTTCTCATTAGTTGGCAAATACAAAGCTACACAGTGATTACAAAATCTGTTCACTGAACCATATTAAGTACAAACAAATTCATAAACACTGCCATCTGACTGCAAACATTTCATGAAGAGAGGAAAAGCAAGTAATATTTTTTTTCCTACTAAATTGTTTACCAGTAGAAATTTGTGATAATGCAGCTATGGAAGCAATACTGAACTGCATCTTTTATTTGAAGAAAATTATCTGAGTCCATCCAAGGTTATTGTATTAATCGAATGAGATAAATAATTTAAAGGCTTATCCAAGTGCAAAGATCAATGAAGGTACAAAATTTCAAGTGATGTGTATACACCTGTGGTTATAAGCATAAAGGGTGAAACCACTCTTTATCTGGTCAGAGCACACAGTCTTTTTGAAAGAAAATTTTGCTGTGAATATCTCTGAGTATCTATTTTTATGTTTGGTTTTCTCTATAGGATATTTAATTAAAAGCACCTAATCTTCTTCCCTCCTTAGAGTCCACAAATAAAAGCTGCATGATGGTAACTCACATGAAATGGAGTCCGTGCTACATAGCAATAATTTTTAAGTATGACTACACTCACAAGACTTTCAGACAGCTTTGTATATTCTAAAGAAGAAAAAGTGGATCATTGTGGATCATTTAACTAGACAACAGTCATGCATATATTGACCATTTTCTTGAGGTCGTATGTAGCCCATATTTTTATTCTCTCCTCCTGTCACTTGTTACCTGGGAGAAGAGACTGACACTCTCCTCCCTACAACTTCCTTCAGGTAGTTGTAGAACACGATAAGGTCTCCTCTCTGCCTCCTTTTCCCTACAATAAATGCCTGAAGACTCCTGACTGAAAGGTTGTGCAAAAATGCAAATCATGTTCTCTGAAACATCCCATTGTAATCAGTGAACAGACGCAGTCGAGTCCAAAGGTCTTGTATCAAGCAATCCTTTCTTTAAAAAAAGGATGATGCTGATGCTAAATCAGCATCTGAAATGTAAGTAAAGAGACAAAACTGTTGGTCAAGGAACACTGGTGGGAGCAAGTGATAAATGGCAGGAGGAATCGATCTAAATGGCACTATCAATTACACTGCATCTAAAATTAATGAAATTCCAGACACATACATAAATATTTTAGTTTCAGTTATATGTCTATTTAAAAGCAAAGGAAAAGCACCGAGGTCAACAAATTTCAGCAAGAAACCAGCTTCTAGCACTAGTTTTCTGACAGACCTGCTTCTGCTGAAATTATTTGCATTAGGATGAATTATACCACTCCTCCTCTGCACTTTGTAGCCACACCTGGAATATTGTGGCCAGATTTAACCCATCTCCAGACCAACAGAGGTACTAAGAAAATAAACAGAGTCTAGACAAGAGCCATGAAAATTATTAGAGCCTGGAGGACCTGATAAAGGAATGTTGAAGGAATTGGCTTTGCTCAGCCTAGAGAAAAAGTGGCTTGGGGGCATCCAGTTACTGATTTCCAACACCTGAAAGTTTGTTACAGAGAAGATGAAGGTGCTCCCTTCAAGAGATGAGCTGTGACAGGACAAGAGGCAGGGAACAAGACTTTCTCTGGGGTAGATTCCACTGGGACATAAGAAAAAAATTCATCACCATGAGAGCAAATAAACATTGGACGAGATCACCCTGAGATGTGGTGGAATCAGCCTTGCTGAAAATATACAAGTCTTGACCTGCCTTTAGCCACACAATTGCATCAGATGATGTCCCTTCCAGCATGACCTCTTCTGTGATTCTGGGGTTTATAGCTGTGCAATTATTGCTAAACAGAAGAACCAATTGATGGCATAATACAGCAGAATCATTCTTTAATAGTCTGATCCATAATTTATGAACACTGTGCTCCTTACCTTTCAAAAGCAATCTATCAGTAATCAAAGATTTCATGACATTTCAACAGAAGGGGCAGCTTTGAATAATTGTAAAGGGATTTCAGGAAAAAATTAACAAAATGACCATTTACCTATCACCAGAAAAAAACCCTTTTATTTTCTTTTGAGAGCTACTGTTATTCAGACTATTTCTTTAATTTCTTCTATGCATTGTACAGCTTAAGAGGATTGGAAACTTCATTGCCACAGTCACTCTAAATAAAAAGAAATACCCAAGACTGATCTTTGGAGAATATCAAAACAGATGCTAATATATTAAAATAAAGATTTCCAAGGCTTAATGGCACAACAAACAGCACCAGAAGTCATCTGTACTGCTGGTAATTCTGTGTGCTTTTAATTTTGCAACTAATGATTTCAGACAATTGAGTCAAATACGTTTGAGAGGTAAGAAGAAACAACATTAACTTACTTAAATTCATCAAGGATTAAAAAAAAGAAAAGAGATTCATGTGATCACTTCAGACCTAATGTGTGGATAATGAGCAGACTGCTCTCCTTTCTATATGAGTTTATATATAGAGAAAATATGTTTTCAATGTGTTAAACTACAACTGTGTCATCAGAATCACTCCATAGTGACACCATGATCATTTATACAGGGAAAATGTTCTCATTTTCTCTGTAATTCTGTGAAAAAAATAAAGGGAGACCCAGCACCATCCCCAGCAGATGTCTGTGGGGAAAGGACAGTTCTTGCAGGTTTCTTTTTACAGACCTGAATCAGTGACAATTCCCATGCCTGGGTTGCATATACGAATCCTCTTTTTACACCCATCAGCAGTGTTGATGCTGTCAAGTTATATCAGACAGAAGTATGTGGGAAAGATATAATGCATCCTCTAGGAGCTGTCAGTTACCAAGCAGTTTTCCTCAAACCCTTCATTTCCCTGAAAACTGTGGTCTAAAGAAACAAAACTGAAATCACAAGTCCCAAATTTCACTTCCTCTAGCGTTACTCACACAGCTTTGTCAGTTCAGAGAGGCTTGAAGCTGCTCTCTTGTGAGTGCAAGCAGAAATTTTGCTCATATATTTGAGAAGATGGTGCAGAAACAATTGAACACATCAGGAACTGTGGCCATTTTCTACTTATTAGTACCACGAAGGCAGGCTGTTTCTTCTGTGAGCTATTCAAATGTCTTCTATTCCATAGGCAAATATCACATTATATTTAAATTATAAACTGAGTAACACATCAGAGACTGGGATTTAAATTTAAAATGCCATGAAGACCCTTTCCCCCACCATCTGTTAAAATACACCATGAAAGAGTAATACCAGATAAGTGCTACCCATGGGAATTAAGATTTAGCCTTGAAAATTCACATAAAACCTAAACAGAGTAAATCTCAAGTAAAGAGTTGATGTCATTTTGCTTTCTGGGACTAAAGCAGTCCAGCCATATAAACACTGAAACTCCTGGAACACTTCCCCAGCTGGCCAGAAGGTCATCTACCCCCACTTCAGCACACCAGCTGCACAGGGCCCTGAGCAGATTCAGTGCTTCCCCTTTCCTGTTGACTCCTTGCGCTTTCCACTGATACCTGCATAAAGGGGGGAGAAATGTACTCCCTATGCACTCAGCAGGGAGGCACACAAAAGCATTCCTGCTTTACAGCCATAAAGGCACATGCCTTAAGCTGGGTTCCACCCTAGAACAACAGTGCTTCCCAACTGTCATTATTATCTAAATATTTCACCTTATCTAGTCTAGTTCTTAATACAGTTTCAAAGTTATTAGAGCATAGTAGTTAATAATAGTAATAATAATAATAATAGTAGTAATAATAATAACTGAGCAAAAGCCTCTATGAAAAAACCTAGTTACTTGTTATGCAGTGTAAAATCACATAGAAACCTTTTTACAAATTCTTATTTCTGAATTGTTTAATGATGACTAATTCTCCATTTAGACTATTTCCTTTTCTTTAATCCAAATATTAAAGAGTCACTAATAGAACCTGGCTATGCATTAAAAACAAAGACCTGTATTTGCCAACAAATTCTGAAATCATCTATCCCAGGTGCCAGATGCTCTTAGACTCTCAGCATTTCTGCATATAAAACTTGAGTTATCAGTGAGTCACAAGCAACTACATCAAAACAGCAGCTTAGTTTAGCATTAAGTAACTTGAACAGAACTACTGAGCTGAATCAGAGCTACTCCTTCATGCAACTGCTTTATCAGAGTGACAGAGGCATCCCAAAGGGAACGCACTTGCTATCTCCCAAATCTCTCCTGAGTTTCACAGTATTTGAATTCATCTCCAAGCTTCAGCCCTTTATTCTCTGACCACATCAAAATGCCAATCCCAATAAAATCACTGTACATTTTTAGCCATGTCACAATGAGCTTCATGTCGTGTTCATAAGCACAAGCTGAATTTGTCTCTCTCCATATACCAGATTACCCTGCTGCTACCTGATGACCATTGGGATATGCTGGATCCTCACTGCTCTCTGCAGATGCTTGTAGGATCTTTTCACCACAGAACCTTCCAGTTTTTCCTCCATTTTCAGATACCCACAAGTCCTCCAACAGCTCCTAGACACACTGAGAGCATGGACAGCTGTCCATGAAACAGGCTGTCCATACCACCCAGAAACAGAAGTGTAAAAGTTCTTGGGTTTTTTAACAATATTTTGAATTTAGGGGTCTTTGCTAGTGTTTTCACTGTTGTTAATAAGTAAATAGAAAGGGGCCAAACAAAGCATGATATTATTTTGAAAGATGTGGTCTGAATTTTTGCACTGCAGGGCTTTCTTATGGTACATTTGCTGTACCAGTACTGTTAATGTCCTGGAGTATCTAAAGGAAGCACAGTATACATCTCCCTGTAAAGTGAATTATACAGACAACTTAAATTCAAACTCATCAACTTCCATTTCATTCTATATGGATTAATTTGTGTTAACTGACAGCCATGTGTGATTCTACAAAGACCAACTCACAGCACTGGAAAAATCTAATTTGACATTGATAATAATTTGGAAGTCATGCAAACAATGGGGAAAATAGACCCGTAGTATAATAGGACAGGCTTTCCAAACCTACCACCGTTTGTCCTTGATTCTGAGTCTCTGTCCTCTGACATCACCTTCAAAAGTCTAATGCATTCTCAAAATAATCTGCATTACAATTACTCTGTGCTGCTCAAAAGGAATCCAGTAAACCCAGAATATCTAAAAGTAAATATAATTCTTTCCCAAACATAGCTCATATTATCTCCTAGGGATATAGGTAGGTCCTGCAAAAATTAATTTCTGGACCTATGACCCTTAACGGTATTTCTTGGGGATCTTTACAGCATTTAAATGCCATGAATTTAATATTGTTATGTTATTTCTTTTGGTTCAGGAGATGGAAGTGGAAAGTGAGCACACAACATTTCATAGGTCTTCAAGCCCTGCTGCCTCAGTCCTTCTGCTATTTGTAGACTCTCACACATCTGTAAGCATGCATGTGGCAGGTTATGGACATCAACAAAGGCTCTCCCAAATCAGCATTGTATCTCCACCATTTAGTTCTGAGATGAGGGTAGAATAAAAGAAAGGAAAAAAAAAATAGAAAAATAAGAAAAAGTGACTATGGAGGCCTCTTCCCAACACCACTAAGAAATGCCACTACACTCCCTGGTTTTAGTTATCATGGACAATCACTTTGGTAGCCCATTAAGTCCTTTCTCCTTTACCAGCAGGACGAAGGATGGGTTCTGCCCCATGCTCTGGTGAGATGCTGCACAGGGTGCTGTGTCCAGCTCTGGGCTCTGCAACATAAGAAAAGTGGACCAGCTGGAGTGACTCCAGAGGAGGCCATGAAGATGCTCAGAAGGCTGGAGCACCTCTCCTACAAACACAGCCTGTGACAGCTGGGGTTGTTCAGCCTGGATAAGAGAAGGCTTCAGGGACACCTCACTGCAGCCTTCCAGTACTTGAAGGGGACTTATGAAAAAGAAAGAAAGGGAATTTTATATAAACAATAGTAATAGGACAAGGGGGAACTGCTTAAAACTGAAAGAGGAGAGATTTAGATTATGTATCAGGAAGAAATTCTTTACTGTAAGAATGGTGAGGCACAGGCACAGGTTGCCCCATCCCTGGAAGTGCTCAAGGCCAGGCTGGATGGAACTTTGAGAAGCCTGGTCTAGTGGAAGCTCTTCTGCCCGTGACAGGGGGGTTTGAACAGGATCATCCTTAAGACCCCTTCAACCCAAACCATTCCATGATTATGTGATTCTATTGCTTTTAAGGGTTGCTGGCATTCCTTGAGACTGACAGTCAGCAAGATGGAGAGAGTCACACTCTATCTCTTGTGGAGTAAGTCCATATAAAATATCACCTAATGCCAGTGCAGACATTGTCCCATCGCTTCCCAACACACAGAACAGAAGCAGGCTTTACAGCAAACCTTAGGAGTTCAACAGAGTTGTTGTGGGACAGCAGAACACTGCTTTCTGCTTCACAGGGTTCCTAAATATCCATCCTGAGATTCTAGAGATGGGTAACATTATGTAAAATATATTACCCCACCAGCCCCTTGCCTGACTATCTAGTCTGTATTAATTTTAGGAATATGCTGACATTTTGCATTTTCCAAAGAAGCATACCTTCTTCAAAGTACATATTTCATATCATCCTCCATATAGCTGAAGATTTCATCTGTAAAGATGAAGCCTAAGAGAGTACAAAGAAGTTGGATTTGCTCATCTTTCAAAGCCATGCTGCTGGGGATAAAACCAGCACTTCTGAGAGATACTCTCAGCAGTCATCTCCCTCCATGTCACCTCCTGATAGGTATGCCTGAAACTAGATCCCTTATAGGGAGAAATTTCAGTCCCATTTCTCATTATTCTACATTATTTAGGATATATGAACAGAGCTTCATAAGGAAAAATATTTTACAGCAATATCTGTAGTAGATGTACTTCTCATCTTAGTATATTTGTATTTTGGTTTCTTCCATTCCTTATTTTTAGTGTTTGATGGCACAATAAATCCTACAGAGGAAATAATAAAGACGGTTGCTACCTGAAGGGCAAGTGCCTAGTGTCTAATTCTAAATATTTTTTTCTACCTGTGTCATTGTTTAGGGTTTTTTAAAGTAGCTTTTCATTTTGTGGCTTAACTCCTATCTAATTTGTTAGCATTAGGCGCAGATCCATTGAAGATGATTCTGATAAAAACAGAAAACAATGTAATAAAATTCCCCATTTGTAATATTAATCAATATTTTCCCTGCTTACTGCAAGCAGAATTAGAAACCAGAAATGTATTTCATCGGAATTCAATGCTTGGGAAAACTGAAAAAACCAAGTTGCTATGGTCAGCATGAAACAGGAAAAAACATCCCATTACCAGTCATTTCACAAAAGCATTTGGTTACTAACACATTAAGACATTAATTCACATAAAATATTACTGCCTTTCTTCAAAATTCACTAGTAAGGTTCCTCCTTACTGACTCACCTTTTACGTTATGTCCTTTATGTCCTAAAAGGCTTGCCTGCTGTTCCATGGGAACAATGAACAGATTTAATCTGCAGCCTAAAATTTATAGCAGAAAGAACACCTCTGGGTAAACTTTACTTGCAAAAGGTACAGAAAACCTAGTCCCTAATATCTGATAAGTCAATCTCCTTTCTGCCTTCACTTGATATTTCCTCACTGTGCACAGAAAAGCAAGATAGAAAAAAAAAGAAACAACAAAAGAAATCCTTCCATATTTTCTCTTTTAAAAACAACTGCTTTTCACACCAAATAAAAACAGTTTACCTTCCTTTCTGTCACTCACCTTTTCTTGCAGGTGTAGTACAAGTTATTGAAAGAAAGAAAAACTGAAGTTACATTAACATTACTTATTACTGTAAAGGTGATAGAACAGGTTCTAGTAGCCCCAAATACAGCAATTTATTTTTCCTTCAGAACAGAACCTCTAATATATTCTGGTTTATGCTTTTCATTTACTCTCAAAATATATTTAGCTAAATATGAAAATTAACAAATAGGTAATCTGATATAAAGCATATTAGGAAGAACCCCTGCTCAAGGAAAACCCTTACCAAGAGACAGAAATCCTCATCATATAACTTGAAGATTATCTCAATTATTAATAAATTATACAAATGATGGGTAAGTTCTGATTGTCACCACTTCTAACTGGAGGTGGAGAGGTCTGTAGGTTTGTCATTGCATCTGCTGCTTTCTATACTTTGTCACTACAGGATTTTTGTTTTATGTAGATCAAATCTTAAATAATTTCCATGGAAACATTAAAGATCTTTTAAACAGGAAGGTATTTCAAAGCTAAGTTGGACTAACAAGGTTTATTTAATTGTGAGACAGCATTTTTATTTTTCTCTTGTTACCTAAAAATATACTGCCTTGCCTGGGGTCATAGCATGACCAAATATCATATTTGCCATCTGCAAGTTAATTCCACTGTCAAGTAATATTAGCCATTGATTAAAAACCAACTTGAGCTTGTAGATACTCCATATTGTCCCAACCACACAACCTGAGAATGTAATATCTGAGAGTAGCATCTCCAAAGTCAATGAATATTATTGTTCCATTTGATGTGTCTGTGACACAAAGCTCTAATGCCCTTATATTTTCCAGCACATGAGCATGAGAGCTGCCATTTTTACCCATATGACTAGGATCTGGACCTAATTGAAGGTCATACAATAAATCTGGTAGAGCCAGATTTCTTCTTTAGGAAGAAATTAGAGCTCTTGTTTTTAAGATTCTTACCATCTAACAGAGAGCAGTTAAATATCAGCACAGCAAACATTTCCCTGTATGGCATTGGCAATATTTTATAAAATGAGAGAAATGGAAACACATTATTGTAGAGAAGAGGGTACAGAGGCTGACTTATAATCATTCTTCATAATGTGAAAAACAATATTGAAAGAAAGAAATGCATATTATGGGAAAAAACCAAAGAACTACTGGCATTCCTACAGAGCTTTACTCTCTGAAAGGACAAACTAATGTAGCACCTCTGAGTCAACTTTTGAATGCACTTACAGTTAACTTGATCCTACCAGCATGAGTGAGAGCATGGGTAAGCAGCACAGAAATCAGAGATTCACTGGGAATATCTCAAACCACTATTGCTCATTGTGTTTATAAATTCTTCTTAGAATTTTCACAGAATCACTAAGGTTGGAAAAGACCTCTAAGGTCACCGAGTCCAACCATTAATGTAGCACTGCCAGTTCCACCACTAAACCATTTCCCCAAGCACTTCATCTACCCATTTTTTGAATACTTCCAGGGACAGTGATACCACCTCTTCCCTGGGCAGCCTGTTCCAATGCTTGACCACCTTGCTAGCAAAGAAATCTTTCCTAATATCCGAATTGTTCAGAAATGCACAGGACTGCAGAATCCAAAGTCATGACTCCTGTGAGAAAGGAACACACAGATTAAAAAACGTAATTAACACTGCAGAAAAAAATGTATGAGACTTTCTCGAGAAAGCAAATTTTCGCTCACTCCTCTAATGACAAGTGTTACATAAAGACTGTCCTGGGCAGCCTGGCAGCCTTTGCTGGGGATGCATGCTGCATGTTGACTCACATGCCTGGACTACCCCTGGGCTTTTGTGACAGTGTCACACAGTCTGACAAAGACAGGCACTCTGGTTGCCAGCCAGCTGTGTGCAGCGAGGGAGGGGTGGGATGAACATTAGCAAGGAAGGTAGGAGGGAAGAGAGCAAGAGGTGCAGTGTGCTGAGAAATAAACTTCATCCTAAAGCACTTTCTGACTAAAGCTCAGCACCCCTCTTTAACAGCTGCACAGCAACACGAGGGCAATACAGGAATTGGATGACTAAATGAAGACTTTGGAGCAGGCCCCTGGAGCATCAGGCTGGCACTGAGCTGCTGCCTCCTTGTGCTGGTTCCTAACCAGGCTGTTGAGGCAACAGTGGGAATGGTTGCACAGTGAGTAAATGTAGGTACAGGTGGGACAACTCGATGTGCACAGCGTTCTTCAAAACAAGAACTGAGCCTGACCCTGCCACGGGTTTTAATGAGATGAAGTGGGAGTGAGCTGCATTTTCTAGCTAATGTGGCTCTTTTCTAAAGCAAATTTTGCAAAGTGTCAATGAATCATAGAATCATGTAGATTGGAAAAGACCTGTAAGATCACTGCACCCAACCATTAACCCAGCACTATCAGGTCTACCAATAAATCATGTACCAAAGCACCACATGCATCCGTTTTTTAAACACTGCCAGGGACTTGATTGCTTCCCTGGGCAGCCTGTCACAGTGCTTGACCACTCTTTATGTGAGGCATCTTTTTGTGATATCCAATCTAAGTACAAAGCACATTTGAGTACCAAATTTGTTCCAAAGGAAAAAATACACAGAAGATTCTGTGCAAGAATTAATGGACTGCAATACTCCAAGGCGGAGACATCTGGATATTTTTATATTTCATATTATACTGAATAAATGCCATCTCTCTTTACTATGCAGCTATTTTTGAATCTTAATGAATTATTTGAGGGATAACCAGCAGCTATATTTGTTGAAAAATTAATGCATTGAAGTGATAAGATTATATTTTAATATTTATGAATTTTAGGCTTCATAGAAACATTGAAATGTGATAAATATCAGCGAAAGTTTTTTCCAGTTGCTGAAACTGAGATTGGAATAATGTTTTGGATTGTGATCTATTCATCACATTTCAAAGGAAAACACAACAAAAATATCTAAACTGCTCTCCCTCCTCTCAGGCCTATAGCAATAATGAATGATTTACAAGAAACTTTCTCAAGCTGAGAGCCACCAAACTCATATTTTTTAAAACATTTGGGTTTTTTTCTGTTTTCCACTAGTCATCTATGCAAAAGAATTAGAACCAACGTTTATAGGAGTGGGTTAACACCAGGGGCAGAAAGCTTTGCTGTAAGTTTTTATATTAAATGAAATAATGTTTAAAGATTTTACTTATAAAATAGTTATATGTATAAATATTCATATTTATTTTAAGATCTTGAGAGAATACACTGGAAATGGTCATAAATTTCATTGTAATAGAAAAAAATCTCAACAGATACTTTAGCTGTTTTAGGTAGGCTTGTGCCCATACCATGATCCCCCCAGCAGCATTTCCAACTTTCTGTCTCCCTGCCTCTCTAAGCAGGACGATTAAATGAACCAGTTAAAATAATAATAGTAAAAAAATCTACTCTTAATTGCATTCTAATTTTGCCTTTTTTAGAAATGGCTCATGAGCAACAGTGTGCAAATATATCACTGCTCACAGGGCTTGTGGGTGTCCCACCTCTCACAGCAGCAGAATAGTAATGCTTCCCAAAAGAGGTTATTACATATTTATGGAAAAGAGATAATGGAATGACTCAATTTATTCGACTGCATTGTCTTTAAAACAGCCAGCTTAAGGCTGAATTTTGCAGTGCACCTCTTTTGAGAGGCGTCTCTTATGACTGAGCCTGGGAAATCTCTGTGGGTGCCTCCACGAGCCCAGTGAGTGCTAAAAACCGAAATGCCAAACCCGGCTGGCCATGAACTGCCCGCAGGTCTGTGAGGTGTCTGAACGCCCATGGGTGACTCACCACCCGACCCTTTATCACAAAGTTTACCAGGGCAGGAACCTCAGCTGGCTTAGATTTACCAGCAAAGCTTTGAGGTCTATAATAAGCAACAAAAGGTGATGCTTGCAGAGATGGAAATGATTTTTGAACAAGTGTAGCTCCAATTTTTCCACTGCTGTTGGAGACACATTCAGTTGACTAAAGAAAACGGGACCAGATTTATGGTCTGATGCAGCACAGTGAAGTAAATAACACGATCCTTTATTCTTGCCTTAAAATAATTAATTTTTAGACATTTTATAAGCATTGTTAGGAACATGCCTCTATAAATGGAATGTTTCCTATACAACATGGGCTCATGAGGCCTTGCTGTAATGTTCTGTTTATCAATTTTTATACTGAAGATAACTGGCATAACTTTATCCCAAGAAATATGAGGGTGATAATAGACACTTCTATGAGATTTCCCCCCATCTTTCATTTTAGCATCATTTCTGAAATCAATACCCATATGGTGTTGAAAAAATAAATGTTAAATCCAACTAGGCAAATTCAGCAGTATCCTTAAAGGAATTCACTATTTACAAACTCTTATGGTAGTAACAATACCTAGTGTTTCTGTACAACTGTCATTGTTGGAAATACTGTGGCTTTGTAACATTGAGACTTTTCTATATTGAAACAAAAATCACTTACCTGTAATGATTTAATATTTTATTTTAGACAGCTTATTATATAGCTATTATCTTAAAGTTCTGACATCTGAGCACCCATTATACAGTCCCAGCTTATCCTGCTAAGAGCTGGCTAATTATGACAGGAAAATTAACAAAATGAATAAAAGTGCTATGTTTTCTTCATCATTTAAAACCATAACCAGGACCTAACCAAGATATCAACTTAATAGCACCCACAAATGACTAAAGTTTCAATATATTCCTTTCAGAATATTCTCTTCTTTATATTAAACATTAATTCACCAGGAAAAAAGAATGCAGTAGCTTATAAACATTGAAAAGCTTTTCAGAATGAAAAACTAGTATTTATCCAATGAATAACCTTTACTCAGGCAGGAGAGGCACAGTTTGACTAAGGAAAGGAAGAGGAAAAAGGGGAATGATTAAATGATTTAGATCACAGTAACGTATAATCTGGTTTCCATTCAGTTCCATTTGTGCAGGCTACAATCCTTCTTCTTGCCATAGAGCAAGAAAGAATATTTTTCCTTGAAAAAGAAATGTTATTATGCCTATATTTTTTTGGTGCAGAAATGTACTGGGTTGCTAATTGCTGCATGCATTTTCACAGTTGTTATATGGTGCAATAAGACTGCCAGATAAAGCCCATTAATCTGTGGTTTATAAAACAATCTAATTTATTTTTCATTTATTATGGAATGTAAAAATATTTCTATTTTGCTGCTACATTTAAAAATTATAGCTTGTCCTTCTATCAACGGATTTAATGAATAGCTAGTCCAATTCTGTTTAATTTCCACTAAGGCATTCTGTTAAGAATTGTTGCAATGTTAGGGATGTAACGTCTCTACAAATTAGAGAAAATGAGAGAAATTAAATACTATGCTATTTTTTCACATGAATAAGGACGATTTCTGAACATCACAGGAAAGTCTAAAGAATCTCTCCCTGCTTTCCACTCAACTTTCCCTCAACTCCACCTCTTCCAAGAAGTTTTGCTTGCTATGAAGAAGGGAAGGTTTTTCTTGGTAGTCATGTTCTCATGAAAATATACATGAACAGCAAATATACATGAAAAGGTGGTTTGAAAAGACAAATTTTAGCCAAAGGAACATTCTGAACTGACGGTCCCAGGTGGAAAAAGAAATTTCCCTGACTTTCAGAAATAGATTATTAAAAGAGTAAATTTGGTACTTTCTGCCATCTGACTCAACTGTTGCCAATGAATCCCATCCAAAATCCAGCCCTTACATTCAAATTTTTGTATGGCTCACAGTGAATACAAACAAGCCAGGGAATAAGTTCCCTTTAATTCCTGTTTGCTTCCATGGACATGCACAAATTTTGGCTGTCCCATGAGTTGCTGGAGCATATAAGTCAACTTTCAGCCAGCTGGAGTCTCCTGCTTCAGCTGTTGTTTTAGTTCAACATCTCTGTTCACTGCAGCTGAGACAGGTTTCTCCTGCCCATGTGGAAGGAAACAACATCTACATATGGAAAATTGTTGATGCAAAACATAATTAATTATGAGGTTTAACTCTTTGGTATTGATTTCTGAAGGCTGGACGCTGGGCATTTTCAGAAAAGGAAGCCCCAGTCAGGGAATGCATTTCTTGATTTGGCTTAGGGAAGCCCAAATCAGTCAGTTCTGTCTCCATCAGACTTTGCTTGCCTGTCTCCACCAGTGGTAGGTGCACATGAAGACACAAGTCTGACTCCTCGAAGTTTAGCTTTCTAGGTGGCCTTTTTTCATATTTACTGCATGACTTTTTCTCCAAGAACTCTATTGTCTGCCACTTTATTTCACTTTGAAAAGCCATGCTTAAGCAGGGTGTCAGGGAGGACATTGTCTTGTCTTCATACTGACCTTCATTCTTGCCTGAATTTCCTGCCTTACTGTATGGCTAAACATGAGCTTTCTACTTCACTTTCTTAAGGCTGAGTTTGGTGATTCCAACCTGTTCTATGTCTTGGTGACAGTGTATGCCTGCTCACTTAGACCTAGAAACTTCAGTACATCCATTAGAAGATAGCCATGGAACTGGCTGTCACCTTATTTTGGATTGTGCCATGATAAAAGTGTAAAAAGTGGGATGTAAATGTTTAAAAACTGTAAAAGTGGGATGGAAAGGTTTAAACTGTCTTTTTTTCTTCTTCTATTTTTAAAAAATCTAAATAGATAACACAAAGCATTCCAGACACCATAACATATTGAATGATTTCCTATAATGGAGCTCTTGTAACTCCTGTAAGCATGTTCCTAATGTCCCAGGAAAGATGGATCTTATCAAAGCTAACCAGGGTGAGCTGTGATTTACCACCATGCCTGCATCCTGGATCAAGGCATCAATGCATGATCAGCTGAGAAACTGCTGAACAGCTCAGAATTCATATTCCCTACCTTAGGATGCACCGCAGGGAAACAGGATTTTTTCTGCCATCCAGCTACTGCTATGAGCACAAGGATAAAAACACATATAATCAAACACAAGGCACATTGAACTCACTTCCTTGGTACAAGTACTACAGACTTTCAGTGCTCTAAATTCACCACCAGTTTTGGTGAACAGTACCTTGAAGAGCAATAATGAACTTCCAGCTCTGCTCTGGCAGGACACATGACAGATACAGTCCCATGTGAGGCATAAAGATGGTATGACATTGGAGATGGGCAACATGAGCAATGAGAGGGAATTAGAAGGCTTCATTGTGTTTCTGAAAAAAACCTAGAGATGCTAGATAGTGTAGCCTGCATGTGTCATCCAGGCTCCATGACATGACATCCAAACATGGTCATAGCAATGGTCATTGCAGCCTGATTTGAAAAGAGACAAAAAGAAGGGGTAAAACTTGACTAGATAACATGAAGGAAAGATAAGACAAATGATTCGTGGGACCCTTCATTTAGTAAAATTTCTAAAGGAAACTAGATGGATGCCCTGTGCCACAGCAAATAAAACATTCAAGATCTAATTTCTGTGGTAGGAGGATGAGTTACAAGGGATGCACTTTCTCTTTTCCAAGGTGCTGAGCTTTTCCAGTTCCTGAAAATGCATCACAACATTGCAGGAGAATGTTTCAAAGTTTTAGAAAGACAGCATAACCCTCCTGGCTCTCAGAGCTCATTCCCCTGGCAATGTTTCAGGGTACAATTCCGCTTCTCCCTCTCACATGTTATTGCACCTTCAGTGATGCTGACTCAACTGTTTCTGTGCTAAACTAATTTAGTGAAATTCTTTTGGTTACATAAACCCTCCCCCACTCACTCCCCCCTTTTTTTTTTTCTTTTTGAACTGTGATCTGATCCTTATTCTGATGAATCAGTAATTGATGGGGTAATAAACTATGGTGCATGTGGAGAGAGGAACGGATAGTAGTGTCTGGGGGCAGTAAAGAATGGGAAACTCCAACCTGCTGTACCCCCATGATGCCTCTCTGAAATCATGTTTGCTTTTTGAAGTGAAACAGATGAGCAGAATATATTCACTTTGGTTTTGAGCAGCCTGAGCATGCAGATGGCACAAGAAGCTGCAGGCACCTGCCAGATGAAACACTGGGTGGAACTGAGACAGCCCCTGAGCTGTTCAACACTGCAGAGATATTCCTGTCTGCTTTGGTGAGTGTGCTCCAGCTACCTCAGTAACAAAGAAAATCATTAAAAGAAAGGAGGTTTAAGTACAGTCAGTACTTAAACCTCCTTTATTAATTTAAGTTTCAGAACATACAGATCCTATTCCATCAAAATTTGGCATGGTGAAAAGTTGGAGGCACAGCTGCTACACTGCAAGTGAATCCCAGGAACAATTCTGCTATTTACAGAGCACCTACTCTAAAGAGTGACAAAAGTGAGTAACTGACATAGTACAATGCTATAAACTGAATTAGTCAGGGACAGACCATTTAATGCATTATTGGCATTACCTAAACCATATATTTGTCTTATGAGATACATGAAGTTATGTTATATGTTACGTTAATTTACGCTATGCTATAGTATGAAAGAGGACTGGACAGGTTTATGTGTTGTATGATGATCATTAAAAACAATCCTGACAAAGCAATCTTGAGCTGACAAGAGGAGAATAAAAAAATAGCTGCATAGAGGTAGTTGTGGGGAATGGGAGGAAAAAAGACCTTTAGTCACCTGGACAGGCTACAGTCTTTGCACATCATGTACATTTAATCTTCTGTTTTGTTCATTATACAACCAAAGGGGTTTTTTTTTCAATGTGAGACTTAAGGAGGATTAATAAAATATCCCAATAATGGGTACAACAGAATCAGCAGAACACAACCAAGTCTATTTCAATTAGGTCAATTAGACCTGCTCTATAAAATCTTGTTTAAAACTACAGAAATTGCTCTGCTTTCCCACTTCACACATCTTGTTGATAGCTACCAAAGACAAGATTATTAGTCTAGGGAGATCTCTGGTCTTTCCTGTTGCAGTGATACTCCAGTATGTCCAGAGAAATGAATAAATTAAGAACACTAAAACACTCCTTTCCCATACTTAAGATTAACTACAGCTTCTTTTATAAGGATTTTACCTGCTAGCTTTAAATTAGCCTGGACAGAAAATTATTAATTTTCTTTGCTGCTCTTATGCCTTTGGTGTTATGACAATGTTCCTTAAAGAAAGCCCCAAAGCCTTTCCACATTCAGTGTCCAAGACTGTTCCTTCCTAACAATCTCTAATTAGGCTGCAAAGAGATTGGAAGAAGATAAATGTCCACAATTACTAAATGAGCTGTTGACAAAGACAGTCGTTAGCTTCATAATTGTTTATCATAAGTAATTAACTTAGTGGACTATTACCTGGTTGTAAGGAATTACTGTCATGAGATTCATGCTGCACACCATACTGGCACTTAAAAGATGAGCATACAGGCCTCATCTGAGATGACAATTCCTGTTGCTGTTTTGTGTGTAGCTGAGATGTAAATTATACCTCTACTCCTTCATTCTGCCACACTGGAAAATGAACCAAATAAATGTTCATTTAGATGAACATGATTAAGCCACTTCTTCCTTCACAGTGTTTGTGGAATGACAGCCATTCATTCCATATTACCCTTCTTGCACATATAATTCTTCCTGTTTTTAAGTGTTCCCCAATTGTTAGATCCTGTACCAATTTGAATGCTTCCCTACATTTGGGTAAAAATATTTTCACTAATGCACCAAATGTTTTAATTCTTGGGATGAGTATTGTATTACCTAAAATCCCTCACTGTTTACTTTCTTCTATCTCTCATGTCTAGGGACTTCATCCTTTTTCCTACCTGTATATATAAGCTGTTGATTTTGTAAGTATCCAAGATTTAGCTAGGACACTGACAAATTTATCCATCTTTCCAAGACATTTATTTCTGATGTTAAAAAAAATCCCTAAATGGTTTAATTTCTTGGATTTATAAGGATAAAATTTCCTTACTTTTGGAGTGTATAACCTTTCACCATTCTTCTGTTTCTTATTGATTCTGTTGGAATGCTAATTTCTTTCACATATGGAAAATGAATAATGAACAATAAACCCTCCACTATATATTCTTTTTATTAAATATTATAGGAAAAATAGTACCACTGCAGTGCTCCTCTCTGTTTAAACAAATTGTGATTACCATCTCTAGAAGCTTTTCTAGGTTGCTTGGATTTATTTTTGTAAGCATAATTCTGGTTTTTAACCAACTTTAGTTTCATTTTTCAGATTTATTTTTTCCCCTCTGTTAAATTTATTCTGTCACACTTCCAGGATCAATCTCCATCTACTTTTCTTCAAATGAATTTATTAGAGCTGAGGTCTTTACTCTTTCTACAAAGGCAACATGATGTATTGCTGCTCTAGATGGGTTGCATAATTCTGGAGTACTTGTTTAATCCTGAAACAATTATTTAGTTAATTCAACATGCCCCAACACCCCTTTTCCCACCTCCTTTAAAATACTCATCAAAATAGCACCTTTTCACAACACATGCTCTGCTCAACTATAGTAACTGTGCTCTGGAAAGAAATGAAAATGCTTTTTGTTTGGTCTCGGGGAGTCACAATCTTCAGTCATAACTGTGCATTACATTCCTGAAAAAATATTGGATCTTGATATATTTGACATGAAGCTTCAGGTGCTTTTTCTCTATTTATGATGAATGCCTTTTCTCTTCTAACATAGCATAAATATGATTATAGCATCATTTCCAATAAGGTTTGATAGGAAGCACTGAAATACTGAGCAAAACCAACTGAAGACAGAGATGTCAATCACAAATCAATCAGGTCATAGTGCCCCAAACAAAAAAAAAATTAGGAAAATACAGCACAGAAAATGACATCTTATAGAAAAAGAACAGTTCATGCTCTGTTGAAAGCCTGATTTTTTCCTAGCAGTTTAAAAATCAGTACAGAAAAATACTTCCTACTGTAAACTGCAATATGGTAAGATAATTTCTGACTCTGCTTATTTTATGTCAGGACTATTACTTTGAATTACTGATGGTTGAGGATTAATGCAGGTCCATTTTGGATCTCATGTATTTAATAATTTTAATTTCTTCAGTTCATTTGGCATATCAAGAAAGACAAAGAAATATACAGTAATATGGAAGAAAATGAGGACATTTTTTGAACTTCTGATCAGAGTATCATCTAATGCCTCCATTGCCCAGATAATTTTCTGAATTCACATGGCCTGGAAAAGCAACATGAGAAAATTTCATCATCTAGGTACTGAGGTAAAAATAATTTATTGTTCCTAAAATTAAGTCTTGAAGAGATACATCTTGTGAGAATTTTGTACAATTAACAAAATCACACATTATTAAATCCAATGGAAACCTCTAATAATAGTGGTAAAAATACCTCCATGAAGCTTAGCAAAAGTGTTATTCAGCTGTTTAGGGTCCCAAATGAATGAAAAGATTTCTTGTGTGCATAAAATGGCTGCTGAATCATTATTGTTTCTTCTTTATGGAAATGGAATAACTATAACTATGAAAAACCAACCATAATTGTCTAGTTTAAGTGCTCTCTTTGAACTTTCTCATGTTCTGGACTCTGATAAACATAATTCATAGGCGATCCTCTCCAATGTCTTACTGCCTCTCTATCCCACACCCTAATCTTACCTTAAAAACACACAAGAGACATGCTGCCTGGGTACTTCCAGGTACAATAAATGTGTCAGCCAAGAACTAACCAGGTAACAAACAAGATACTGCAAAACAGAAGCAATACAGCCTGAGTTTCAGCATTGCAAGTCCCTGTGCTGCTTCTCTTCTTTATATATCTGTCCCACAATGAGGACCAGGACTACAAACCTACAGATCCCATACCCAGCTGCAGCAGAAGTGGAGAGAGATGGATACATGTCCCACTCCTGGAATAAAACACATGTAAGCAAACCCTGCCTGTATGAGGCTGTTCTTTTCGTTCTACCTACACTGATTCGTGTATTTTACAAAACAGCAAAGAAAATCGCAGAACTCTTCCCCAAAAACCTCTTCCACACTTGTCCCAAATTTTCTGTCTCCTTGTCATGATTGCCACATGATATCAGCGCCCTGGGGCCCTTTTCTGTCAAGAAGAGTCTTTATTCCATTTAACTAAATAAAGAAGCATGAACAAATGCACAGACACATGTCATAACATCTGCCAGCCATGACCTTGTGCAACCTTCTTAATATTTTTTTTTATGTTTCTCTTTGCATTATTTTTCATTTCACCCTTCTTGATGGAAAACATCTATATTATGAACTACATCCATTATCCACAATAGAATGTTGTTCAAACATTTTACAGTTAGTTAGATGTTTTCCTTCCATATAAACAGCATTAAGCTCCCATGTTGGAATTAAGTGCTCTTCAATATCCTGTTGCTGGGTTTTTCTACTCTGTATGGACAGGTACTAACAGTAGGGTTAAAAAAAGTAAAAATGGCCCATATGAAGGCAGTTATATTCAAGCCATACCACTTTCTCCTCTGTAATTCCTTGATTCCTAGTTCTACCATGCTCTAATATTGACTGACACTAACTTTAGACTAGTTACAAATGTTTTCTGTGAATTCCCCAACCAATATATGCAGGTTTTTGTAATGCCAGAAGAGAGCTGAGTATGAACAGACACTGTCAGCCCAAGTGCAAAGCTGCAAAAGAAATCTTTTGTGTGTCCACGGGGAAAAAAAACCAACATTCCTGACAACATCTTGCACTGCTTTCCAGTTATCACTGCTGTTCATAAGGTTCTGTATGTTTCCAGAGGACATAGCTGAATCAGGAGCTGGACTCCTTGGGGAGTTAGTAATGAGCTCTAATCCCTTTTGCATCTAAACTGTTTCTGCTGACTTAAAGTTTTATTATTGTCCTGACAGCAGAGTTAACAGGCCCACCTCCAGCCTACCATCCTCACATCCCCGCTTGCCTCTGTTTCTGCAGCGTCCCTGAGACACGTGAGTCAGTGAAACATTGCCACCTGAGGGCTCCTTTGCTTTGACAATTGCTCTGGCTGCCAAAACAGCAGCACCTCCATCCTGCTGCTGTGGTGCACCCACTGTTTCCAGCAGATGAGCTGTCCTTGGGGCTTGGGCTGCCCAGCTGCTCCCTACGGGCTGGGCGATCCCCCTTGGCAAGATTTGCCGAGCACTCGCACAGCACAGGTTACCTGAGTGGCAGTAACCTGACTGCATGAAGCACAGGCAGGCTTTTAAACACAGAATCTGGATGTTAATGTTCAGGATTGGTAAAAAACACCCCAAACTTGCAGTTGGTAAAACTCCACAGTGCAGAATAAACCCCTCCCTTCTCCCTGCTCATAGCAATCTCCTTGCTCCTTTCTGATAAACAAACACATCTCAATATAACAGCCTAACAGCACAACCCCCTGAGAATGGATTATTTCCCCAAAGTGTTACTTTGTGAATGATGCCACTGATCATATTTCTGGATGTAACTGCTGTGCCAGCTTCTTGAGGCTGGACAGCATTTAAAAACCTGATTTCAGGTAAGTAAAGGGGTGAATTGACCTTATTCAGAGTGGTGCCATGATCCTGGTGATGCTCAAGGCCAGGAGAGTGGCAGGAGGGCTGGAATCTCTGGTCCTTCTATCCCGCCACAGCTGAAAAGATAAATGCTTTCATCATGCAGTTACCGCTCAGAAAATGGATCTGATTTCTGATCAGTAGAAATTGTGCCTTGTCAGGAGAGTATGACCCACCCAATTGTAGCACAGAGGAAGAAAAAGTCCATGAGTTTTGAAAAAGCACAAGAAAGTTTAGAGGGTTTAGGTAGTTGAGCAGAAATGAAGTCTTGGCTGTTTTTGAGAAAAATCTTACTCATCCCAGAAAAGAGAAACAAACCATATATCCCCTCTCTAAAACAATTTCTGCATTTGTGAGAGTCTCAGAAGAATGAAATAAACATCAGTTGGGGCTGCAAAATGAGACGCAGTGCTGCACTACAGAGCAACAGTCACAGAAGAGAGAGTGAACTGAACAGGATCTAGATGAAACAGGGAACACAGTCATTAAAAACTGCTGCAAAAATTGATAGCAATCCTTATTAACTTGCTACTTTCTTTTCCTTGTTATCTCTTATGGTTTCTGTGCTGTGAAAGGCAAAAAATCAGCAGAACAGACTTCCTGAGTCTAAGCCAGACTTGTGGTCTAGAGCAGAAGAAAGTCCATGCTGGGAAAACAATGACTAATAACACTTGTGAGACATGTTGTGTCAACACAAGTGACAGATGCCAATCATTAAAACTCCAGCTGAGCCTCACCTACAAAGTTAAGGCCAAAAAAATTCTGGAGGAGGCCTGAGGACAATAATATCTTTTCAGAGGGACCACTTTGCGCTGTTGCACCTGCTGAGCTCATATGAGTAAATCTGTCCCCAAGCACATGCCATGCAGATTGTACAATGTGAACATGAGGCACACACAGGTGCTATGCAATTTCAACTAAAATAATCTTTATAATTAATAATGCTTATTTTAATGTGCATTAATTTTTTTTAACATCATAGCAGGTGCAACAACCTGTGACTCACCAAATCCATCCCACAATGCTCCTGTTGCCCTGTCTTTGCTCATCCTTCCTCCATCACAGGCAGGGTAACTACAGGTGTGAGATCTTGCAGGCTGTGAATGGCTCTACATCATTTGTTTATACAGCACTAAGACAAATTTTGGTATGTGGTTCAATGCATGACACCACTGTTTGATACATTTAAACCACACCAATAAACAGCTACAGTGGTGAGCAGACAAAGCACTTGGGACAAAGCACTTGGGAAATGTGGTCAACACTGGAGAGGTTAGATCAGAAAAGGAGTAAGCTCCACACAGAGGAGATGTAGAGAATCAGCTATACTACCTGTAAAGTTCAAAGTGAGCTTGAATTAAATTAGTTTTAAGTAAATCTTTGAGTTTGCAGGTTCAGAAACACCACAAATGATACTATTTATGTCATGAAGAAAAGCCAATGACACACTGGGGCTACAGACCTTGGGCACAGATGAGAGCTGGAATAAATAGTTCAGCTGGTCCATCCTTGTGCCACAGCAGCACTGTTCTGAATGAGTGACTGTCATGTTGATGTGCTCAGAAGAGATTCAGGTTTGCCTGTCATTAGGAAGCCCTTTGGTAACACATGGGGTCTGTTGGGTTACCTCCTAACAAACGAAGCAATAGACATAGCAGGGGAAAGAACTTTAAGAATGTTAAATCACAGACATATAATAAAGGACTGTGCCAAATCAGAGAAAGAAAAAAAAAAAGAGAAGTCAAAGCAGAGGGTTTTGAATAGGAGGCAGAGAGAACAGAGCAGAAGAGAGGTGAGGTAAGTCTGTGGGCGAGTAGGGACTGAGGCACAGAGAGTACAGACACATACCCTGAGACCAGGTATGGAGAAAATATGGGATGGGAATGACCACGCCTTTGTCAGAAGGGCTTTGCATTAACACCCAGCACAACACACACTCAGTGCACTGGAGGGAGAATGAGCCACTGAGCTCTGATCCATCCACGTTACAGCTGGATGCAGTGCCAAGATGGCGAGGTTTGCAGAGCCAGAAACACAACCTCTTCAGACAGGATTTGATTTTTGGAGGCAAAATTCTTTCAAACTGGATCTAAAACAAAACTATTGAAGAAAAATTATTTTCCAGGCTTGATCCTGAAGCTGCTGAAGGCACTTGAATTGAATGGTCTGCAGGAACTGACTACTCTGAGTAGAGAGATAGTATGGAAATAAAGGAATTGGGAGCTGCAAACTCTGACTCCCACATGTAAAAGCAGTTTTCCTAATTTTCTGTTGTCATATAGAGTTTTCAAAAAGCAATTCTGCACAATTGACATTTTCTAATAAAACCCAATCTATGGAAAGGTTGTCAATCAGTTTCTACTGTCTCATTAGAAGTAATAATAAAAAAGGCAAAACATAACCCTCTTAGAAGACTGTGGGGAAAACAAATAAAATAAGAGTAATGAAGGAGTTGAATGAGTTAGACGTAAGGATAGAGACAATAAAAAGAAGCAACACATCAAGGAAGATATCTGAAAGCATAAAACAAAATTGCTTATTTACATAGGTAGAGGATTGCTAGAGAGAAAACAGTTCTTGATTAGACCATAGGACTGAAGAGAGGTCTTGATTTGAAACCTGTAAGTAAAATTATGCATGGAGAAAACATGTTGCATAAACATTATGGTCAGGTATTCACAGATGTGTTTAAACAACTGAGTCCCAAAACAAGAAGAATAAAATCGAACACTTTAGATGTAACGATAGAAAATGTAAAATAGAGCCTGAATTGAAATAAGATAAACAAGATGCAGCAGTATAGGCCACACAACAAGAAGATTAATTTACAGTTGAACCAAAGATTTGAATATCCAGGGTTCAGTTATACCCAAGGCAAGATTTCTAAAAGCCACCACAGTTCATGCTGTCAAACTCTTGGCATTTTCGGCATTTTCTTTGATTCTACTATCAATTGAATAGAGAAGAAACAAGCCCAATTCAAAGATACTGGATTAAGAGCAGCTTTACCTCAAGGATGAGCAGAGAAAAGCCATAGTATTTATAAAAGGCCCATTAAAGAACTCAGATGATTTATCCCTCCAGATTTAAATAAAGCAGATAGGCTTAACTCAATACAATAAACACTATCCTGTAAATCCATCCTTTTACACATCACTAAAAAATCAGGACACAATCTAAAAGGGATGGAAATGAAAACTGAAGAAGGAAGAGGAAGAAAGTAAAGACAAGAACAGCCACATGGCATCTAGAAGCAAAGTTCTTACAACATGTGATATGATATTGATCTCATCTTGATAAGCAGTAATAAATTCGTTTTCAAAGCAATCACCAAGCTAATACTGATAAAATTTATATATAGAACATCAATTCAAGTATGCTCTGCCATGTAAATTGTTTTATAAAATTATGAAACCAAAGTGGTACAAAATATTCACTTCAAATCAAGTAAACATCCACTGAAGTGTCCATAACCCAAACATTAGCAAGTGCTGGTACAAGCAGGAGAAACAGCCAGTGAATTAGTCAACTTTTGGTCAATAAATAAAATTATTAATTTGTACTCTTTGCTTACTTTTGGCTAAAAGGAATCACACTAGGAAAGTTAATTGAATTTTGTAAAGCACCATGGTTTGAAAAAGATCAAAGTGTTCCTTAGAATGAAGTTATTTTTTAGGTCATGATTTTGTGCTTTCTTCTGAAATGCAATGCACTCTAAGAAGCAATTGTTTTAAAAGAGCAATAGGTCAGTGATTGAACAGAAACTCAGAAAACACAAATTTGTGCCAAGGAGGAACATACAGAATACAGAGACCAAAAGAAATGAATATGAGAGAAAAATAACTGTAGAAGGCTGCTTTGTGTCCAAGCTTGTTTCTTTTTTTCTTGCAGGTTTTTATTTGTTTATTTTCCCGTCTGAGGTAAATATTGATTGAAAATCAGTTTAGAACTGGAATTATAATAAGTTATTATTTTGTTATTAGGAAAAGATTATAGCTAGAGTCAGAGAAACTGAACTGAAGAGTCCAACTTTGGCCACTAAGATGACTGAGGGGCAAGTCCATGTCTGTAGGAGAAGGTTCTGCACCTATATATACCCTAGATACTGGTCCAGGGAGTATTTTCTGGCTTTTAGACCAACTGATGGATGTTCATAAGGATAAAATGGTTTGACTGTGTTCAAAAGGCTGAATAGCAAAGCAATGTTTTTTGAGCTAATGCCTAAACTACGGCCACCTTTTGTTTGCAAAGGTCTTTTGTCCAACCAAAAACCTATTGTGCTTTTATTGCATAAGACAAATAAGGAGCTGATGTTTTATTAGAGGCCTCACTCTCAAACTGACAGCTGTGTCTTAGTGCACCATGACAAGGAAATGCTTTCTTATCACAACTGCACTGAGACAACCCAGGTGTGATGGCAACCGAGCACTGCAGCTCCTGCCCCTGGTCGTGGAGAACTTGACCTTGCAAAGAGCTGAGAGCCTGTTGGCACACGGGCTTCTAGCCTGAGTCCTTAACTATAAATAATGGCTGCTCCTCTGCAGGAAATCCCTCTGGCCATCAGTGGGTGAAAGCTTGGCTTTAAAAATGCAGTTTTGGTACTGGTCCAGAAGCAGCTGTTGACATAGTGAAGCACAGATCTGCAGCTAACAAAAGCCACTCCATTTATAAAGCCTTCCCTAGGAGACAGATCAATTAGACCCAAAAGCACTCTTTTGTGGATCTGCAAAAACAGTTAAAAAGATATTAATTTAATGTTAAATATAATAATTGACAAAATGACATGCATGCTTCTTTGCTTTGTCTCTGTTTTGACTCAATTAATTCTGACTTCAAAACAACCTGTAGAAAAAGTTTTCCTTTTGCTAAGGATCAAAATCAGTTTCTCTCAAGTCACCAAACATTTCTTTCTATCTGAGTTTTATCACAGGCAAATATCTTGACTGGTCAGACTAAAATTTGAAGGGAAGTATATAAAACGCTATAATCTGAAACACATTTAAGATAAAAACCTTTGTGCTTTGGAATACTATAACAAAGAACATCCTCTAGGAAGATGAGCCTGCTGCTGAAACTGAAAGATTCAGAAAAAAAAAATTGACTCCATTATTTTCAAACAAAACCTACATGAAATAATTTTTTATCTCTTTCCTCTATTCTTCTTTTTCTTGTATTCATGAACACATCATATTTTTTAATTTGCTTTTCATCACCATCTTAGTATTAGAAGCTGCATTTTAATTATTTGGACAAATTAATTGAACTATAGTACAAATAATAGATAAAATAATTTTCTATACAGCTTTTGTATAAATAATTTGAGATATGGAAAGTACTAGCTTTTTATTTTCTTATCTCGCTCCTATTAATTGCTAATGCTGTAGGCTGAAGTAAAATGACCAGTTTTTAACTTTATATTGATTGTTGTGCATTAAAGATTCACAGTGTAGAGAGAAATAAGGGTGAATTAATTTAATAGACTATAAATAATTTTAGATTATTCAATAAGAAACCTAGATTTAATTTTACTTATTAAAAGCCTAAAAAATAATTGCATGTTATGTATTAATGTTTTCTATTTATTTATTTATTTATTGCAATTTTAAATTAATCTTTTAAAGAACTTTCCTGTAACCCAACGCATGACAAGCCACTGATTACACGAGCACCATCAAGAAATCCTTATAGTCTCATGGCATATCTCCAAACATGTAAATCTGTACATTAGCTCTGTACAATGATGAGATGCAAGGCTGGACTTAATACCAGCAATGACACCAGAACGGGATGGTATCAGGGTAATTTAACTCATGTTTACATTTGTTGACTCGTTGAAAATTTAATCTTTTCACTGTTATTACAAAAAATCAAATAAAACTAAAAACCATGTCATGTCAAACCATGACACTGAGCCATGACTGTAAGGTGTTTATATGCTGCAATGAAAATCTTTGATTTGAAAGAGCCAATGTTTTTATGGAGGAAGAATAAATGGGATCAATTTGTCTATAGGAAAAAGCCGGTGAAAGCAGAGAGAGACAGGGTATCAGAGCTAGGGAAGAATTACATGCACATGCGTGTGTGTACACATCTCCCATTTGGTCATGTAACCCTTCTTGTGTGCCCTTGGGCTCTGCAAAAGACTGTCATTGACTTGGAGGAGTTTACTTGGTGATATCTTCTGTAGACTCTTTCCCCATGTCACATTTTGCCACATTTGTCACCTTGTAATATTCCTGCGGACGTAAATTCTCTGCCCTATGCCCTCGACAGAAGCAGCCACGTGCCCCTGGACCATGGCACAGAGCAGCAGCACTGTACTGGTGGCCAGCCCGAGCTCCCCACTGCACCAGAGCTGAATCCCAGCACTAACTACAAACAGGGCTTTGGACAGTCCCCTGGATACTTCACACACTGTCTGGAGGGTCTCCCTACCCTTACCTGGCTGTTGACACTGGGTATCTGATACTGACCTCGTACTTTCTTTCTGGGATTCCCTAATGCTTAGAAAATCGATTTGGCATATCCACACACAGTTTTCACTGTTCTTCAAGTCCTTGACTTTACCTGAACCACATGTAGGAAAACCTGACATAGTTAGACAGTATCACCTGGCTGCTCCGTTGGGATATTGGGCTGTCTTTGCCTATTTAGTGCTTTTTTTCAGCTATCAGAGACACCCAGAATTGTTGTGTTTTTACAATGCCTTACTGCCAGTTGTAAGTGGGCCTTCCAGGGACTAATTAATCCTAAATTCAATAAAATACTGTCCCATAAATGAGAACTTCACAAGTCCCAGCAGCCTTTATCACAGACATGAAGTAAATCTCCCCAGTCAGTAAGAATACAATGAATACTCTAGAAATTTATCTTACTATTTAATATCTAAATTTCTTACACAAAAGCAATTGAGAACTTCTTAAATAGCATTGTATAATAATTCCCAGACAAAAACTGCATCAAGGTAAAGTTACAATTGAACATACATATCAATAATTTAAGGTAAAATACATTACAGGGATATATATTTAGACCCAAGAAAGATTTACAAACCCCCGAAGTTTACAGATCTGGTTATAATGAAAAGAAAAACAAGGGAGATTAAAAATTGGAAATGTGAAAACAGCTGCCTCAGAACAGTGAAATATGATGGCCACTATGAGAGGCAGCATGCCTTTGGCATCAGACCTATTGAAAATATTCAGTTTTCTACAGAGAAACGTTCCTTGTGTAATTCTTTGAATGCAAATATCATATGGCAACCTCTGTTGAAGAAGGCACTCAAAAAATCTGGCTTCAAGTATTAAATAATTGAAGAGATCTATGAATAAAACTGTTTTATAATTATGTTTACTTATGAATTCTTTAAAAAACTGGTTATAAGCTAAGTTATGTTACTTTTAATAGTACATTGCTGTCTTGATATAGAAATGAAATGAAATCTCAGCTTTTGTCATTAAAATTCATCTCCATATGGAACAATTAATTGTGTTTCCAGACAGTTAATTTTCTACTTGGAAAATATACAGAGCACACTATTGTGTAAGCTAAGGGACTTAGGACCCCAGGTCACATGAAATAAAAAGATTTAGGGGTCCTATATAATCTGAAGTTATAGAGGGATTTTAAAAATTGCACACAATTAATTGAATGCATGAACATAATGAAACCACTTAAAATCATGAATTATCCTTGTACTTAATGCAGGACTCATGTCACCAAGATACATTGCCAACCATGGTGCTCACAACAATCATTTATGCTCAAAGACAAGCTAAAAATCAGCTCACTCATATAGTGCATACTAAAGATAGATAAAAGCTTGGCTGCCCAGCAGATCTCCGTGTACTTTACAAATTAAAATGGACTGATACAACAATCATTGGACATGCACTGCTTCCACTGAAGTCACAAAATGTATTTTAGGATTAAGCCACAGCTAAAGAGCCCGTTTTTGCACATTACTCACTAGAAGACCCCGTGCTTCCAGACCCAGTGAGCTCAGCAGGGATTCTTTGGTGAATGGGAAGTGCTGAACAGGCTTCTCATCAAATTTCACAATGATCTTATAATCATGCTCCATTATTCCTCGCTACATCACACCTTGTTTTACAAACAATGCCATATAAAGGACCAAAGTGATCTGCAATACTGTAACAGTAGAATAACCTAAAGGAAAAAGGTAGAAAAAACTCCAACCCAAAACTTTGATAAGCAATGCAAATGCAAGTGGTAGAGTTAAGCAGAACCCACGATGCCTGGTTGTCAATCTTATGCTTTAATCGCGAGGTCAAGAGGCCCTCTTCTGCTGTCATTGTCACAACAGACCATGAACTGAGAGTGAAAATCTGTGGGGAAACAAGGAAAAGATGTGAAAGCACCTCTTTGGGCTGGGAGAAAACCTCTCACAGAACTCTCCTTTATGATAATCACATTGGAAGAGTGGCGACTCATGTCTTACACACGAAGTTCGAGATTCCTCTGAACTACGGGAAAAAGTGATCTTTTCTGCCCAGGAATAAAAGCCCAGGCCACTTCTGCAATGAAAAGGAGGGAGAAAGAGAGAAGGGGCAGAACTAGGATGGAGAAGGAAGGGAGAACCTCAGAGAGCCAAGCTCATCCCTCCAACCAACAGCTGAGGGACACTGATCCCTTCTACAAAGCTGGAGGCAGTTGCCTGCATGGCTTTCCAAGGCTCTGGAACAAGCAAAACAGGCAAAGGGGTTTTGCAGCCCTTGCCCTCTGCAGTGCTTTCCCCTTCTGCAGTCCCAGTGCACTGCCTGCTCCATGCTCTAAGTCCCCCTGTTTTCCACAGCCCAGTGGAAAACTTGCTGTTTGTGTCAGTGTTTCACTGTGGCCAACTTTAAAACTGGTTATGCTCCCATCTTCTCTAGAAACAGGAACAGAAAATTGAACACTGCATTCTTCCCTATAAAGAGTTTGAATACGAAACTATTAAAGAACCTAAATGTTATTTTCTTTTAAAATATATTTACCCATCTTTTTATTTTTTTAACACTACCTACAACTTTCTTGCTGGTAACCATTAACTATTTGGAAGTTTCATACCTTCTTTTGAGCTCATACATAGTTATGCAGCCATTATATTTTTAATTTCACATGCAGGATTTTAATACATTGCCTACTGCAGCCATAAATCACTTAAATGTGTTAGAAAGCAGATTGCTCAGTAATTGCCATTTTATTTACTATCCTGATGTAAGCAATTTAAATATGACTCAGTTTTCAAACTTAGAAACAATGTAAAGAGACTTAGGAGAGAATGCAGTACAAGTGCAAACAGCAATCAGCAGTCCTTGTTTCCAATTCCATTAGTAGTAATGTTTTCTTTTAAAAAATTCTGAGACAACTTTGAACTGAACCACTTCTGACTCAATGGATGCTGTTAAGGTCTCTGTAACAACAGCTCTCACCTCATTGTTTTCCAGATCTTGAAATGCTAAAGGAGACAACATACAACATCCCTTGGAAGTGGTAAAAGAAGATGAGAAATATGTTGTGCTCTTGTTCAGCCATTCTTGGTGAAGCAGTAAATACACAGAGATTTCAAAGGCAAAATCTCTCCTAAATACAAGAATACGAGACTGCAGGTAGACTGTCAGAGGGACTCTACCCGTGTGACAATGAAATGCCCTCCAATTTCTCCACAGAAGTTAAAGCTATTGTAAGAAGCAGAGCAATAACACCAGTGGCAAATACTGACTTTTCTGTGGATGTTTTCTTTCAGTGTCTTACCTTAAGACTCAACAGACAGCACAGTATCACACCTGGACATTTATTCACACAAAAAAAGGAGAAATACCAACCATTTGATTACTGTGTTTGGACCCAGATTTGGACAGCCTAAAGCCTTCCTGTGCCAAGCCTTTTCTACTGAGTGTACTGGCCTTTCCAAAGAGAGAATATCAAACATAACTGTATTTTTACAATTATATATTTTATACCATCTACAGTACGCTTATAAAATTTTAAAATGTACTATAATATATAGTATTAATAGGCATACTAGCAGGCACATTGGCTTCAAGTCACCTGGATCTGGGTGGGAGTATAAATAAATATGTAAAATATTTATCTCTATGTATCTTTGTTTACTTTCTCAGCACCTTCAGATTTTCTCATGCCTCTTTATGGCACCTACAGGCTTATTGTGAAACATCACAGAAAAATCTCAGACAGAAGCATATCTAGAAATACAATGACACTTCCAAAGCATAAATTCAACTTGTTTCCTGATGGGGGTAATCTGCATCCCTTTATCAGAAGGGCACGATTACCAGAATTGATTTCTCTCCCTAACTTCTAAAATGATTGATTATATTTCTGACAATCTATTCAACAACAAACTATTCTGAAAATAGTTCTGCTGTGCTCCTACACTTCTCCACTCTAAGGACCAAGAAATGAAGCATGTTATGGCCTCCTGTTTACAGGATATGCTGAGAAAAGTAATCACAATTCAAGAAATGGAAAAGTGTCAATATGACATCCCAACTTTATAACACGTAAGATAACACACAAGCACTTTCAAATGGAAATAATTTGGATTTTTTCTGAATTCCTATGGTTTTGAAGCGAGGTGTTTCATCTGGCAGATGAAAATTTCTATGGGAACCAGACGGCTTTGTGAAAAAGCCCATTTAGTAAAACTCCTTGAGCTTCCATTATGAAAGGATTCACGCAGAAAACAGATGACCACACTTCTAATTTCCTTGAAAACAGCTTGGAGGTGAAGGCCCAGATCCAGCCAGGCCTGCCCCTACTAACATGCTGGCCTGAGTTCCTTTATTCTAGAACCAATGATGCTTCATTCCCAGTACATTAAACTCATCTCATATAGTCACTTATTACACATAATGGATGCAATTTTATCTGAAATAAAATATTTATGGAGAATGCACAGACAAGACAGACTATGGCAGTTACTGTGCTCAAGATAGTCAGCATTTTCCTTTGCAGCAGTTATTTCCATCATGCTGCAGATATTTCTCTTCTTCTTGGGTTATTTTACGGCAATCCTAAATGTATAAAGTTTTTGAGTACTGGCATTAATTAAAAAAATCCTTTATTCCAATTCAGGTTAACTCCTAACATTGAAACTTACAATTTCTGTCCAATAACTAACATTTACCACTTACATTGCTCTCACTTTACTTTCTAAACATAATTACTGTATTGTCTGATCCTTAAAGGTGGCTGAGCTGTTTAACTAAATAATAATAAGAGAATTATGCAAATTCAAGGACAAAGTTAGCACCCACTGCCTGTCAGAACCTCTGCTGTCCCTGTGGGCCTGTTCAGTACATGTTGCTTTTGAATTTTTGCAACCACAGACTGCAGACATTTACATCATTGCCAAATCCAATCAAGAATGAGAACATGAACTATTTCCTGGTACTCTGTACTGAGAAGGATTAGAATCACAGAATGTCTTGGGTTGGAAGGGACCTTAAAGATCTTCTGGTTCCAACCCTCCTGCCATGGGCAGGGACACATTTCATTAGAACTGGCTGCTCAAAGCCCCATCCAGCCTGGCCTTGAGTATGTCCAAGGATGAACATTTCCACCTAGGGCTTCGCTGGGCAATGTGTGCCAGTGCCTCATCACCCAATGAGTATAGATTTTTTCCCTATCCATCTAATCTAAACATTTTTCAGTTTAAAAAGCAGCTAGCAACCCATCATAAAGAAGATACTTACCTTACACTGAGCAGTCTTTCTTTATAAAGAGAATGAATTTCTAAGACAGATGCAAATTTCAGATCATTTTTCAGAGAGGCAGGGCATATAATTGCAGAGAAGAAAAATAACACAGGTACATTACTCTTGGGACAAACTGGACTGGCTGTGTATTACCCTCCAAGCCATGTAGGCAGATCATTCTGATTCAGACATTGCTTTGATGACTTATATCAGAGGCTGCTTGAATGATTAAGGAGCTGGGGATCACCACACAAAATTTTGCACAAATACACACCTACACATGTGTGACACAATGGGAGGTTTAAAAGAGAAACACTGAAAAGTATGGGCACACACACACACACATAAAAAACCTTCTTTTATTTGCCACTGAAGTGCCCAACTGTACAAAAAACATCTAGTGCTCACTTCACAAATGAAATGACAGAACACCAAAGTATGAGGGTCTTCCATCTCTCTCCCCATCCCCATTTCACACTCTCTCCCTGTTGCCAAATGTCTGTCTCTGCAAGCCAGCAAAATCCCCACTACTCTGAGCCTCTCCAAGTAAATGAAATATTCTTGTCTAGGAGGCGTAGGCATTAAACTGAAACTAAAGTAACATGACTTGTAACATTGGTGTTACACATTGTCTCACATGTTTCCCTTGAAACCTGCAAAGAGAATTAGAATGGCACAAGAAAGTCCTTCAAGATGTCTGATAACAAACTTTACTAAAAGGTTGCTTATGCCAGACTTCTATGTCCATGTTTAAGCTACAAAATGTAATTAACTGAATTTTGAGAAGTGATCAGTCACATAATTTCTATCAGGATATTTCCATTTCAGAGCTTAATTTGAGTACCTGTTGAGCTGGGGAAAGCAGTTTGATGTCTGCATAGCACTTTCCAGTAGCTGCTTTGCAGGGACACCAGAAGAAGTCTATTCATCTTGCCTTAGCTTTGTCCATCCGGCCTAAGTTAGTCATTGATATTCCCTCTACAGCTGGTGAGATGAGACTCACCTCATCAACAAAGGCTGAAACAGCTCAGAGAGAATTACATCTTGACTGAGAGACCTTGGGCAAGCAGCTTAGCCAATGGCCTCATTTAAAGAAAACACTACTCTTTTTTTGTTTTTGCCTAGCTCTGTATTATAATTAAAAGCAAATCCCTGTATGTGTCAAGAACTATAAACTTTAAAAATACAAATCATGAAAGACTGTCCCTAACACTCACTGAGAATTTTGTGCTGACAGCAGCCACAGCACTGGGCCAAGAAAATCCCTGATATGCTGTTGTCTCCTGTGATATTTATCAATGCCAGCGTAACAGCTGTCACTTTATATCAGACTTGCTATCTTTCCTCAGCATGAGATCTTCAGAAGCAGGCGATAATCTCTGCATCCTTTGGGAAAACTTCATCCCTTTGCATCACAGAATCAGTCACAGAATCACAGAATGGTTTTGGTTGGAAGAGACCTTAAAGATCATCCAGCTCCAACCTCCCTGCCACAGGCAGGGACACATTTCCAAAAGACCAGGATGCTCCAAGCCCCATCCAACCTGGCCTTGAACAATTCCAGGGATGGGGCATCCATAAAGTCTCTGGACAACCTGTGCCAGTGCCTCACCACTTTCTCCCTTGCTGGTGTTTTGCAAGCAGAAAAAGTGACACCAGAAATTCTCTCTTCAACTTGTCTAACTAAACACTGACACAAATGCACCGTGAACTTGCAGGATAGATTCAAAAGCAAAACTACTTAATTTTTTTCTTTTCAACAGATTCAAGAGAAGCTCTGCAGGGAACATCAGGAGAATATACTTTTAGTCTCGAACTGAAACGTTTTACTTGCTCAGTATTTTACATAAATTACTGCAAGGAAAGGTTACATTTTAGTATTCGTATTTTCTAGGGACATAAGCTGAACACACAAGGATTTTAGAGAACCTGTATTTTATTATTACTTTAAGCACATGAGCACTGGTAATATTGACTACATTGTGGAATGTCAGCCAGTTAATGAAGTACTTTGTATTTTCAGTCATGTCTCTACATGAAGTAACTCACCTGAAGGCAGAAGGCAAACAGGTTTCTAGTGAGTTTTTGAATTCTAATATAAAAAAATGTGTTAAACTGTTTGGATAAAAGAATACTTTTGTGAAGAGTCTTCAGCATCTTTAATAGCCCAATCACTCAGGGCCAGCTATGAGTTATATAATAGCCTCTAAACCGAAATTTTTTAGTTACTAGGAAGACTAGGAGAAGTAGTGGCAAGAGATAGGACAAACTTATATTAACAGAAAATAAGAAAAAAGAAAATAAGGAAAAAAATTCTGACACTGAGGGTAACTAAGAAGCAAAACAACAAAGGAACAAACCATATCTTTGCAAAGTGCAAACATCAATGAGAAGGAAAAGAGAACACATTTTAAAGTAAATAAATAGCAATAAATAGGAGCTTCTCAGGTCATATGATATATGAAAGGATGTCACTGTGAAAGAATTAAAATAGAAAAAACGTAGGTAAGACTTATCGCTTAAAAAGTAAAAATTGAAAGTAAACACAAAACATCTTTGGCATGAAATGCATTTTTTCCTAGATGAAAATCACAATAAAAAATTGGAAGAAGAAAGAGATTAAGAAAAGCCATTCTCACTGGAATGGGTTCAGAAACAATGTCAACCTTATTCTGGTTCTATAGAGAATTATCCTTGGGCCCCTCTCCTCACTCAGCAGCACACCCCCTTCTAAAAGGCCAGGACATGTCCATACATGTCTTTGCCATTGAAAGAAGGTCTTGTTTTCTGAAAAAGCTGTCAGGTAAGGGCAAAACCAGAGCTTCAGCGAATTCTAACACAGGGAAGAAAATTTGGAACAATCTGTAGCCCCTATTTACCAGTTAAATGAGCAGCTGCAAACATTGGTCCTGTTGCAAAAAGAAAACCAACTCCTTATTAACATTCCCAACCAGACTTATTAATGACTACCTTAACAAGACAGCAAAAAGTGGAAAATACTGAACTTAAATTAATAAATTGTCAAATGAAGGTAATTCATAATCTCCAGCATGAGGAATTAGCAGATACACTTTTTCCATGTATACATAAATATGACTAAGCACAGAAGGCTGTGTAGAACAAAAAAAACTAAGCAAGATCGGCACTACTAATGAAGCTTAAAGGACTACAGAGAAAACTCCCAACCACATAACTTCATGTTTTCACATTTAAAATGAAAAGAAGAAAAGATGGGTTTTAAAAGGAAATTACACTTTCCCTGCACAACATTGACAACTGTATATTCTTCAATGAAGAATGTACCATTCAAGGAAATTTACAGCCTGTTAGATAGAAACAAGAGTTAAATATGGCTGAATGAAAACCTAACTACTTCAAATGAAACATTCATGAAAATGGGAATTGAGAAAGCTCAGGAGTCCATAAGGAAACAGCAGATACATTCTAGCAGACAAGGATGACTACATTAAACACAAGTGAATCTGCAAAAAAAATTAAGAAAATATATCCATAACTTGTTTCATGCATAGATGCATAGTGAGTGCTGACTATTTTAGACAAAGACAAAAAAAGAAAAAAAATTAAAATTCTTCTTTTTATAAAATATTCATTGTTGTATGGGTTTCACTGTGTAACTCTACTAGGAAAGTGATCTTTAAATTTAACAGAGGAATTAAAATGTAACCTTTTGTGTCTTACGGGAAGCCTACTAAGGCTTGACTTTACAAGAACATTTGTAATCCCTGGTGCTTCAGCTGTGGCATCTGATGAGGCCCAGGCATCTGTCAGTGCTGGGGCAATGTTCATGAACACAGACAGAATCACTCAGGGACTAGAGTTGATTTGAAGCAGAGTGGAAGCTGTGGTGAGGACAGCTCAGGCAAACAGAAAGAAAATGCTGTGAGATGAGAAAATAATTTGAAAGTTAATCAGGGAGATTTTTTTCAACCACCCTTTCCATTTTAAATATGCTTTAGGGGTTTTTACTTGAAGTACAGATATTATTAAACTTGCAGTAAAATTATAAACTTAAAGGCTTTTCTCCAACAATGTAAAAATAAAAGCAGTATATTCTAAATAATATGCAGGAAATAGAGGCACAAAAGCTAAACCTAAGGCAAAGGTTTTGCATGGCCAGACAAGAGGGTATATACTGGCAGTTGTTCATTTGTCCAAAGGGTACCAAAATTATCTTTATTAGACCAAAAGAAAGGCAGAAAACACCAACATTTCAACATTTAAATAAATCTCAACATTTATCTCTGTACATTAACTGCTGACATAGCCTGGAGCACTCAAGGATTAGTTTTGAACACAACAAATACCATTTGGTGCACTACATGAGGTTGTGTATTGCAGCCACACAACCCTGTTAAACATCTTCACTAACAACACAGAAATCTTTGCAATAAAGAGGCAATTTCTTGCTTAGTGAACTCTGGCACTCTTGTTGAAGCAAAACATATTAAAACTACAAGAAGGGAGAACAAGTTTTGACAGCATCATGGGTCATGCCATCCCTGGAAACATTCAAGGTCAGATTGGATGGGGCTCTGAGCAACTGATCAAGCTGGAGATATCCCTGATCATGGGTGGAGGTTTGGAACTAGGGGGCCTTTAAAGGTCCCTTCCAACTGAAATTATTCCATGATCTGGCTAACCTCTCTTCAATGGGCACTTCACACACAAGGGAGGCTTAGGCCTGCCATTTAATCAGCTAGAGAAAACAAACTCTGCAGGTAAGCAAGAAAACAGTAGAAAACTGCTATCTGAAGGAGTCCCTTGCATAGGAGAAATCTGATTCTATCTGGTTCTGATGATTGAACTATCATCAATAAATTGGGATTAGAAATAAAAAAATTCTCTAGTTTTAGAACAATGTTTCTTCTCTTGTGGTATCAAGTAAAAAAAAAAAAGTAAAAATACAAGGGGAAAAATATACTATCATAATGTTGAGTTTTGTCATTTGCATTTCTCATTCCTTCTCAATTTTCCTAACTTAAAAAATGGACCAAGCTTCTCAACAAAATGCACCCACTTAACTTCAACAGGACAATCTATGAAACATACATCTCAACTTTTTTTTCACTTTTATTCATCTTTTTAGTGGTGGTGTTTTCTGCCTGAGGACAAGGAGAGGATTTTTCTCCCCCCTGGTATATAGGACAGTACTCAGGGTAAATATTAGTATGTGCTTTTCCTGGTCTTTCTCCTCTCTCCAAGCTGCTGTTGGAAACTGGATCCTCAGCAAATGGGCTTTGGTCAGATCCAGCTTGGCTGTTCCAAGATTATGTTCTGTTCTTTAATGCACATGCATGAAATGTAACTCTAATATCTTGCATTCTTTGGCAATTGGATACAGTGGCTTCCAGATGAAAGCCAACTGCTGTAATGCAATTTTATCCAAGTAATTAAGCTACATTCCTTTTTAACAGCTGGGGAAAGGGAGCTTTAATATGGCTAGTCATATTTCAAAGTATAGAAGTAACCTAGACAAAGATGAATAAATACAATTATTTTCTTTTTCTTTTGTATTTTTTATCTACCTAATTCCTACAGCAGCTGGAAAGGTTAAATGTCTGAATCAGGAATCTATGTGACTCTTATACCAAAAGAGGAGACAAGTGTTTGTACTCTGAGGCAGGGAATTAAAAAGGGGTAAGTGCTAAAAAATATCCATCACTTCAGAGATCTTCAGTGACTCCTGGATTTTTCACCTGATATTTTACAAAAAGTGAATCTCAGCATCCGCAGCTCAGGTAAATGTGCAAAACAAGGGTTATTTTTTCATAAAATCTGGGACTACTTATAAAAGTTAGGTCTATTCTAATATACTTTGGAGCCTCCCAGAATTAGGAGTAAAAGAACATTAAAAGCAAATTAATATCAGAGCTTCCAGGAGCTGCTTAGGTGCAGTTCTTCCAAAATTCCCTTAGCTACTGCTGGCCAAGGCAGACACTGCCTCTCACCGTGTCTCTCCTCTGACACTTTCTGTATCTAACACTCAGCTACTCACCTCACAACAGGCACCGAGCAGCAGCTCACTCAGAAAGAGATAAAGCACAAATTCTTTCACCGTAAGAACTTTTTAACCCCTTCAGTGCCAGCTGCTCTAATCAAACTGTAATCAGTGAACGTTTTCCCTGAATGCAAGCTGTTAAGGGAGCTGGTTAATTGGCTCACTTGAAAGATGGAAAGCACATGAAACTTCCAATTGGTTTAACACTTTTCCAGGGACTGTTGTGAGGCAATAGCTGCAGAGGTACTGCAATGCAGCACAGCTCAGCTTGCAGACCACTGACACAGAATATTTTTCAAAAAACTTAATCCTATGCTTCACCTTTTCACACTGCTGTGGGGAAAAGGAACGTGAGCTTTTCACACTAAAACGTGCAATAAAGCTTTTTAGCAGCTTTATTAGGGGACTAGTACTCTTGTCTGTCCCCACTTCCAAACTGTGTCCTTCAGGACAAATTGTCACTATTTCAACCAAAGTTACCTTTTCTTGAAACATATACTTTAGCTTAACTGAAAAAATGTGGGCTTTTTTCTTAACTCCTTCCATACTGGGCTTTACTTGCAACTTTTGCCACTAAACAGAAAAATACAATCTGAAGAAAAACCTGGAAGTGTAAAATGTGTTTTCCTGTATGGTATATATTCACTTTAATTCCTACTTAATTGTTTAGTAGGGACACACTGTTCCATCCTTAGTTTCCATGTTCAGGTTTTATTTGCATTTACTTCATATCTGTGCAATATTTTAAAAGAGATCTGAGAGTTGTTAAGCTGTTAAGTAAAGTTAAAATGCTTCTGATTATTAAAAATTGGAGTGCAAAACTATAAATGATTGGTTCACCTTCTAATTTTGTTCTGAGGAGCTTCTGGTCCTTAAATTATCTTTAATTTCATATCAACCACATGGGGAAGATATGAGTTTCACAAGAATATGAAAGGTTATCTTTCTGCAGCCTGTGGGGACTAGTTAGTGTAGACTGGATATATCAACAAACCTCCATATGAACTGCATCCACAATAATTATTAAAATATCATGATGCTTAACATTAATTGTCCTCCATTTACACAACACACGTGTACATAACATACAGTACACAGGTTATTTTCAGTTTTTAAAATAAAAGTAAGGAACCACTCAAAAAGCCCAGAGTTATGGCTGCTGTTCCTAAATATGTACTTCTACTGCTACGATCTGATCTTTTCAATTACTGTGATTTTTTTTCCTCTTGCTGTTAATAATCTATACATAACGTTGCTTACAGAATTTACATTTCTGTTTGGATTTTCATAACACTTTGCCTCTTCTGTTTCTCAGACAGAAGAGGGGAATAAAGGAGGTGACTGTAAATGAGGAAAAAAGGGACTGAAGAGCAGAAGAACCGAGGAATTGGTTCTCCATTTATACTATCCCTTTTATTTCCATTCAACAACTTTGCATGAAATCACAGTTTGTCTCTCCTATTCTCCCTTTATTCACACTATCTGTGCTCTTTTACAGCATTTTCACCAAGACCACTTTCATCTGAGGGATGAGCAGTGTGGTTCAGCTGAGCACCATCACCAACCACAGATCTGACAGCATTCAAAAAAATGTTGTGATGCTGTTCTGTTTTGTCTGAGCTCAACTCTGCATTCGTGCATTCCAAACAGGATGACAAAAAATAGCACCACAATACTGATGGGGAAAGCTATTCAAATTGATGGCAAGCACTAGATCTTTTTTTTTTTTTAGGAGTTACCATTCTTATGAGATTTTTAGCCAAGTCTCTACACACAAATGCAAAGGAAGTTCATATGAGGCTTCAAATGGGATTCTGTTTGAAACAAGGAAAGGGACATTTAAACTTTGAAAGCTATTTCTGTAGTATTCACCACAGCATAGCATATTATTTATTTTTTGAGAAAATACCAAGATAAACATACTGGAAGCTTTCCTTTTTCTACTCACAATTTTAATTGTTAATCATCAGCTTGCTTACAGTATTGACTGGTGCTTATGTCATCATCGCTCAATACCTGAAATATCAATGGCTAAAGGGCTCATTGAATGGTTTGTTGGTTTGGTTTTTTTTTTTTGGTTTTTTTTTTTTTTTTTGGCAGCGACATCTAATGGTTTAATAATCTGGAAGAGATTAAAAAAATTTACTGGTTAACATTTGTAGTGGCTATTCTTGGATCTCCCCAGAAAAAGCTGAAGTTGTAGTAACAACTCAGAACTTCCAGTGTGAAAATGGAAGAAGCAAGCTACCAGCCAACTTAGCTTATGTACTTTACTAGATTTGGAAGCATTTAAAAGTGAGAAACCCCTGAGGGAAGCACAGTTAAACAGTTTTAAGACACATATATTATGACTACGTTCCAATATATGCAACAAGATAAGATATAGTAAATAAGAAATCAGGCAAAAATTTCAAATGAAGGACAAAAAGAGTTCTGCAATAACTTTAGAATGAAATAAGTATTTAGTCATGTATAGCCTGTGCTTGTCTTTATGTTACTGTATAAATCTTTAATAATTCTCTGTGAAGGTTACTTAATTCTTTAAAATTTTTTTAATCTTTGCTGTTATGGATTTCTCAGGAAACAAATTTTTCATTTTATATCTGATTTATGCAGTTTGCATTAACCAGAATCTCAGATTAAAATTAAATATTTCAGCTGTAACACAACACATGCTGGACAACGATAGAATACCCTCACTACCTTTAAAGATTCAACAACCTACTATAAAAAGGCAAACCTTTGGGCCCTGTTCTTCACAAGCTTCCCTCTCTCTGGTGTGTTTTGAGCTATTTGGCTGAAACAGAAAACTGGCTTTGCTTCACTGACAACAAGTGAAGCAGCTGGGACTAGTATGCCCTCAACAGGGGTTTTGGTGAATGGAGCAATGACACAGGAAAAATTGAATAATTATCCAGTATAATACCTGATGGATTTCACCAGCATAATTTGAATTGTATGTTCACCAAAACTGAATTTGACACAGGACCAAGCTGCTAAAAGGTAGGGTGCAAGCATGTCAACTAGAAGTTCAATCCTAATAGGAAAAAGCTGTCAAGCAATGTATTTATTTGTGTTTTAACAATGGCAGGGAACTGTGACATGCCAGTGATTGCTACAAGTACCCAGACACCATGGTGATAATTGCAGTGTAAAATCACCAGACAGCAAACAAGACTGGTGGAACTAATAGGAACATGGTTTCATTCAGAACCCAGTGTGGATCTCTATCTGTAATGGAATTGCTTTTCAATACTTTGAAATAATGCTGATTATTACTCATGCATTTTTATATTAATATGTTCCATTTATTTAACTAAAGATAGATACTTTCAATTTCCTTTGCTCTCACTGCTCATTTCTTACTACAGCCTAATTTATTCTGTTTGGTGACTCAAGTACAGTTAAACTATTAAATGGATGCTTGATTCCAGATCTGAAGTCCAATTGTACATTTGACTAAAACAGAAGCTGTTTTTCTCCTTGAGTGCTATAATTGGGATCCAAAGAAATTAAAGTATCATATTGGATAAATTCTGGAAGACTAATTCATCTTCCCTAAAAAAACCTGACTGACTGAGAAAGTTATTAGAGCTGTTGTTTCACCTATGAGACCTACATATCTTCTAGGCTGAGCACAATCAGGCAGAATCAACTTGTGAATTGAGCTAGCACTGCTTCCTGAAAAATGGTAACACATTTTTCCATGTGCCAGCAAGCCTTCACAGACATTTGTACTTGCTGAATTATTCTGGCAAAGACTTTAAAGTAACAACTACAGAGGAGGAAAAAACACCTTGAGTTCCAATCAGAAGGTAATATTCCTCTGAAAAATTCCTTGAGAACCTCAGATAGTCATTTGGGACACTGCTCATGGACAACGAGGAGTTCTGCCCTTTAATTCTGGACTCCAAATCAATCAGTGCCTACTTCTGCCCACTGAAACTAGCTTAACCTCTAGAAAGATAAATATTAGACAGCAAAATTTGAACGAGATGCATCCCACCTTAAATGTCTTAGATTTTGCTGAATTTCCTGCTGATGCTTTTATTTAGAAAGCTGTCATTTGCTCTAATAAGTAGCTGTTACCCAGGCCTAATTGCCCTGAAGGTACAAGGATGCTGTCATCCAAAAGTAGTAACAGGAAGCTCTACACATTCTGCAGGAAGCATTTATCCTTGTCTAATTCTAATCTGGCTGTTTGAAGCAATGCCAGATCTTCCTGGCATTTCTGTTCTCTCATAACCTATCTTTTGCACTACCTATTTCCAGGAAGAGACTAGAAAAGAACATAAAGTGAGCACTAATGAGAATAAAATGATTAACTTAAGGGTTGATTGCTGTCTTATTACACGCACACTTAAAGAGCGCTCTTACAGTTGCACGAAACGCTTCTAAAAGACAAGTCTTTGATTTTCATTCCAGACGCCTGCCGATGATAGCTGGGAACTCGCTACCTACAGCAGCCTCACCCTGCTGACCGAGTGGCTCCAGAGCACGTGTCTCTCTGTAGCCACGTGCCCTGCTCCAGGGGGTTGTTCCACTTACCCTCCGGCTGGTATTGTGCTATGATGGTCACCGTCTGCCCCGCGCCCTTGAGCGCCGCTGCCGCCTGCTCGTGGGTGGCGCCCCGGAGATCGATGCCGTTCACCTGCGCGGGGAACCAAGACAACACCATGCGTCAGTAACTTAACATCAGGCAGGGAGACAGAAGTGGGGTTCTATCGTAAATATCCCATGGATGTACAGGTCAGATGGGTGCCCAGGTGCAGAAGCAAAGTACAAAATCAAAAAGGCTGAGAGGAAACTTCCTATGACCGGCCAAGAGGATACGCACCAGGACCACTCACCCCACAGTCTGGCTGTGCTTATCCATGAAGATTCTCTGACCAATATTTTGGGTGTTTCCTGCTCTACTGAGTTTGCATTTCCGGTTATCTCTTAATCAAGCCATATCACTTAATATATTAAGTTCAAAAGATAAATTTTCAGTGATGTTTGAAGGTCACTGAAGACTACTGCAAGCAAAGAAGCTGCTCCTTTAGTCAAACTCTGCAGACCCAGTCAGTAGCATCAGGAAACCCAGAGATACATACAGAGTGTCTAACAAAAGCTGCTGGCTGCAGAACTTTTAGAGCAAAAACCCCATCTACTGTTTTCTGTTCATGCAACCCCTGTGATGACTATTGCCTGGAAATATCCTGTATCTTGCCCATGACAGCAATGGAGCTGCTATCAGACACAGCTTCCTCAACTCTGGCTGTTCAACATCCACACAGCTTTCCATACGGTTTCGTTTTCTTAAGCATTTTTGGCTGCACAAGAAATGGAAGAGGAACAGAGTAGAAAAAAGTAGGAAATCCATCCCTAAAACTTAGGGGCAGTTTCAGAACTCTTTGGATTTCTTTTTGTGATACATGTTTTGTCAGCAGTATCCCAAGGAAGAGACAGAATTCGCATAGAGATTTATTAACTGCTCCAGTAACTTGAATCCTGCTTTCCAGAGGGAGCATTGCTGTATTGAAGTATGTGAGATTTCTTGTATTTATGTTTGTATCTTTGTTTATTTATGCATTTATCTATCTTTCCTCTCACTACTACAGGTTTCCACTTTATAATATTTTAGTGAAGAACAGAAAACTTTTGACATGTAACAACCTCAGCAGAACAGAAATCCAATTCTGATTATTGAAGAAAAGAAAAAGAAAGGAAATAAAGGGCAGGGAGAGGAAGTAACAGCTATCAAGTCTGTTATGAAAACATTTATTTGGGTCAATCATGTTTCGAAACTGGCCGATCTTAACTCGCTGTCTTTCATCAGATCTTAGAGAATATGATGTTTTGAGAACACAATTATTATTTAATATAGAATCACAGAGTCATAGAATAGTTTGGGTTGGAAGGGAACTTTAAAATGCCTCTGCAATGAACAGGGACATCTTCAACTAGACCACGTGGCTCAGGGTCCTGTCCATCCTGACCTCGTATATTTCCAGGGATGGAGCCTCCACCACCTCTCTGGGTAACCTGTGCTAGTGTCTTACCACTGTCATCATAAAAAATTCCCTCCTTACTTGCATGACAAAATCTAGTCCTTACTAGTATGCAAACAACATTTAAACTATTACTATTAGAAAAACTATTTTGTGATAGCAATTACATAAAGCCCAGGAGATACCACAGCTTCTGATCCAGAAGACTGCAGGATGCTGTGGAACTGTTGACTGTACACAGAAATTATGAGCATGGGGAAAATACACCATGATAAACTTCATAATTTAACACAGGAGTCCCCAGCTGTCCCATCTCCCTGGGATGTTATAATGGCTGGTAGAAGCTTTCAAAAAAATGAGCCAAAGGTTCAAAAGCTTGCATTAAAGTTGTGCACTGAAACCTCTGGGAAACACTGAAATTCAGTCTAGGAATGTATGACCCTAGAGAGCAATAATTAAGTGCATTCTAAACGAACAAAAGGAGAGAAGCAAAACTTTCAGTGCCATAAAAATCAACCATATTTTTATCTACAACAGTGAAAATACCTAAAGAGGAAGGATGACGTCAACTAGGACTTTGTTGCAACTCCTGTTGAGGATACCAGCTTCCTGTAAGGAGCACAAATTAAGGTGCTGCTGGAGAGAAAGAGGTGCTGTTCCCTACCTTTTCTCAGTGATGGTGTTATGACACTTGATGGTGCATTGCATTGAGCACAGATGTACCAGCACTACAATTACTCAATCACTAAGCACTACAGTCACAGTTTTGTGAAGTGTGAGCAGAATTCCTAAATTTAAGAACACGGCCTATATCATGGCATAAAGGAAATATCAGCCTTGATTCTGCATCTGAAGAAGACAACTTTGAAGTCAAGTAACCTTTCCTTTAAGAGAGAGCTTTGTTCTTATCTGTGTGCTTTTCCCTTTCATATCTGGAGTCCTTGAGAGAGTCCCACAAAAGCATAGGATGATCTGAAGAAAAGCTTAAAGGAACACTCCTGAATTCCTGAGCTGGGGAGATGGGTATGGATTATGTCACCTGGTCAGCCATTAGAAAGTCCCAAGAAAAATATTAATTAATTTTGTTCAGACTTAAGCTCAAAAACTATGAGAGGACACAAGCCATTCTTGTGGCTTGTGACAAGCGACATTCTTCTCTTGTGACAAGTACAATTCTAATGACACATAAAGACTGTGAATGTAAGACAGGAATTTCACTGAAGTTGTTAAACAAATATTTTTCACTTCTCCACAGAAAAACAAGAAGCCACTGAAATGGCAGCTATTTTTTGCCCTTTGCACCCTTGTTCTAGAAGAAATGATTGCCTAAGGTACAAACAGGACACATTGTAGTGAATGAATTTCACTGAAATAATTTCACTCTTCTGTTAGGAGATATAGCTGGGGATAGACACTTGAGGAAGACTTAGAGGCCTGAGTGGATGAAATTCAAAGAGCAAGGAAATGAAATGTAAGAGAGAAGATAACACATATATTCTATCTTCTGCAATGTTTACCTAGATCATAATCAAGCTAGGCAAACCAGATTAAGCAATGTTGAACAGGTAAATGCCTGACTACAGTAGGTTGCCAAAACATCTCCATCTTGAAGATGCACAGCTGCAGAAAAATAATCAAATAACTGTTGCCAAATAGGGAGGGAGAGTTCTGTTTGCATGTTATTTTATTCACCAGCAGTGACAGAATCTCACAGTAGCATAACAGGTATTAAATTTAGAAGTTACTTATAATCTAGTCTAACTTTGTAAGGAACAAGAAGAGTAGATGCTAACTTGATTTCTGCATATCATTTCCCCCTATTTAAAAGCAAATACAATCAACTCCCAAACCTTCTAGTTGAAAACCAGCATATTCACATAGCAACATTAAATCTTAATGAAAGGCACCATTACTTTATGTATTTTAATCAAATTTTTACCATCAGACCAAAATGAACAAGAATTCAAAGAGAATAAAATAAATAATACTGTTTTGCCTCTTCCTCCAAAACAGTATCTTAATTTAATGTCTTATAATAACTGTGTGCAGTGACATTTTTCCCTGACATGATTTCATTGCAAATTGTTAAATATTATTAAAATTACTGCTTTAAATTAATTTAACATAATTTATGTGAAGAATAATTAGTAAAAGAAAATTTTAAAAAATCAGAAAAAAGGGCAAATGTGTGCAGGAAAGTTTAATAAATATCAAAGGTGGGTTTTTTTGGGTTTTATTTTTATTTTAATGGGCTTGCTTTCTTTAAAATGTATTATACAATAAGCAATGTAGCTGTTCTGAGCTTGACTGCACAGCCCTGATGTCCTGGCCCAGAATGAACTTGACTGCACAATTTCTGATGCCTAACTTTAAAATGAATTTGACATAATGGAAATAAGAAGAGCCTGCAGCTTATACTGAAGTCTGCCTCTTCTGCATGTTGCGAACTGGCAAAAAGCAGTTCCAAAGCTTACAAACAAAGAGGAGTGCTGCAACAGAAGATTAGAGTTGAAAACTACTACAGGTCAAAACTAAACTGAGATGGAGAAAAAGATGCAACCATAGCTCAGAGTAATTACTGGGCCTTTACATTTGTTTACTCAAAATAAAGCATCATCTTCACTTAATAGTGCATCATAATTGAAATGAAAGATCAGATTTATTTTTGGCATAGATTAAACTCTTCTAAAAATGGAAGAGTTATATTCCCTCTAAAATATTTGAGTGGCCCATATTAGTAGAAATTTGATTGCATTCTGAACAGACTTGTTACAGTCTGCTTGGCTTCTAGAAAGTGAACATGATTTCAATGTAGGTCATTCAAACAGAAGGTAGCAGAATAATCTGGTTTATTTAGCCATTTCTTTCTTTAGGCCACCTTATTTTATATTCCTACTGTGGTTAAATTAATATTTGGAACCAAATACCTTGTTGGATTGGAAAAGAAAGGAAAAACATATCCTTTCCCTGGGGAGGAAACCTAAAGGGTTTCTTTTCATTTCTTCTGTAAATTGTCACTGACATAGTACATACTTTTATACACTAAATTAAAAGGTGAAGGAAAGGCCTTCTTTTACCACAGAATAAACAGTAGAGCAGAGTTTTCAAATTCTGCCTAAATTCTTCTATTTGTTGAAATCATAAAATAGGAGCTTTTGGTGCCTGAAAAAGAAAAACTGAAGTCTGAATAATGACAACTGTTTACAGCCAGAATCCCATTGTTTGCATTAAGAGAAGATACAAAGAACCCTATTTATCTGGCTTAATTCTGCACATCAATATAAGTATTCTCAAGCATGTTAGCAAGACATCAGAGGAAGGCTGGGCCACGTTCTCCAGCAGTCCTGTTTAGTCACTGGGGATTTAGAATAAGGCACATTGGAAAAAAACCCATTAGGGATGATGTGCCATGAATGCAGTGAACATGTCTCAGGAAAACCTTCCTCAAAAGCAGGTGGAATAACCATTCTACACAACAGCCCCCACAGCCCTTGACAGCTGATACAGTCCACCAAAAAGCACAATTCCACAAAACCAGTTCATGTTGCCAAAGTACAGCCTTTCAGCAGCTTTTTCATGGCGAAGGCCGCACATCCAGCCTGAGGCCAAGGCTCTGCTGGAAGAGCTGCGAAGTAAAGTGGGCTCAGCACCACGGACACTCTGGGACATGGCTGGGGGTGGCACCCAGCAGGGGAAATGGTGATATGGGACAGACTTTGCCTTGCTGCTGAAGAAAAGGTTTATAAGTGACAGAAAGAAAGAATGATAGAAAGAACAAAAAAAGAGCAAGAACGAAAAGGAAAGAAAGGGAGAAAGAATGAACTAGAAAGAAAGAACAAGAGAAAGAATGAAAAAGAAAGAAATAAAGACAAAGAGAGAAATAAAGAAATAAGGAGAGAAAGAGAGAAAGAGAAGAAAGAAAGAGAAGAAAGAGAAGAAAGAGGAAAGAAGAAAGAGGAAAGAAAGAAAGAAAGAAAGAGAAAGAAAGAAAGAAAGAAAGAAAGAAAGAAAGAAAGAAAGAAAGAAAGAAAGAAAGAAAGAAAGAAAGAAAGAAAGAAAGAAAGAAAGAAAGAAAGAAAGAAAGAAAGAAAGAAAGAAAGAAAGAAAGAAAGAAAGAAAGAAAGAAAGAAAGAAAGAAAGAAAGAAATGCACTGGGGAGTCTTCACTCTCCAGCTTAGCTTCTGCTGTATTTTCAGGCTAGTTTTATTGGTTTTCTCTCACTTTTCTCAATTCTGATCTGTTCTGGGCCTACACTTTCTATTGTTTAGTTAGAGCTGCACAGAGAAGCACAGTGGTTTTCTCATCCTGAAATCTGCTGAAAAGATAGGATCTCGTTCCATCTGCTCTTCTCCATGCCCAGCACTCTCCTCTGTTTTTATGGGCCAGCAATTTCAGTGACCTTTTCAATTTTCCTTGTCTGGCTACCTTAGAGTTACAATTTTTGCCTCTGGTAAGCTGGTCTTTATGCTCTGAGGAGCTGGACATTCTAGAGGCAAACTCTTCTCTCTCAGGAAAACAAAAACCACTGTGGGGGTAAGAGCTGTATCATGCCTTTTCCTGCCAGGAACTTTAAGGAGGCAGCTTAGCCAAAGGAAAGAGATATCAAAGCATATTTGGAGGAGAAAAAGAATAGTATTATGTTCTTGAAGAGGTGTCTTGCGCACACACTGCCTTTTACAGTGGGAACCAACAAGATTTATGACTCACCAGACCACATGAATCATTCCAAATGGCACCTGTTAAGCCTATAACCATAGGACAAAGACTTATGTTTTAATCTAAACTGTACAGAAATTCTGATACACAATCTGTTTCTTATGTGATTGTAGCTTTTATGAATGATGCCAGATTTACAAACTTTGAGACTGAAATAATTTCACTCAATGACATCTTAAGAGCCATTTCCCCTCAATTCCGTAAGAATTCCTCAAAACTAGTTTAATGAATAAAACTAGTTTAAGAAGGAAATGACAGCTTATGAAAAGGACACATGGACTTACGGGAGCCTTAATGGACATAAAAAATTATTTTAATTAGATCACTAAATAGCTACCAGCTTGTTCAAATGCCAGCCTGAACTGGAGGTGATTCAATAACTACAAGGTGATCAATGGCATTCTGTCATATTACTAAATGGTAAAATCGGGACAAAGGAACTTGCACTTTTTGCATAGAAAGACAACTGGTATTACCTGTGAAAAATACTAACTGGAGTACTATACTAGCTAGTAACACAGGACAGTGTCTATCAGCTGATTTAAAAAGAAATAGAAATAATATTTTTCATCCATTTTATACTTGAAACATCCATCAAATACATTCTTTGTAAGAGTATTCGTTACTGTGAAAAGGGAGGGCTCATAATTAGCTCTTAAATTCAAATCTAGTTGCTACTTTTTCTTTCTCCTCCTGTGTGGTCACTCAAACCTCTTATATTCCTGCCACCACCTAATTTCATGGATCTCACTACAGTGTCACCTTTTCAAGCATTCACACATTCCTTCTCCTTTTCAGTTCCTGCTCTCTTTCTACTCTACATTGGTAAAATATCAAACTATCACTCCTCCCTCCTACAGCTTTTACTTTACACACGACTGTTACTTCCATTCAATTTCCTGCCGTTCTGAAATATCCCTCTTTCTCTCTAATTTTGTTTTCAGCATTTGTATTTTCTTGTATCCCGCTCTTATCCTGGGTCATTTAGACATGCCCTTTTAGTAGCATTTATTCCATATACCTTGGTGTCCACATACATCTAAAAGGTATTTTTCCTCATGCAGTAACTGTTTCCTAAATTAACTCTCACATTTGCAAGCATAAGTGAATGGATATAACTAAGCCAGTGTTCAATTTTACTCATAATGCTGCAGGGTTTTTGCTTCACATTTGAATTTCAAAGAATAGTATAAGCAGAAATAATGATTGAAACTCTCTTGCTTCTAAGTAGGGTAAAGGTTTCCATTTTAACAAGTTCTTTATACCTCAAAGATGATAAGAACCTAATTTCAGCTGAAGCCAATAGGAAATAGGTACTTGGGAACTGAAATTAAAAGGTAAAACAATTTTAGAGGCTGCTTAGAGACAGAAGCGACCCTGAGCAATGAGTTAGAAATGAATTCAAAAATTGAAATCCTTGCCTTGAGCTCTGCTTGACAGATGTTTTCATATTTCCACATCCAGAGCACGGCACTGTGGCCTGTGAGAGGTGAGATGGCCATGGGCTTGTGCCATGGCAAACCCATACTGAACTCAACCCAGTGACCATGAGGCAACGTGTCAATGGCTGAATGGTAGAATGACTTATTGGAATGATGCAAGTAAATGCTCCCTGCTTACATTTCATATTAAAACTCCCTGAATCACAACATTCATAAATTATTTGTGATTCTACAGATGAAGATTATGACACAGACACTTTGAATAGACAAAGCTCCATACTCCCAAAGAAACCATGTTTTTTATAACCAGTGGAAGGGAAATAGCTCTTGTATTCTCTAAGTGATTTTTCCTTTTGTTCCTGTTCTGATGACTTGCTTGTTCAGATTCAGGGTATATCTATCCTGTTTTTTCAAAAATATCTCAGAAAACTCCTCGCACAAACTATTGCAGATATCCCTTCAATACCCTATTTAATGGATGGCCAATTTCTATTACTTGGCAGCTTGTATCATATGATAATTTTTTTAATCACTCAGAAACCCAAAACTGACTGGGCAGTAGAGCAGAATGATTCCTGGACACTCGTTAGTTGAGCACATGGCAGAAGTCCAGCCTGGGGCAAAGCTCTGTATGAATAAAGCTCAGGGATTTTAGCCATTTTGTCCAGCAGTAGTAGCTTGGCTTTCACTTCTTCACTATTAGCCTGGCAGTGCAGAAACACTGAGGGGTGCAAACCTCATTACAAATCCTCAGTGTATCAGATGTGATATAATTCTGCTTGACACTGTTACACCGAAATTTGCTAAGTCAGAATGTCTGAAGTGAATGTGCACTCCTACTTAAACTATAAGGAGCTGAAGAGCAAGGAGTCTGGCATGAGACCATTTCTACTCATTGAGGCAATAGTAAAATGAATATTTTAGAGGCAACTGATGATTTCATCACAACAGAAATATACAGCCTTTAGTCTAGGCCAATTTAATAGCTGAGTATGACACAGAACTGACAGGTCTGATAGCTAACACCCTTGGGGAAAAAAGATATACCTTATTCAAGAGAATTGTTGGTATAATTTATTAGCTTCTGATCATGTGCTTGAAATGTGAGAGTTAAGTTAGGAAACAGTTACTGCATCAAGACAATTCCACTGTATGTTACAGATTGCAGAAACATGTGGGTGAGGAGTTGTGGTGGGGAGAGAGAAACCCAGCTGGAAGACATATTTCTAGATTAACAAGATGAAATTATGCAGCAGTATATGCAGCGTTCCAGAATATGCCAGGGTATTTTTTTTCCCCTAGAATCTCCATAAAGGCTGTATTTTTGAAAGTAATCTCTTTTATTTTGAAGTTCCAAAGTGGCAAGCCAGTGAGCTTCTCTGGCAAGACTTGCCCTGATTACAAAATAAACACCTCATATTTTGAGGCTGAATACGTCTAAATTCCACTTCCAGCCATCAGATTAGATATTTTTACCAACAACACTGAAAAACAGTTTGCTACCAGCTCTCTTCCCCAAGACTGACTATTTCCAGATGAAGTGTTAACATGGACACAGTTCATAGTGTAAATCAGTGTTTGCACCCAGCTTCTCTTCACTGGGTTCCCAGTTGCCTTCTGTAGCTTTAAATCTCTCCTCTTGCACAGGGAAGTTGCATGGGTGTCTCAGTTTTGTGAAATGTTTTTGGCTCATCACGAAGACACTGAGTACTGAACATATGTCTGCATGCATTGTGAGGGGTGAAAAGGAGTTTATCTGAAAAAGGCAGAGCACTGTGCCCCCAGATGATCCCATACACACATAAACCCTCATCCTCAATCCCAGAATTCCCAGTGTTGTCAGCAATATCTGAACTTATATTAAACAGCTGTTTTGCCCCAGATCTTTCCATTAGATCTTGCCATGACAACATCTTTGCCTTTCTCTGTTTTTTTTGGGAGGCTTACGTCCTGCTACTCTATGAAGATGTTGATAGGTAGGTTACAGGGGCTGCAAGTTTGTAGTAAAGTGACATTTATGACTTCTTCTTTGTGACACATGTTCTTTCAGGAGGAAAATTACATTTCATAATTTATTCTTGAAAAATTCATCAGAATTATTACTCCTTCTTCTGCTGTTTTCTAAGTATCTGCAAATAGATTGATTGTTTCTCCCACAGGTTTTCCCTGAAAATTGGGCAACCTGTTCTATACTCCCAAATATTCCTTCAGTTCTTGAATAAAATTATGAATGGTCAGCATTGAATAGTTCCTTAAGTATATGAGAATTCATCTGTTTACAACATCTAACTCATCTAAGCTCTAATTTGATTTTACCTAAGTCCACTTTAAAGGCTTTTCTGTTTCTTCATAACTGCCCTAATTGAATAATTGTGGATCTATCTCTTTTTAAAGACAAAACAACAAAAAAAAATCACTAAAGGTTTGAACTCTCATGGTCTCACTTTTAAACAATTTTTTCCCAACTCTTTGGGAAATTAATTTCTTGCTCGGTTTTCTATTTTTATCAAACATTTTCTTGATTCCTTTTCTAATTCTTAAAAGTCCAGCCCATTTTATATTTTGCCCTTCTGAATTTCCCCCCAGATTTTACCTAACACTTATAGATTTTTAAGACTTGGTCTGTTATTACCACAGTGATTAACTCAGCTTTCACTTTTTCAGTGTTGATTACTTGAGTTCCACAACTCTAATTGCACAGCAAACTGGTTTTGAAGTTCATGTTACTTCCTCATTCCCTTTCAGCACAAAATCACAAAAATTGCCACTACACTATGTGGCTACTCAAGGGCAAGTTGTGTTTCATGGTTTTATTCCCCCATTTTTTGACTATTCTTCCTTATTAGTGAGAATAAAATCTAGAATTAACTGACTTATACTTATTTTTCCATATTCTCGTCCAAAAACAGATTAATCAATGTTTGGTCAGTTTGGATAGGATTTATTTCAGTAAAGGGAAGTTATGCTAAATTCTCTATAATATGTGAAAAGAAATATAAATTTTTACAGCAAAACTGTCATCTGACCTATGTAAAATGTCTGGTTTAGGGCAAGGTAAGTTATGGCTACACCCTTCTGCTAGCTACAGAGGGAGCCTGAGGCACTCTGCACTTCCCAACATGAGCAAAGCCTGAATTTAGATTAATCCACTAAATATTTCCAAGGAGCTTAATGTCCTTGTCCTTCTAGTTGGTGTCATCCCATTAAGATATGACAATGTGTGTGATCTCAGCTCCTTTCCTCCCCAGAGCCTTTCTTCTTACGGATTTGTCACATATATCACCTACCATCCAGTATTGATCCTTTGGGTATGTTTAGCAACACATTCTTGCTTGATTTTCAAACAAATTCTACTTTAAAAGAGCCCAGTCAGGTGCACTGATCTACCCATTTAAATCATTGCTCTGATTACATATTAAAATTTTTAATATACGCCAAACAGTGCTCTATACATTACTACAAATCAGGTTTACATAGTTAACATACTGACTAAATAGAATTAATGTTAAAAACATTATAGGAGTCTATAGACAATCACAGCTAAAGGGCACAGAAAATGATAGACTGTCCCATGCCTGAGGACAGTCGTGCACCACTCACACCACCATGGGGAAGAAAACATCCTAATGATATGGTCAGTGCCTCTGCAAACAACTCCTGTAGGGCAAAGGGAATATCTGTTACAATCCGGACACTATTACACAAGTGGGACAAACTCATGATCCAAGGAGAAAAGATGCCACGCCCTATAGAGATGTTTCAAACATTTTCTGAGACAGTTGCATTTTGGAAAAAAGAAAATCTGAGAAGGAGAACCAAATGGTATTTGCCATTTATCTTAGTTTTGTAACTAGGTAACAAAATGCACTATTTGCTCTGAGCAGTTTTACTGCCTTTACCATTAACAAAATAACCATGTAAAATTAGAAAGCTGAAAGCTTCTCTGTACCAAAGTAAGGGAAGTCAGTCTGAAGGTCAAATATAACTGCAGCAAATACAAAGCATAAATATTTGCTGTAAGTAAGCACAGCGTCTTTACATTCTATCCTGCTCTACGTGGACATTTTTGGAGTAGAAATTGAAGAATGCTCTGTTTTTTCAAATGCATATTGTATTTTTGGCTACAGGTGTGAGTGAGAAGGTGGGTAGGAGTTGTGTGGGAGGAACCAAGTACAAAGAAATGTTTAAACTGTTCATAAGAGATAGCAAATGTCTCACAGAAAAACAACAGCAGGACGATGCACAGACACAAGACAAAATCTGATTAATGTAAGATCCCTCTGCAAGGAAGAACCCTGTATAAAACACCAGAGACAATATTGAAGTGAGATGCTCAAATACTGGTGTTGCAAACTAGGTTTATATAGTGCCAAGTACCAGTGACAGAAAACCCTACAGGGTATCTCCACCAACCCCTTCCCAACTTATAGTAGTTTAATTCTCAGAAAGCAGCATATGAAAAAAGAAAGTGTCTTTCCCCATATATGAGTACATGCTCATACTACACCTCCTGATACTACAGTAAAATCACACAGAATGCTTTGGTTAACTTCATTCATCTGATTCAGGTTAGATGAGAGGGGAAATGGAAGTATTACAAGAATACTATGTGTCTCTTTGCAGTGCAGCCTGTTCGCTTTCTACTCCTTCCTGCTGCTGTTGAGCAATCCCCTTCAGAAAAGTTGTTTTATTCCCTTAAGGGAACCTGTGGATGCATTGCCTGGGAGCAGTCATCTTGCTCCAGAGCAAGCAGCCTACTTTTCCTCTTGATTCTACTTCAGGCTCCAAGTCAAGCTGCATCCAGCCATTGTGAACATAAAGCATTTCTACAGGAGAATGAAATGAAACTGATACTGCCTTTATGGTTCACCATTTTATGTTATTTTACTTGTGATTAAGGAAGCATGATGTTAGCTGAAAAAGCAAATATGTATTAAAAGGGCAAACTGACATGAAATGTGAGATGCAGCATAAGACACCTTAATATAGATATGAATGCATGTGGTGTTTAAAGTCAATATGGATAATACAGCTTATGGAGAAATTCAGCCTGCTCTATACAGCTCACAGTTGGACAGATGAATGTTCTCTCGCTTCCTTTGACATTAATGGCAACAAGACACCCAGAAAACATGTAGAAGTCTAAATGTAAGTATCTTAATCTGAGGTTTCACCTTGCACAAAGACATAAAATTCAGTAACTCTAAAAGTTAAGATTCAAATGCAAATACTTGCTGTTAACTCCTTATGCCTATTAATTCACCGTAATTCTCTCATTTATGAACAACTCAATGCAGCCTTACAGAAAACTATGAAACTGTTTGAAAAGAAATGTCATCATAGGAATTCAAGGAGCAACATGCACTATTTCTGTGAAACTGTAAATCTGAATTTTGCTGATGAACTTGCGTGTGTAAACTATTTCTCCCTGTTTTAGGTTCTGTACCTATTGAAAAAGTTGTCCACTTGGCACGGAAAATGCTTTGAAGCATTCAGGCTAGGACACCTAAAAGAAAGACTTATGTTTTATCAAGATTTTAATTTGAAATTGTTATGCAAAAAATGATGTGGCAATTTTTCTTTGAAAAGGACTGTATTGCTTCTCCTGCCTCTCCAGAACTTTCCCCTAAAAACTACAATGCGTTCACTATGTCCATATTTCCTAAAATTTTAAGACTTGTACTGCTTTCTGTCAGGGTCTATGCACAATGGGTGGCCATTTTATGCATATGGCTCATGGAAATAATTTGTTTTAATGTAGGTGGTTTTGACTAACCAACACTGGTTTCCCATTGCTGTTTTAGTCAGAAAAATATCCCATAGCATTGGAAGTGGAACTCAAAACTGCAAGAATGGCATCAAGGAACATTATGTTTTATTTTTATTGAAGACTGCATTCTCCTAACAGATGGACAACTTGGGGTTAGAACTGAGTTCAAGCAGCCTCTAAACCTGGCCCAGATTTCTAAAATGATTTTAAACAAATCATTTAACACACTGGCACCTCCTTTCTGCTGCTCTACAATGGAAATGATTTTTCCATGGCTATTCTGAACTGTTTCCTTTGGCCTGTAAGTATCTGAGATGAAAATTAATCTGGGTGTGCACATGTAGTAAATCAAGCATTAACATAAATTAAAATTCAAAATGCTGCTTGATAATAGTTACAATATACTTGTTAAAAGGAAAAGACTACAGGGAGGGATATATTCTAGTACAGTGATGAATTTACATTGCTGACGTGTGTTACTTCATTTTAAAGACATTCAGAAATGAGAAAAAAAATATTCAGTTGGGTGGTGACTCAAAGGAGTATAATGAATTACAGCCAGAAGAAACCAGCATTTTAAAAAAACACTTTCAGGGAGGAAATCCCGGTCTTCTCATGAGCGTAACACAAAAATTCATTTTTGGGCTATTTGAAATGTTTTACTGTCCAACACGGAAGATTTTCCATGATTCTCCAATTGACCTTCAAGGTTCAAATAGGATTCATTTGCTCTCTCTGCGCAGAAGGATTGGGAATATTAGCCTCTTTCTGAGATATTTTGCAAGCATTTCCAATTAACTGAAAACAGAAAAAACCCTGTTATCCCTGTTTTTTCTGAAGTTTCGGCCAAAGGCAGACCGCTGTCATTGCTGATCCTGGGCCGCCACCTGGTGGCATTAGGGAAAAATTAATTCAAATGTCACTCGTCCATGGGGCCAAGGCTGCGGCACCATCCTTCCCAGTGCCCCCCCCCTTTCACATCCCGACAGTCAGGCAGAAGGACACGCAGAGATGATGGGATTTACCCAAGCCTTGTAGGCTGCCTCTGGGACGATGTGTACCCCCCCAGTGTGTCTCTCCAAGGCAATGCACATAAAGGCAAAGCCTTGCTGGGTCTCACTGGTGGATTTGCAGTCTGTTTTAGGTATTTTTATTGGTACATTCCCAAAAGTGAGAGTGCACAGCTCTCAACCTGTCAGCATTGCCATACTCACAGCACAGGATTAGGAGAGAGCCCGTGATCCTCATTGTCCACATGGGAAAGTAAGGCTTAGGAAAATGAAGCACCTTGCCTGTGGTCACACAGAAGGACACCAACTGAATTGATCAAATTGAATCACAGAACTGTTAGGGCTGGAAGGGACCTTTAAAGGTCACCTAGTCCAACTCCCTTGCAATGGGCAGGGACAACAATGAAAGAAGTAGCATTCTAAAAGATACTAAGTATTAGAGGGACTGACCAAAAAGCAGGTCACAGGACATTGTAAAGACAGTAAAATATCATGATAGAAGAACTCTTGTGGCTTCATTGTAATTCTGCAACACCAATCTTATAAGAAATTAAATTCAAATCTCTAAATCACTCACTATGCTTCCTGTCTGTAAGAAATTTAACCAAGCGTCAGCTGATCAGAAATAGCAGCTTTGAGGCTACTATTTGTTCTTATTAATCAGATTTGTCATGTTTTGAGAAACAAATGGAAAAAGTATTTCTGTGGGGAAATAAGTGTTTCTGAGGGATAAGACAAGAAGGAACAAACAGAGAGAAATAGACTTTTTTCCTGCAGTCCTTATAAAATTAAGGTGTCTGGGACCCTTCACTAGACAATGGTACAAGATTAATGAGCTCTGTGCATTAAACAGGTTTTGTTTGAATATGGAAAACTGGATCCATAATAGTTATTTGTGACCAAATAAGTAACAAGGGCCTGACTGGGTGATTGCCTGGGGATACGTACACAGTCTAATTTAGTAATAATTTCCATCCCTCTCTACTCAATGAACAAATAAACAACTCTGGCATGACAAGTGAATCCTGATGCAACACTAGTAGCATTAATTAGAACTTATGAAAAATGTCACTACAAAACAGACAAAATTAGAGTTAGAAGTTTTACCACGGCTGTAGCATACAGTTCTAAATATCTCCTGCTTAAAAATAAAAGAATATGGACTTTTAAATCAGTGTTTGAACTTCTGGATTTTTGAATACAATGTACTGTGAAAAGCTTTGATCTCATTAGTCTCTGTTAGTCAGCCCTATTTTGCTGCATCTAAGCAAAGAAAAATAAATTGCATAATTGTGCTGAAAAAGCTTCTGTTTCTATTCTTTGGGTTTCTTGTCTGTCTTGTCTGAGCTCTTCCTGACACAGGCCTTTGACTTCCTTATCTCTTCATAAGGATAACTTTATAAGAATCTATTTTGATTTTCTTGTAGTTCCCTAGAAACTTTCTACTTGGAGAGCTCTTTAAGGCACCGTTGGGAGGAAAGGGTTAAAAGCAGAAACGTGCAGAGGAGGATGAGATTCCAAGAGACCTTTCAGGTGGGAATTCTGAGGCCTGGAGAATATCAGTGTGCGAATATACCCCTTAGACTATGCCCACTAATGTCTATCCTCCATCTGTTTTGAGAAGTAGAATTTCTGTTTAGAGACAATGCAGGTGTTTTGAGGGACTTGGAGGCACTCTCAGGGACGTGCTTGAGCTCCCTGCTTTGGGAGAGAGAAGAGAGCTCAGAGATCTTAAAAAGAGATCACAGCATGCTGGCAAGCTCCATGTGCTTGGGCCCTCAATAAGTGGGTGCAAAGAACAGCCCTGCCACCCCTCAGGATGGGCTGAGCCTGATGGTTCCTGCATTCCCAGTCCTGTGTCTCTGCCCAGGTGTGGCTTTGGGATCCTCCGGTTAGCGAGGTAATGAAATAAATTTACTTTTTTGCATTTCAGATGTAGTCTTGTGGTTGTTCTGCCTGCCTGCCTGTGTGGACACCCAACAGCACCCAAACACCCTTTACTTGCTCTTTCTCATTTTTTCTTACAGCACTTTTAAGGAACAGGTCTAGATAAAAGACACTGCTGTGATCCTCACAATGTCAGGTTACTGCCTCCCTTTGGTGATAACTTAACCAGATTTTCTATATATTGCAAAACACCTCCAGCCACCTCTTTACAACTTTTTATGAAACTTTGACAGGTGTAAGGTAAATTCACTTGTCAGAGAATAGGCCAAGACAATCATTAGCAATGTAGGAAAACCATATCCAGCTTTCTTATGAATTTAAACACTGACCAGGAAAGCGTTGCATAACCACATCACAAACTATCCAGGCTGAAGCCATCTTCCACCCTTACCTCTAACTACACTACAGCCAGGGATGCAGGATTCACAGGGATAGAAGGCACAACAGTGGGAAGCAGTGTGATACTGCCTCCTAGTGCATCCATCATTCATCTGGGATAAATAATTCCTGTTTCAGCTCTTAACCTTAAGGCTGTTGTTGTGCTTCACATGAAACAGGCACATCTGTATCAGTTTGAGATAGTTTCTTTTTTTTTTTCCCTGTAAGGAATGTGAATCATGTCAATGGATATTTAACTACATTTTCAAGGCTTTCATTGTTATTCAAATTCCTTTATATTCAGATTATTTCAGTCAGATGTTCGATTACTTGACAGAGCCTAAAACACAAATGTTCTGGTTTTAAAATGTGTGATATCAATATATACATGAATGAAAAATTAAAAAGATGTTTTTGAGGCTACGTATGCAAAATATAACTTCAGGCTACGAATCATGTCATCCGATAAAATTTGAAAAGACTTTCAGAGGGATCATCAAATTCATCAGAGGCAGAGAGATAATGAACACAACCTAATTAATGTAGGGTGGATTTAGAGCTATTTGCTAAGCAGCTGAGTACACACTAGATGGCAGCCTGAGTATAGATGATTTCATCTTACTGCTTGCTCTCCTCCAAGAGAAGGTGAAATTGAGAAATATCCTTGGACTCAGTAGTGTGTTTTGAGAAAAATGGAACTGGCTGATGGGCCAAAATATGGGATGCTTAAGCCTGCAATGTTCTTGTCCTCCCTGGAGGTCCCTATGGTGTCACCATAGTGGAGGTAGCATTAAGTAGCGACAAGTCTCATTGCCAGCTAAATGCAAGTAACACCAATAACAACTGCTCCAAAACCCAAGGGCAAAATAAGCAAAATATTCAGGAATAAACTGTTTGCAGCTCCGATTTCACAACATGGAAACGAGGAAGACTTCTTTGTGTGCGAGGAGATCAGCCCAACAGAAACACTTACAGACAAGATCTGATCTCCTCGCTGCAGCTCTCCGCTGAGATCTGCTGGCCCGCCTGCCAGGATGAACGACACGAAAATGCCTTCCCCGTCTTCACCTCCCACAATGTTGAAACCAAGTCCTGTGGAGCCCTTGTGCAGGATGATTTTTCGAGGTTCTCTGTATGGAAACAAAATGATAATGTTTAGGCACTCAAACCTCTTACTCGTATGCATTTTTGACAGCATCTTAAGCATGCTATATTTTGCCTGAGACACGATGGCCTGCTATTGTCTAAAGAAACCATGTAACAGCTGACAAAGCTGTTAACTGGTGAACAGATAAGGTAGGAATCAACCAGCATTAGTTTTTTCCCTAATGGTTGAATTCAAACATCTCTACTAATTTCACCCCATTGGAGTCATCTTCACTATGTTAAGTGACAAATTTATTCAAAGGAAAAACAAAACACTGAATATAGCTAATAATCTAATTTACAGCAATACTATATATCCAGGTAGAATCAGCTTTATATGGTACCTTTTTAAGTTCTAGTCTTGCTTTTGCAACAAATGAACAAAGAAGAAACTTACAACTCCAAGCAAGGCAATGGCAGTTGTGTTTGACCCTGATAGATTTGGAGCAAATAACATTTATATGATCAAGCTGAAACAGCAGAATCTCATTAAAAACTTTGGTTTGACATTATCAGGATTGTGCATTTGTTAAGTTACACTGCAGTTTTAGCACTGAACTAGCCCAAGGGGTACCTGCTTTCACCATGCCCATTAAAAAAAAATATTATGATAGAAATCAATAACAGGTGTATCTCACACAGCTCTTTTCATCTGTAAATTGAAAATATGACCCAGAGGATGTAAATATAACATGGAATTTACTGATGGGAACACTTATTTCCAGAAATAGGTAGCTTTCCTAAGCAATCAAGGTAGCATCCTTGAGAAAGGTCCCAAATATTCCTGTCCCCAGTCTCTACATACAAGGCCTCAGAGCTGGCTCTCTCTTGGATTCATAGGCACATACAACCACATATACATACACACACTACATGTTTATTGGTACTTACCCCATTTCAAATCCCTCTAACAATTTACGTTTCAGAAAAAGTGTAAATGCTGTTAAATTATGATGTGTAAATTTTAAGCCCAGTCTTGCAAGTCTCCCAAACATATACATATAAGTGTCTGTGACTCCTCCCAGAGAAACAGGATGCTCTACTCATTCTTTAAGTTTACAAATAAAAGTTGCCAGCAATAAAAACACACATTCTACAGAATGCTTCTTGTATAAAAAATTTGATATTGTCTCCATATTATAGTGCAGTTCTGCATCACACAAATCGATCTCTCATTTCCGTTTTGTTTTAAAGAACAGAGAAAAAAGGAAGAGAAGTGATTAAATTGAGGGATGCCTTATTTGATAAGAGTTTAATCTTATGGACACATGGAGACTTTATCTTGACATGATACTTCTGAAATCACATGCATTTGTTAATCTTTGCTCAGTGCTAATATTCAAATGGTATCCCCAAATTGATTATGATGTTAAAATAATGTCTCAGCTTTCTGAAACTGAAGTTTTATATTTTTGAAAGAGAAGACTAAAGCAAAGTATTAGTCCTACTCTGTATGGTCCTTAATTCTCTTGACTTTTTTAATATTGTAAAATCAGAAAACTGTTAAAAATACAGCTGTGAGTAAAAGATATATTGTATTGAGTTTGCGTATTTTTGAAGTATTTTTAAGAATCAGAAAATAAAGGTAGAGTTATTTTTTTTCCTTTTGCATCACTACTGTTGATTTGCCTTGTAGCAACTCCTTAAACACCTTGTTAAATATATGCAGAGTAGACAGAATGTGATCCAGAATCTAAGAAGTCTAAACAGGTTTTTAATTAGAAGTGTGGCCTGGGGCTTGGAGCAGAACTAGGACAGTGAGCTGAAAGCAGGGTTTCTCTTCTCTGCTTAGCCCATGCACTGCTGAGTGTTCTTGGCAACTCATTTGTTCCCCCAGCTTCAGTTTCCTCATCCACAAAATGATACAGTGACATTTGTCATCTTCGAGTCCTGCACATCAGAAATACTTTGCAAGAGTCGAGCAACTGACATTTATTATTTACCAGAATACTGAGGGAAAAAGAGACAGCAAAGTCAAACCAATATATTTGCATGCTCTGCTGGTGAGAAATCAGAAGAGATCTTGTTCAAAATAAAAATGAGTATTTGCACATATGACAGGCAGCTTGGATCAAATAGCTGAAAGCCAGGGCCATGGGCAAAACTAGGTCAATACAACTGGGTACAACTGAATAGTAAGCTGTGCAGCTCAACAAAATGTTGGCCCAGTTATTAATCCCTGTCTCTGATCAAGTCAGCAGATTTATGCCTAAAATGCTGCCAGTGCTGTTTTATAATTTGGGCCTTTTGACAGCAAAATTCACATTCTGCTCTTGGATGATTATGTTCAGAGGAAGTTCAGGCAATAAGGGGAAAATGTCAGAAGCTGTGATTAGAATGCAATGGGTTTCTGCCCCTGCTCTTTTACCTAATCAGGTCATTTTGGACATGACACAGATTTGACTGAACAGAGGCTGACCATCCTTAACATGTCTTTGTATTTCTTTCACATCTGAATATCCTGCAGAATCTGAAAGGTGGACTCAAGAACTCCTAAGTGCTGTTGTCCTTACAAAAATAACCTTTAGCCATTACTGTACTACAAAAGCTATAGGAAGTAGAATGTATATGTCAATCCATCTTAATACAATAAATATGTTTTAACGTAATGTACTTAGAATGACATTGAAAGAAAGAGCTTATGACAGTAAAAAAGTTGACACAAAATTTATGAAGTTGAAGTAGGAAAAGTATTCCTTAAGGAAACCAACTACAATACCAGCCACTGCCCAGGGGATCTTTCAAGAGTGATGCAGCAATTAGTTACCTGCCAATGCTTTATCAACACCCACTGAATTGTCTAAGCTGAAGATGAGGATGTTACCTATTTTTTCACCTGGTGTAAAAGTTATATTCAACTCTTAATACGCTATTTAAGGATGTCTAAGAACAGCTGTTCCAATTTTTCTTGATTAAGTGGGAAACAATATTAGGAAAAACTCCTTTGCCTCTGTTAAAAATCTTTATGAATGCAGTTCCAGTACACATGAGAGAACTCAAGAAAAAAATGCAGATAAACTGTATAAAGGAGGTGATGGAATCAAACACTTAAAGATGACATCATGATGGGAGATTTGAGAAGTGAAAGAAAATAACTCAAATGTCAATGATGCTTGCTTGTAGTTAATGCACTCAGAATGTCTAGTTGTCTGCAGAAAACAGCAACTAAGGCAGAACTTATTTTAAAATGGGGGTGTTTGGGCACTGGAACAGGCTCCCCAAGGAAATGGTCACAGCACCAAGCCTGACAGACTTCAAGGAGCATTTGGACAATGCTCTCAGGCACATGGTGTGACTGTGGGGGATGTCCTGTGCAGGGCCAGGAGTTGGACTCAATGATCCTTGTGGGTCCTTCTAACTCAGTTTGTTCTGTGCTTCTGTGAAGATGTTTTATTTGGATACAATAGATGGCACTCTGTAGCTACCCTGGAAAAAGGAGCGGTCTGACATCCAGTGTTTCTGAAATTCATGTTTCAGCCTCCAGCTTTAACTATTTACCCCATTTACAATTTCTTCTGTGATAAATACAGCTGAAGGTAACTTTGTAGGTGCTAACCAAGTGTACTAGCACTTTAATTTGGTGTGTGCATGTTTTATACCCTCCTGCAGCTCTATACCACATACAAACAGAGCAGAGCAGCAGGGGAAATCAAGCAGAAATTAGAAAGGAGTGAGAGATGAAAACATTCCTGGACTGACAGAAGGCAGCAGAAGGGAGGGGGGAAAAAAGAGAAGGGAAAAAAGGAAAGAAAAGAAGAAAGAAGAGAGAAATCAGAATAAAGAGAGGCAGTGCCTCTGTAAAGGAGAACAGGGAAGGAAATAAAAAGGTAGGGAAAGAAGAAAGGAAGATTTACATTAATAGATCCAGGAGTAAAGGAGCAAATAAAGTGCTGCAATCCACACAAATTTACAAGCTGAGAAATCAATGGCAGAATCAATTTGGATGGACTTGGTTACTTGCTTTAGGGAATACATCAGATCATATTCTGTACGTCACATTACAAACTGCAGGCCTGATGTAAGAGCAAAGGATTACTAAATTAATATTTGAAAACAATAGGTAGTAACAAACCAGAGCAGATAAAATGTCAACACTTAAGAAAATGTCTTCTGTCATAAAATGCAGTGACCAAAAATAAATCAAAGTGCAGCATTTCTCTCCTTAACAGGTTTTTTTTTTGTTTATGCATGTTTAATTTGATCACTATCTTGCAAACAGCAAGCACTTTTATTTACTACATTTGTACTGAATATTTGGTTTGATCAGTTTACTTTTAACAAACAGAAAATGACAAGACAAAAAATATTACTAATACTATCATTCTTCTACAGACTGGAATCCATAGTAATTATAGATCTAATTTAAGAGATTAAAACTGGACTGATAAATGATGGGGAAGTACTTTCTAAAAACAAGTAATTCTTATAATAATTAACTGAAAGAAAATCCATTATTAAATTGATTTTTTTGTGCTGCTGGCAACATTAAAGAAAAAGAGTCAGTTTTAGTATTAATCTCAATTGACAGCTCTGTCTTTCTGTTTCTTTTGTACCATCTGTAAAATTGGAGTCCTGACACGTTTTGTGCTTTTTGAAATACCTACAGAAATATTAAGCTTTCAAATATCAGACCTTAGGGATTTCTTCAGTGTTATACAATCAATGAGGTATCTCAAATCTGCAGAGGCTTAGAAATATGAGTTTGATCTTGATTTGGCTGACTTTTTTTTTTGTTTTTACAGCTTTTAAATTTTTTTTTCTTGTTGTTGTTGGTTTTTTGCCTTTCCTCCTCCCCTCAAACTGCCATTTTCTTCACAAAGGATATCGAAAGCATACATAAATTCATCCATATGTTCCTTTGGTGTTATAGCAACACAGATCACAGAAAGCCCAGAAGAATATTTATCTTACTGTTTGCATTTGGGTAGCATCAATATGCAAGTCAGGGCCCACAGCCTTTGTATGCTTGTATAGTACAAGAAAACCCATCCCAGCTACTTGAATAAGCAAAAAGCAGAAGGTGAAGTTGAAGTTGCAAGAAGTTGTATTATTCAGGTAAAGTCACATTATTATATCAGGGAGAAGAGCACGCAGGGGATAGGACAACGGGAAATGGCTTTAAACTGAAACAGGGTGGATTTAGGTTAAATATTAGGAAGAATATATCTGCTGTGAGGCTGGTGAGGCACTGCCACAGGCTGCCCAGAGAAGCTGTGGATACCCAGCTCCTGGCAGTGTTCAAGGCCAGGCTGAATGGGCATTTGAGCAGCCTGGTCTAATGGAAGAGGACCCTGCCCATGGCAGGGGTGACATTGGAACCAGATGATCCTTAAAGTCCCTTCCAACCCAAGTCCCTTTTGTGATTCTCTGAAAGAACCCACCCCCCAAATCTAAGGCAGCAAGGCCCCTTCTCCTGAGCAGTATAAATATGTTTGGCTTCTGACAATCCACAGTGTGAGCACAGAGTTACCTTAGAGTCATTTGGCTGATCAAGCCATTTCTTTTTCACAACAATAATTCTAGTTTTCCTCTAATGCTTCAAAAAAAATTCTGATAAGTACCTGTGTTTATTTCTGGCAACCAGGGACATTCACACTGGAAGAAGGTAAAAAAAGGTGGTTCAAATCAATTGTTCACTCTTCACAGCATTGAACAAAGGAACATTGGAGGGACAGAATATGTGCCTCTGTGTGTGACGGTTTAAAATCTGATCAGTCAAACGAGAGATAATATGAAATTCTAAGTGGTTGAAAGCCTGAAATATTCACACACCTTTTTAAAAGGCTTTGAGGTTTGGTGAAACCAAGATTTCTTTATATAGATTTTCTTTCATACTTCTACAACTCTTGTTTCACACCAACGAAAAATCTGTCTGTACTCCTCTCATCTAATGTTTTCTTGTAATTTCACTTTTACTTCATCTCGGTTTTTACTTTTCCCTTTGTTGTTTCCTCTTAGGCTTGGCAAAATCTTTCCATTATGATGTGAAACAGCTCCACCCTTTGCTTTCCTCCTCAGCCCTCCCTCTCATTTGCCTTTGTTGCAGTGACCAAAGCACCAGGACTTGGTCAGTGTTACCCCTGACCCTGTGAGGTCTGATCCCTAATAGTGACTTCAATCAGTGTTATCCTACTTTCAATTATTATTGAAAATAAGAAAAATAAGGAAGACTTTCCTTATTACCCCATCCGCTGGGAACAAGTATTTTGTAGGTTTATTTGACTATGAATTCCTTGGCATTTCTTGTTCATTGAATATATATAAAAGCAATGGTTTATTCTAATTTTAATACTGACTACAATTTTAACACATTTACTCTGCAAACATCATGCCTAAATTGTCACAAACGTTTAAGCATGCTTAATACAAGGGAGCTACTGGGAGCCAGGCTTCAACCTGACTGATGCATGTGTGATTGCACTGGGTTATATTTTGCAACTGATTTTGTTCTGTAGGAAGACCTCTGGACTTTAGCAATCTTTCATTTTATCTTTTGCAGAGAAATTAAAGCCTGAACACCAGGACAAGTTTTCTGCTTGCAGATAGCAAGATGGAACTGGCACACAGGAATAATTATTTTGATTTGAAAAACTGGTCTGCATTTTTACCATGACACCTGACATTTACTTCAAATGCACAGTAGTTTGCCTCCTGGGTTTGAGAAATCTCATTGATTTTAGAGAGATAATGTTTTAAATCTCATTGAGAAAATTTCTCATTGAGAAATCTTATTGATTTTTAGAGGGCAGCTAATATACTCTTTAGCTCTACAAGGGATATAATTATTCCTATCTGCTTGTTCTTTTATCCTTTGTCTCACATAATCACCTATCTCTCTTCCCTGTTACAGGAGGTATATTATTTACATGCTAATAATCAAAATAAATCCTGAATACTGCATCTCTGTACCACCTGCCACACCCAGCCCAGACAACTCCATATGAGAAAGGTTTGCTTTGTATCTTGCTTTTAAAAATTATCAGTTCCATTTTGAAACCACTGCTCTAAAAACTATTACTTGCAGCATTCAATAGCTCTATTTATCATGAATGCTCCAGCTTTACAGTTTGTAGACAAAGCTGGATGAGATGGAACTGGTGAGAGGCAACAGAATTGCACTACCAGGAGACAGGAAGTATTGAAATTCTCAGAGAATACCAAAAACCAGCAGTGCCTCTAAGCCATGTTTGGAAATATCAATACACAGGCTGCTAGTAGCAAGCATCTGAAATTACTTTATAGAAGACACTTCTGAAACAAAAAGCATTCTGTAATATCTGTCCTATTCAGAATAAAAATTCTTATCCTTAGTCATAGTTCAAATGCTATTTATGTATGAATTTTTTTTGTATATACTTCAGATGCTCAGACACATTGATAAGTCAAAAAGACTTGATCAAATAAGCTGAAATCCCAGTATCTAGGAGTTTGGCTGGTAGCATACAAAATTCAGTTTAGTTGGGCTGCCAAAAGCAGAGAGAATAGCTGTCAGATGTCACTAACATTAAAGCTTTGTGTGCTAGTATGGCATGATTAAAAAAAAAACAAGGACTGTTTTCAACAAATATTTTTCCTATTTTGGATAGTCACAGTGAAGATTGTTCATTACAATCACTTCAAAAAACTCAAAAAACCCAGTATTTTCAAATTTAAACATTAGAGTTTTCTTTGTTTTTAAGCCATGCAAATAAAACATTAATGAAGTTGCTAATGATGACCTCAAACACATCTGAAGTTCATGCCTTTATACACAGAATAAATCTGTACACCTCATGTACAGTTATTACACTGTGAAGAATATATGGCTTGAATATAAAGGAAAAAAAAATCTTTAAAGATGTCTTTATTTATCCCACCTGGCCACTCATTTTGTTGCTGGGCATGAAGTCCACAAAAGCCCTCTCTAATAAAAATAAAAATTGTTTTACATATTCATCCATCACCTTGTTGAAAAAAGGCTATTGAAGTTCTTTAAAAATCTATTCTGGCCAGCTCTAGTATCACATATTCAACAGTGTGGAAAGGACTAAATGCCAGCAAATGCAATTCCCTCTGTATTTCTTTAACACTCCCAAATTTAATTTTTCATTCGTAGGACCCAGTAATTATATCACTTCAGTGACTCCACGGTCAGTCAGAGCGAGCCAGCATGCAGGGTACAAATGTCAGCATGGACCAGGGATGCCTCACACTTACAGCAGCTGCTTAAAAACTGCATCTCAAAAGCAATACAGTGATTCTCCTAAATACAGGATTCTACTGATAGGAACATGGCTCCTAAAAGAGAAAAATAACTTTGTTTTGACCTCAGATTCTATTAGCTGTAAACATACTTAACAGCACGGACTCCACAAAAACATTAGAATAAATCGACCTTTAGCATAATGAAATATTTAGGGCTGAGCTGATTACTCATTTCTGCTCAGCAGTGGAATAGGCTAACAGTCCCACTTTCCTATGTGAAATGAAATATGATGCAGTGTAAGTTGATTAGGAATAATTACAAGTTGATGTTCTTCTACCTCCTGAACAACAGGAGACCTGTGGCATCAATTGCAGATTTTCTGTACTCTGATGATTCACACATGATATATGCAAGTTGTCTGTGTGGCCAGTACAGATTCTGCAATTTATTTAAGAATTCATTTAGAAAGATTGCTTTCCAAATTTAAGTAGGAGTTTAAAGTTACAAGATGATTCCTGAATTGGTCCAGTAGACCAAGCCAGAGACATCATAATAGAATTTCCTTCCTTAAATCTCAATTGAGCAAATTTTTTTTCTTCCCCTTCCCCTCCTTTTTCACCACTCAAATTGTTCTTGAAGCTCAGTTTCATTTCAAACATCAATTTATTCATGAGATGATTCGAAGAAGAGTCAGGGGAATTTATTATGGCTCTCTCTTTGGATTAGAGAGATAAAGAAAAGAAATCTAAAACGAGGGTGTTTAAGCACTGAGACTGTTTGTCCAGGACTTGAGCAATCTTCATGGTTTTGATAGTCACAGCTTCACTGGACAAGACCCTGAGCAACCTGATCTACCTTAAAATTGGTCCTGTTTTGAGCATAATGGCTGGATGATGATGAGGGTTTCATTTATAGAACTGTCTTCCAGATGATAGCCCTTGAGCCACATGCACTCTTCCTGCATAATTCAATTATTCAATCTAATTTTCAATGAATAATTACCATAGCTGTTTTACATATTTTAAATAATCATATTTTAAAATTATAGATCTAGATAAGAAGTTAAAAATTTAGACTTTTGAGAAAACCATTTCAGGCTTCACTTAGGACAGGATTATTTTACACATTGACCAATTTATTTTCTGACTGCACCACAGCACAGTTGTAACGGAAACTAAAAGACAACAAGATGACATCTTTCCTCAGTGAAAACTTTATAGTCTCACGTTTATCACAAGAAAGAAAAGCTTTGAAATATGAACTGAGAGCAGCCAATGATAAGTTATTACCTATGCCTACAGAGTTCCACATTTCTATGGGAGGGGATAAAAAAGAATTGACAGTTTTTTAGACTATGCCAGTCAGTGCAAACAAAATCTGTTTTCCCACGTTAAATATCAGCCTTTCTAACACTGTAAAGATGCAAGAATACTTATTTGTAGTTGTGAATTAGTCACATTTTACACCATTCTCTTAGTTAAAATTCAGGCTGTTGTGCACCCAGAGCTGTGATCTACAGTTAACACACTCATGTACACAGATATTCACCAGCACAGGATTGATATTTTCTATCACTACTTCTTCATCCTTAGTTTTGGACATCAGTTTGTCAAAAAGAACTCATGCATACATTAAGAAAACAGAGTAAGACTTCACTGGGCTTTTCCATGATAAGTGGGAAGATTTTACAGCTAACACAAGTAAATATTAGCACCAGTCAAGTGAGATGAATTGAAGACTTGGTATCCAATTTATCTCCATGAGAGATATTCTCATCTCCTGAGAATTTTCATTCTCATGAAAACCAAATGTTAAGTAGCAAGAAAAGATCAGCACTGATTTGAAACTTCATTGCTTCATCTCACAGACTTAAGCACTATGGTGTGCAAAGCTACATCTAATGAACAGCTCTGTGCACGTGGGAAGTTCAGAGGTACCTGACACCTCTACAGCAGCTTCAACAGAGAATCATCATCTTACCCTTCCACAGAAATGGTCCGCTGCAAGCTCACTGTGGGTGGACGCGTTGCAGTGCTGTGCTGGGAATGACTGTGCGGCCAAGGAAGAACAAAGAAAAAGCATTTGTTAAAGAAATAGAAGTTTCTCTTGCTCTTATTGTCTCTAGCATTTTAGCTAATGCCAAAATAGATACAACAATCAGATTGTTTTACGTGTGTCTAAAGCATTTTGACTTCAGTGGTGCTCATCTGTTCAAAAAGGGCTTAATTGTACAATCTCACTTGTTTAAATTCAGCTTTCATTTCTCATTAAGAGCAGAAAATGAAGATAATAAATCCCCCTTATCTGTCCTACTTCTTTTTAAAATCCATATAGATTAACACACAGAGTTTAGTAATTTAAAATAACTTAAATGCTAATTATTCCACAAAATATACTAAACATACAATGCAAATTTAATTTCAGAGCAAAAGGTAAAACGGCAAATGATAATGTAATCAATCTAATTCTCAGTGTTTCTCATTGCATTCTTTAGAATTGTACTGTGCTGTAACTTCAACACTAGATCTGTCAGATTTTAAGCAGCTTGAGTCTTTCCACATGGATTTTTATTAATCTAGGACACAACATTTAGGAAAAAAACAGGATATTTTTTCTATAACAAAACATAGACTCGCTTAAAAAAACCTTTTTGATTGATTTTGATTTTTGAGGTTGAATGACTTCTCATATGTTATACTGACATGACTAAGAAACCTGAATAATAATAATCATGTTAGAAATACACAGTATGTGCTAATTTCAGTATTATACTATGGCAGAATAGTATTGTAAATACAAATGGATAAAACCGAGCATCAGTCAAAGGCAGTTTTGTGATAATAAATTGTTCTCCTTATCCAACACAACCTCTTTAAATAAAATATTAAAAAGCAGAAGCATCTGGGTGTATTTTCTGATTAGTTTAAATGACTACAGCACATAGTGAGGCCCAGTATTAACAATGCAAATTAAGCAATAAAAATAAATCTTTATGTCAGTTTTATATCATTGATTCTAATAACTGAAGACCTTGTCTTGCTTTCAAGCTTTGCATATATCTCAAGCTGCTTTTTCAGAAGCAACACATCTTATTTTCAATAAAAGCTACTTCATTTGATGTTAGTGAGCAACACATCTATTTTAAATGAATTTTATCCTGTGGTTTTTTTTGTTTGTTTGTTTGTTTGTTTTTTGTTTGTTTGTTTTGTGTGTGTGTGTGTGTGTGTGTAGCCCATGGAGTTGTGATGCATGTCACTGGACAAACAAAAGTCCTGCTGCTTCCTGGTATCTTCTGCTGCGACAATTATGATCTTGTTTGATGTTAGTAAAGTATTCATCCTTATTGAGAAGGTTTCAGAAGGTTTGTGGAAAAGTATATTCCCCTTCTAAGAAGAGCTGCAGAGCTTTTTATCAGTTTTATAGCAAACTTACTTAGGAGTACCATAAGTTTCTGGGATCATGGTGTGAACAGAATAGCTGAGTTGGACAAACACTGCAGAATATTATATGAATATTGGTTAAAATTTCACGTTAAGTTTGCATGTACAACGAACTTTATACCCCACTCCTGCCAAGTGAACGGCTCATCTATCTGCAATATTCATCCCTTTAGAAAACCTTCTCCAATCCTAGGGATTTGTGACACAGTATTCAAATGAGCCCTCACCTTTCATGAAAATAGTTCAGAACTGGTGATATGAAAACTCATTTTCTTTTATATAATTATAAAAATCAAGTTTGATGCTTGATAAAAGCTTGTGCCTTCTAAGGTATCATTGTGAATATAATAACACCTTAAAGGCTAAAATGCAATTTAATCATTGCTTGACACAAGTTGCTATTGGAGACAGAAAAATAGCCTGATATGATTCCAAACTGACTTATTGAAAAGATAATCTCCTGGTGAATTCTATCAAATTGATGGAACCAGCAGAAAGAAGCTGTTTTCATCACATGCTTACTACACTTGTGCATTTGCCATGTCTTTTGCAGCACAGAAGAAATAAAGCTTTGAGTTACTGCTACCAACACTTTCTGTGATGATTGCCTAAACATGTCCCTATTAAGATATGTAAGCAGCATAGTTTTAAAGTGACAGATCAAAGTATTCAAATTTTGACATTCAGGCTTATAAAAATGCTACCTTTCTCTGAAATGATACAGAATGAACCTCCTACTAGTTTTAATAATATAAAGCAACAACCTTTCCAGATACTACCCAGTACTACAGCCACACAAGACGGATTTTCCCTGAAGAAAAGAATCTTACATCTTGTAAAAGACCAGTTTAAACTTAAATCCATTTTATTTTAGTTCATTGAGACAAGGGGAATATACTGTTCTTGTAAAACAATTCATCAGAGTGAAGGAACAATGAATGAGATTGTAAATTAATAATAAGGTGTAAAACTGGGAGCAAAGAAGCCAACCTCTCTTTTTATTTGGTTTAAGTTGCTTTTTGTTTTAAAGTTATTTCTCAGGCAAGGCAAACCATTTTATGGCTTCATTAAATAATAGAGCAGCCTGGTGTTCACATATTTTAAAACATGTTTATTATTAAAATAATCATATCAGTAAGCATTATAGAAACAAAAAGGTGAGTAGCCAGTCTCATTAGCTTTAATTCTGTTCTAGGCCAAGAAAGCTCTGAAGGCATTTTTGCTGTGTGGGTCATGCTGAAACTGGAGGCAGCATCAAAAATCCTTCTTTCCCCACAGGGGTCAGATGAACCACCACCTTCCCTTCCCAAATAACACTTTCACCAATACTCAATACGCCAGTGAAACCTCTATCTGGCATGAAACAACCATGTTGGGGAAATATTTATTGTGTTTTAAACTTCCATAATGCTGAAATATGGACAAACCACCATTATGGGATCAGACTGCACGATGCTCAAATCAGTTCATCCCAAAACTGCCTATTGCATTGACAGTAGAAGAAATAAGGTTGTTACAATCCAAAATTTTTCCTCTTTAAGCTTTCCTCTCTCAACCCTCAATCTCTATCAACAAAGAACAGTTGTCCTCTATTTGCTATAGCCCTGATTTAGGAACCCTTTTGTTTCCATATATCTTTATTTTGACAAGTCAAAACTGACAGCATTAAAGTTATTTGCTTCCTAAATCAATTGACCTGCAACTTCTCATAAAGATTCAGTGAAGCAGCCGTGGTACAGGCTGGGTAGAGACCTCTCTGAACACTGACTTGGCAGCAGCTGTTCTTCAGCTCCCAATTCTGAACCTGCCAGAAGAAAAATTTACTGACTCCATTTGTCTATCAATATGTTCTCTGCAGGAAAAAAAATCCAAAATGAGCAACAACAAAAAAAACCCACCCCAAAACTAGAGCTCTGAGTTATTCTTTGTCATTCACAATACTAAAACAAAAAAGAGTGATAAATGCAATATTGAAAAAATTCCACTGGAGACCAGTGAAGGGAATGCTAATACTATTTGTTTTTACGATGTATTCTCAGCATGTTGTTTCTTATGGCAAGGATTGAAGGTAGCACTGCAATTGTTTATAAAGCTTCTAAGCCTTTGAAGAGTTTAGGAAGGCATCATGCTTTAATTCCATTAACGTGGAGTTTTAGTTCAGCTAAGTGAAGTGAAATCAGCTTTTCCTGATGCTGCCAACAGCTAAACTCCTAACTTAAATGAGTTTTTGCACTCCTGTGGGATTAATTAGAAGACCAGAGATTGCTTTTTTTGGGCATTAATTTTATCTCAGCTACAAATGGTTTGATATTATCCAGTACTGACAGTTACTGACCCATATTAGAAGTATCAAACTAACCAGACAGTCTCCCATCAGAGGCAAATAGGAAATTTCAGGGAATAGGTAGTTCAACCCTGCTACATTCAGATCACCCTCAGGTACAGACATGAGATGTAACACTGTTTTCATGCACAGGCACATGCAGTGAGGATTTTAGCAACATAACTCAAATTTTAAAATGGCATCTGTACATCCGTTGTACAAATAGCATTGCTAGGCTAAATAGCTACTCATTGGAAAACAGAAAAGCAACACAATGAAGGATTAGGCTGTCACTCTGCCTACAAATATGTAGAGTAAGGGCCACACTACATCTCTGTTCAGGTTCTCTGAGGTAATTTCGCTTGCACAACTAAAGTAGAAAAGGTTGCTAACTTATACCCTCCATCCCTGCCTGCCTTCCTTCCCCGAACAGTGTTCACAAAGAAGTGGTTAGCCACATTCTGTGACTTGAAGTATTTGAGTTATTGCAGCCCTAAACTAGCATAATTTAACAGTAAGGAAGAATGCAAGGTGGAGTTGTGACTCAGAGGAATGCTTCAGCTCCTGGAATAAAGCTAATTATCCACCTTTATTAGTGGTGTGCCTAAGTCAGCTACCTGATCTTCAAAGTGGTGAAACATCCACTGACTTCAAATCTATTTCCTTATGGTTGAGGTAATTGCAGGAGATAATGACAACCTTTAAAATCTAAAAATCATGCTTATTTGAGAGGACTTGTTCTTTCAGCTTGAGATACAAGAGTATTTAAAACAGCAGAAGTGGTTTAGACTGATGTGGGGGGAACTGAAAGTAATTAGGAATGCTGTTTGCAGGAGTAGAGGGGAGAGCATATGTTTTTAAAGCACTTACACATGTCAAGTTCCCATGTAGGGTAAATACAGACTTAAAGTATTGTGAACAACTCAGCATTGAGTAATTTAGGGATAGTGAGTGAAAACTGTTAGAAAAAACATAATCCAGTCCTAACTGCTTGTGTTCCTTGTTCATATCTTCATATTATGGACAAACTTATGGGTTTTTAGAAGTGGGGTGCCTAAAACTCCACAGCATCCAAGACATTGTATTACTGGTAAAAAAAAAAGTAAGCTTAAGTCTTCCTACCAGCCTCAGTTATAATGCTACTGTTGTTATTATTGCTATCATTACTATTTATGATACTGTAATGAGTATGAGGAATTATAAAGCTCCTTCTGTGGGCTGAAAGTTATGAAGTTAGTTTGAAAATTGTATCAGTTGAGGACTGAGGTTTACATGGCAAAATATTTACAAGTTAAAAACAGAGATGTGTAGAAAAAAAAGGGATAATGGTAGAAGAACAAAAATCCAACACTCTCAGTTACTTAAGCAGTATTGGATAGAAATGATCCATCAGCATAACACCTGATTTTGTCTCAAATTACAGCTGTGGAAGAGGAGGTAGTGCTATTTTCAAGAATTTAAATAGGGGATGTTTGTTTAGAACCTGCAGGAAACTTCCCGAGGCACTCTGCATGGCCACCCAGGTATCTACAGCTCGTGGTACCTGGTACTACACCCAACACAACACTGGCTTTGCAGTTCCTCATGGAGAAGGCAGCTGTCACCCTCCTTCCTGCTCTTTGGTATGATGCTTATGCACTGCCACATCACCAATGATTTTTGCCATACACTCAAATGCTGTACCTCATTTCCTGTCACTGCCACTCCTCATCCTCCCCAGCACTAGGGCTTTGGAAGCTGCAGACACAAGTTGTAATGAACTCACCACACCCCCATTCACTGTCACCCTGTGCTCCTCAGGGAAAGCAGGTACAGAAATCAGGAGTGAAGCTGAGTCCAGAAGGAAGAGAAAGGCCGGGGGAAGGTGTTTTAAGGTTTGGTTTTATTTCTCACTACCCTACTCTGATGTAATTGAATTACCTTCACTGAGCTGAGCCTGCTTTGCCTGTGATGGGGATTGATCTCTCCCTAGAAAGCAAGAATACATGCATACATATAGTGTTTCACAGGGAGTATGTAGCACAATTTCCACCAGTAGCTGCAACACCCAGCACTCACCACAAGCCCCACTTCTGATGGATTTCTAGAGCTGTGCCTTGCCTCTCATAATGAAACACATTATTGCACTCAAAACTTATTAGGCCTCCATGCAAGTAACAACTAAAGTATGTGCACTGAACTTCCTCTGCAGTTTAAGTAAAAGACATTAGGAAGAACTTGAAAAATGGTCCATGTTTAAAGAACTTTGGCAAAACTTTGACAGAAATCAAGGGATAGATCAGTACTTTTAGGAAAATTCATATAGGCACAATAGGAAGAATCATATAAGATTTGCAATCCAAAAATACCAAATTGCACATCAGACATGTATTTAACACTTGCATTGTCGGGCGAAGGTGTAACAGGAAAAAAAAATTATTTTTCATCAACCCATTAAGCTAATCTGCAAAGTTTCTATCCCTCTCCATCCAAAGAAAAACAAGCACATAAAATTCTTCTTATGCTGGAGTCATCACACTAAATTTTAAGATAAAGTGTACGGAAATTAAAGTGATTTAAAACAGCAATGAAAAACTGTCTGATGGCAAACCATACCATGCTGTTATTAAACACTTATATATGTATGAAATTCTGTATCATTATATTTGAATAATAAAAGATCGTACAGAAATTTAAGTTTAATATTGTATAAAACCAAGCTCATTTTGTCTGTGCTTAATAACCTCCATGTATGCATTGCACTGAATTACAGAAAAGGAGTACAGTCAGCTTCCACAGAAGTGGCTCATTAAAGCAAACAGGACTATCACAACAGAAAGAGTACCAATTTACAATTTAAAATTTACCAGAAAAGCACATTCCATATTGCACTTACTCCTGATACTGTGTTTACTGCACCTGTGTGATACCTTCTGATAATGCTATCCCTCCTATCTGGATATACATTATCTCTGTGCAAGCTAGGAATATGGGTTGAATACATCTTTTTTTAACAGAGCAGAGGTGAGAATGTAATCCTACACAAGCAGCTATTTAGTCTCACTTCCTCTGTCATTCAAAGCAGCCCAGCATGCAAGTGTGCATGTGCAGCTATACCAAGCACAAACCCAACAATCCTAGAAGAAAAATCCACAAAGAGAAAAAAGCAAATGAAGAAATAACACAATGCACAATAAACAACATTCCAACAGGATAAGGACAAACAGCAGGGAATGGCAATTTGAAAATGCAGAAGTATAAAGACTGAATTGTCAAAATGAAAGATGAAGAGTGAAGCAATTCAACAGTTTAAGCTCTTCTGCTTCTAATCTAATCTAGATGAACCATGATTTTTGAATCTCTTTAATCTATAGAAGCTGAACTTAGCATTTAATGGGAAACATTGAGTGTCTTATACCATGGGGTCTAACAATGAAATACACACTAAAACTAGACATGGAAAAAAATTAAAACTGTATTAATTTTAGTCATTCTGGGGTTACTCCCAGTGGAAGTGTCAAGTATAACCATCTTCCAGAGACGATGACTGTAATATTATCTAACCACATTAGTAATTAATTTTGCCTGGCTTTGATTATAGGTCCTACACTGGATTAGATGAATGATGCTATGTTATTTATTTATATGTTCCATTATGTCAATCCTTATATTCATAAATTGACATATAAACTGCTATTTATTTAAAGATGGTTATTAAATTCAACTGTTGAAGAGATATTTAGCTAATTAGGAGAGACTTGAAAAAGGAATCTAGAAAGAATTTGACTCTACACCTGTGGTAGTCATTAAGGTGAATTGTTTAGTTACAAACTTAATAGATAAACCATTTGAGTAAAACATTGGAAAGTGGTTTTAAAAGGTTTCCAAAATTAGCAAGCACGTATACGTGACTGAGCTGATACACAGTCAATTTTGATCCTTCTGGTGACCAATTTAACATCACTAAGACAAAATAGTGGAAGTCCTGAACAAAAGCCTGAGTTTCCTCTGCTAAACTTTACAAGTATTTCTTATAGGTTAGGGATCATTCCTTATAATTACAATTTCCTCATCAGTGACCCAGAAAACCCAAGGCTTTTGGGTTATTTCAAAGTTACTTTAGTATAAAGACACTGCCATTTTTCTTCTACATTCATGTTTCATCTCTTAAATAAAATATTTTCATCTAGAAGTAAGTCTCTCTTTGCTGCTACCTACTAATTATTTCCCTCTGCAAGTACTGCTGTACTTTGGTTTGCACGTTTTGGCCAGAACCAGTTGCACTGGGTCCACTGAGATTTAAAATACTGCTGCTTGAGAGAAAACATCTGAATAACAGACAGGGATGCACAAGGAAACATGAATCAATCAATACAAATGGTCACAGCTGGATTTATAGCAACACCTCATCTAACCTTAACTAGCACTAAAAACAGAATTCCATTGTTTTTAGCACTGTAAGAAGAAATAGCCATGAGGGAGCTATTTTGGAACATGAGTATCTTGTGTCCATATTTATCCTGTGCACATGAACTGAGCTATCATTGAAGCATTTTGCTTCAGCTCTCCATGTGTCATTTTTGAAGAGAAAGCAGTTCTGCTGAAAAACTCTGAGTACCTGAAATCAATGAACACTTCACATATGAAATACAGATTACTTAGATGAGAGAAAAAAAATTATGAGGATAAGCCCATGCATTGGATGGTCATCCATACTTTCCAATCTTGGATTCACAAGATTGGCAGGAAATTCCATGGCAATAGGTTCTTGTGTTCAGAATTCCTTTGATACACTACTTTATACCAAGTTACACCTCTCTTCCAACATACCAGGGAAGTTTACTATCATAGAAAAAACCTGTTCAAATAATCACATTTTTTAACCAGTGGAATTCCCCAAATAAAGTTGGGTACATTCACATCAAGAAGCCCACTGAAGGTTCTGTTACTCATTAATTCTGGATACAAAACCAAGAACTTTTGTACCCAAGTTAAGTGGAATGGTTTCATTCCTGTTTTATTCTTCTGGGTCAAGGACAGGCCTAGATACATTCTACAACTTTGAAGCATCAAAACTAATTTAAATTTGTATCTTATTATTAAACCTATGATAACAACTGTAGCTGCAGAATCCTTTTATATACAAACCAGAGGTTGCTTCACATTAGTCCCAACTATAAATGTGGATTCAGAATGTGTCAATTAGTGCTGGAAAGGAGTAAATATTTGAATTTATGTATTCCACTGGTGGCAACCCAGACCGGTTTCTTACAGGAAATGTTATGATTTTCACATCTCCAATAGAGAATAGAGGTAAAACTGTCAGCATTTTAAAAAAGAAAATACAATGTAATTTTTCTCACATCACACTTCATCTTATTCTCTACATAGAGACTGGTCTAAGCCTTAAGTGATGAAATGCTAATATCATTTAAGATTAATTTATTAGGACCTCTTTTAATTAATTTTGCTTTTCTTGTTAGAAATACAAAGGGTCTTTACAATACTACCAAATTCCTGGATATTGGTTAATCAGTCTGTGGATCATCATTCCCAAGTCAAATGGTAGCTTCCACCTTTTTCCATTGATTGATTTTATAACTGAAATAAAGCTCTGTCCAATTTTCAAAAAGAGAATTACACTGATTTAGACTCATATGTACACTACCAAAATTTGAAATTGCACATGGTACCCTTGATTTGTATTCTTGGTTTGCCGCTCCTTTTGGCAAGCGAGTCTGAAACTTCCTAGCCTCACAGAGGATTTCTGTTAGGACCTTAGTAAAGCTATTTACTCTCTCCATTTGCCATCTCCTTGTCTCTAAGAAAACAAAGATAAATGACATGTCCAGACTCTTACAGTGATTGGAATAATATTAAGGTAGACAAGATGAAAGCTCTCTGCAAGCTGAAGAAATCTTGTCGTTTTCCAAGCTGCATCAATGTTACATTTCTGTTAATTGAAACTAATTAAAATTATTTCTTTCATTTTATAGTGGTAATGCAAGAAGAGCAGAACTGGAAAATTTAAATGTGAAAACATGAAAGAAATTAAAGAAATCCAGTTTGAAAAAATGACAGCATATTCTGTTTTACTGAAAAGCATATTTACATCAGTTTTATAGAAATCCCCTTTCTTATCATATAGTGATTACTTAGAACCACAACTTTATATTGCAGCATAGTGTTTTAAAGTTTATCAATAAACAAGAGTCCATGCTGCTTGACTTAAGTCAACAGCAAATAGATTTACCATTCCAATAATTTAGGAATTTATTTGCCATGTGATGCTATTTTTTAAGAAGGATACACAGTAATACATTTAAATAGATTGAGGCTTTCTGACAAATAGTTGTTGTGATACTACAAAAAGTGATGTCATGTGGTGTGGCACTCAGCCTTGACATGAAAACTGCTTATAGTATTATGTTGCCATGTTATTCTTGGTTTACCTCTAACAAAGTCATGTAATTCTCCTGTGTTTCCTGAGACATAATTTGGTTTTGGTATTGTAATGATCTTCCCTTACAGACATCTGCTGCCTAATCCCACTTTTGTCAAAACACAAAACTCTTTTCTTCTAATTAATTTAAATCACTATGGTATTGTACAAGAAAAAAAACCCAAACAAACAGAAACCTAAGGAAAAAGAATCAGTTGAACATGATCCCTGTATTGTTATGATTGTCAGAATGGTTTGAATATTTGATATTCTGTTCCAAAGAACAATCTGAGGACCTCAGCTGAAAGATCTATTTTTGTAATCCATGGCATACCAATGTGAATGCTAATTGTTGAGTGATGACTACAAGAAGTATGTGGGAAACCAGGCAAAATCCATTAGGAAAAATGCACTCAAATTTCCACCGGGAGTAAAGTTCCACTCTTTGCATATTTCCCTTTCTAAAACCTGTGAACATACTAAGCAGGAGAAGTTTCATTTGAGCCTCAATATTCTAGGCAGCACCTATGATTTCAAAGACACTCATGAATTCGTCCCTTACTTCAGACATCTTTGTTACACAGGAATCCTTATGCACTTTGACTGAAACAGGATAATAAATGAAATGGTTTTCATCATCAGAATCATCATACTGCTGATTCTGAAATGTCAAAATCGAATTCTCTTCCGCATGGCGCAATGACAGCATTACCTGAATTTGTGCCCTGACCAAACCTGTGTGACTTCTGCTTCCAACACAGCCTGGACAGCCATGCTCTTACCACAGACACTACACAAGTCTCCTGCCTGCTACTCTTAGTCACTGCACCTCGAATAGGCTCAGAGTTGTGATTATAGTCTACGCAGCTTTCCTCAGAGCAGCAGCTGGGCTGTCTGGGCGTTGCTGACTGTACCCAAGTTAATCAGTGTGGGCATGACTGGCAGCAGGTTATTCTGCCTCATCAGCCAACCCCCCTGGGCTGGAACCAGCTTGGGACTTGGGTGTTGCACAGGGGCACTGTGCTACCAGTGAGTAGTAGCAAGTGGTATTTGGCTGCCCTGCTGTACTCCACCCCTGTGGGCTTCAGTGCAGCCCAGGTGCGCATCCTGACGTGCTTTGTTTCCACATTGTGATGGCTCCACTCTGCTCTTTAGGACAGCTTGATTGCAGACACAGTCATTGCTATTTAGAACTCAGCTGCTAGAGTTGTACTCTTTTCCCTTCTTCCCACTTCATAAGTGTAGCGATTTCAACAACATAAAAGCAAGAATTACAATGATCCTCAAAAGATAAAGCAAACAACTCCAATTATCTGTGAAATGATGCATTTTCTGCATGGACTATGGAAATACTCTGGAAAAAGACATTGTCTATGCATCTCCCTGGGGACACTAAAGTTTCTCTTCCTGTATTTCCTTAACAATATTGAAATTTTAATTTTGAAAGTCAAACTAAAAGTTCCTCTTCCTTTTGTCAGCTAAAAATTGTATTTTAATATCCTGTCACTTTCACTGACCTTGCTCTTTCTGCAGCAACAGTAGTAGTTTTATGCACTACAAGCATTATTTAAAAAATCAGATCAAGTAGTTGCTTCTGGTGCTGTCCTTTAAAAATGAAATAAAAACCTTTTAAAGAATTAATTATTTTAAATCCCAAAACATTTACAAATTCTACACACGAATTTACAATGACAACTTGGCTAAAAATTTAGGTTCAACCCAGAAAGGTCAGTTGCATAACTAGACCTTTACAAAATTCAGGGATGTTTAGAGCTTGTAACTCTTTCTGCATACCTAATGCCCCTTTTTTGGTGGTGTTTTTTTTTTCTTTTCTTTTCTTTCTTGGCAGAACAAATAGAGAACCTCTTCCCAGTGACTTCATATTAGTACAGCAGCTTATAATCACTATGGCTTATGATGAACTCCTATGTCAATGTGTCCTACTATTGCAAATTGGCACCGAATATCTCTGCACGTGTGTATATGGTTTATCAAGGGCAGTTTCTTTCCTGGCCTTTTCAATGTTTCCTACCAAAACTCAAGCTTAGGATTCTGCATATCCCCTGTACTTGTGTGTAATAAATAAGCATCCATCTTTCTGCTCCCCCTTTCCTCTGTTCCCTGGCCCCTGCCCACCCCTTACTACTTCTCAAATTAATATACTTAATAAACTATGCTGAAGTACAGTAAATGTGTAACTTACACTGTCAGAAATTTTAACTCTGAATGTCCCCTCTTCTCTTTTTCAGTTTTAAAACAAGGTTTCAGTATTTTCAAACTCCCAAGGATTTCGGTTCAGGTCCCCAGGTCCTTGAAAGGGACCCTCTCTTTTGGAGACATTGATAATCAGTAAATTCAAAATAGCTTTCATTTGTTGTGTTGTTTTTTTAAAATTACATTTGGGGAAAATTTTGGATGCAAGTATAGAGACAGTAGTGGTAGGTGAGCTCTACAATCTCAGAGCTGCACAGTAGGTGTAGAACAGCCCCAAGTAATGAACCAATGTTCTTAAATATTTCTGTCTTCCTGCATAGCATGACTTTGTCATTTCCTACAGACACTCACTTTCAGAATATTGAACTAATGAGAAAAAATTATGGAGTTGGAAGAGAAACTGACTGAAAATAGGCATAACCCTAGTGTGCTGGGATAACATAAATTATCCTTTGAACTCTGAATGTCTATTCTGAACTGAAATGGAATCTACAACAGTAATTTTCAAGATTTGAAGTCATATTTAGATCTCACTTTAGGTCACATCATTAGAAGACAACAAAATAAAAAAGCAAAAAACCAAATAATTTTAAAGTAATCACAAGATAATTTTGGTGGTCAAAAACATAGCACCTCTAAGCACCCAAACCCCACAGTGGTATCTTTAAAAAATTCTTTGTGAAGGACTGAGTTACTGTTTCTCACACCAAACAGGAAAGTGAGAAAATACTGAAATGAATGAACTGGAGTGTAACAGCTTTAATTAGGAAGTTAAAGGGGGGCTGGTAAAGGGCTCTAGCAAGTATATGCTCAGGCTCCTTTCTGTTTGGAAGGTGAAGAGAAGGAAAATTCAGTAACCAAACTAAGATTTGGAGCAAAATTGTGATGGTTTGCAAAGCAAGTGCATGCCAAACCATGGAATTTAAAAGGAGATTCTTGCCTATAGATCTTTGGCCTGTATTACACTGGTTCAAACTTCACTTTTAGAATGTAATTTAGGTACTTCCACATCTGTGTCTTACTGGAAGTCAGTTGGAATTCAACTCATGAGATTATCTGAAAGCCCTATTTTTTTTTATGACAGTCAGTTCTCTCACAAATGTAGATTTATTTACATCAAAATGGATTTAAACCAATAAGAAAAGAAGTTCAGCAATCCTCCATACCAAAATGAAAGTTTAACCTAAAATAAGGATGATATTTATCAGATGACATTTAAAAACAACTTGCTAACTGTAGCACATGTCTATAAATGTACTATATAGGTAAAGGGTAGTTTAGGAGTTTATTTTTTCACAATTTCTTGTTTTCTTTGCTGTTTTCCCTGTTTCGATAAACTCCTTTGTAGTAGATTGTCAGACTGAATCAGGGAACAATGTACAACAACTCCCCAAAGTTATGTTGAGACTTTCAGTCCAGCTCAAATTTAAACAAGAAGTTTAAAGTTCTGAATGTTATGGTTTTCATTACTTGTATCACTCTGAAGTCTCTGCAGACAGTTCCAGTTATATAGTCAATATTTTCAAAGAGCAACAAATATGTTTTTTGAAACAGGAAATGTAAAGAGTACTGATCAATAACTATTTCTGCAGTAATATGAGAAATAGACAACAGATTTCTGCATCACATTTCTCTTAATGATGGTTGCATGGCCCATTAAAAACAAAGAAATGGCAGAAAATGTGACCTCAGTGTTTCAATCTTTGGTTACTAAAATCAATTTTCCTTTATAATGGGAAATAATTATTATCCTTATAGACACATAAAGGTACTTGTATGTTGTGACAGTGGGAAAAAAATAAAAAAGGGAAACAAAATAATGTAGAAATTTTAGTGTAGTCTCAGGATGTGGATCCCATCACATCTGGAGCTTTCTTAAAGTTAGTCTGTTTCTGGCTATTCCATTAGTTAGTATTTTTATACTTTTTGGACTGAAGATGTAAAGTGAAATCACCAACTACAAAAGAGGAGGATCCAATTTAAACAACTCATTCAATTTTGCAATGCCTCTCTCAACAGTGCCCTCCAACAGGCTTGCAGTATCATTGGCCTAGCACAGACTCAGAGACTGCTTCCTCCTGATTTCTGCATCACAAGCACAGTTTTAGATAGATCCTGGGGTAAAGTCAGACCTTATTTGACTTGACAAAATGAACAGAACTGGACATATTTGAAAATACCTACATATAGAGCTTATGTCAACAAAAATAAATGTTGGTAAGCAAATACAAAACAATTGGGTGCCTCGGCCAGCACTATGTTATTCCACTGGGATAATTGTAGTGCAAAACAAGACTAGTGCAGGGCTGAGGGAAGGATCATTATTCCTGTTATAATTCTCTCGTTTCCCTGACAAACTACACTGCTGCAACGAGAGGTCCCACCCACTTTCCACGATGCCTTCTCTCACTCTATTTAACACAACAGATCACTCTTTTTCTATGCAGTGCAGAAAACCTTGCATATCTCCACCTGCTGGAAATATCTTTTAACCCCATGGGCTGCTGGGGGTGTCTGTAGACACTTGCCACCCATTTCACAATTGGACAAAATGGAAAGAAAGTTTTCCATTTTCCAAGGTCATACAACCTGTCAGTGGCACAGAAAAGTTTCTCAGTTTCCTGCTCTTTGCTCTGACCAGAAAGCTTTCCTGCTCTTTTCTGTGCAGTTACAACCCTGGAAACTATTATTCTCCCAACAGGCACAGCATAGGGAGCGATAGCATAGCTTTATTTACCCTGCCTTCACAGTAATATTTAATTTCTAAGCTCAAAGAACTCTCTCATGGGGTAAAAAAAGTAATTTGTTCTCCAGGTTAAATTTATTCTTGGTTTTTCTGATGAGCCAAGACTCTAGCAATTACTGTGACAGATGGAAAGATGATTTTTATGATGTGGAAACTTGTCCACAGGAATGAAACTGAAATCTTCAAGCCTATTTCTCACAGTGGCCTTTAGATAGTTGTCAGGCAATAATTGTCACTGTGGACAAAATTTGAATTAGTGAATGGCTCCAGTAGCTTGTTACTGCAACACTCCTTAGCAGAGTGACACTCTCTGATAAATTTTTGTCATTTATTCTGAATGGTAGATAGGTTCAAACAACAAATATATAGGTTTAAATTTCTCACAACACTCAGAAGAATTTGAACATTGTGTTTGGAGTTTTAGTACTCTGTCACTTTGGAAGGACTGTTTCAAGGTGATTTTCAGAGAGCAGAACGAGATGTTTGAGAGGCTGTTTACATATGTTGAAAACAATAACACATCTCACAGAAATGACCATTTCAAACAAGAAAGTTCTTATGTGAGCTTGGTTAGGAACTAACTGGATTTTCATGGGATATTTTCATGCCTTCTACTCAGGCAGTAAGTGCTGTAGCCAGTGTTAGTGGTGAATGGCAGCCTCTGGGGCAGACATCAGGCACAACTTCGATTTCAAAGGTCATGGTCCACCACGAGCTCCCCATGCCCAGCGATGGAATGCCCTAGCTAAAATCCTTAGGCACAAACCCATTAAAAATAGCCTGATACTTGTCTAGCCTCCTGGTTCCAGTCTTCTTCATTTATCCAGAAAAAGCACACAGAAACTGATTTTTGATACTTTGGGAACATTTTCTGTGACTTAGAGACTGAGACTCAGAACTTGCTGACAGCCATGGAAAGGAAGAAGACATCTTTCCTTTGTTCACAGATGTTTCTTTGTAGCTCTTCTTGTAATCAAAACAGCAGGAAAATTTTAATACTAGTGATTTAAGGGTATTTTCTTACTGAGAACTGTCTTTTTTTCATCTGTAAAGACACAGTAAAGAAAATACTGCTACTTAACTGAACTGAATTAATATTTCTGTCCATTTTATGAGCTAAGAATATATAGTTTAATTTTCATGGGTGCAGACTGCGAACAAAAGGAGATCTGTAGCACAAGAAAGCACATTATCTCTGAAAATCAAACCATATTAAAAAAATACGAAACATTTCCCAAATGACAGAGCAGAACAAATACCTTAATTTTTCTCTTTTTAAAATTTTATTCTAGTCTGTTTAATGATAGTAGTTATTATTCTTAATATAACTGAGAAGATTATTTTACTGACAAAGCAAAGCAAATAGAATTAAGTTACTTGTTCAACTGAAGAAAATCAGGCAGCAGCACAACTGCAAATAAAGCCCAGCAGCTCTAACCTGAAGCACTGCATCTAAACCTGAAAGGCTTCTGCAACTTTACATAATTAAACACTTGAACTGTAGAGGTTTTATGCCTTCACAGGTTAAGATTCTCCTGCAAGCATCTCTCTGAGTTTTTGAAACTTGCATCTTCCTAGCAATTTTAATTAATAGCGTCCAAAAGAGAAGACTCCTCATTAAAAAAATGAAAGCACTTAAGTGGGTTTATAGGAATGTTCGTGCTTATTAGGGTCAGAGATTCACGCACACAAAATAGCATGAGAGCTGAGATTGAAAGGCAGCATCGTTTTTCTTTCATTAACCCTAACAGTTACATGGCTGGATCATTTACTTGAAGAGAACACTTCAGTCAGGATTAAAGAGAAATTATAGGCAACTGTTCCCATTAAGACTTTCTAATTTGTTAATTGAAAGTGATAGAGAAAATCCACAATTAACTTCTATCGTTTCCAAAAGATCCTTAAAGAATTTAAAGGCCTCAGGAGGCTGATTCACAAGCAGGGACAATCTACATTGAACACTGCATTTCAGTTGTAGACAGTTAATCAACTTATGTTAATAAAACAGCTTATGCTGATTGTGTTTTCCCTTATAACTATAAAATATTGCAGATCTGAAGGTGCTTGCAGAAGCAGCACAACCCTGTCAAGTATAATGTGCATGTAGTTGTGTTCATCTGGGCTGCATCCTGCCACCCACTATGATGTGATGTGATGCTCCTGCCAGTGACTCAAGGTCTCCAGGCTTATTTTTAGAGAGGTCTGGGAGTTACAGAGGTGCTTGAATTGCTAAAGATGTTGTTCAGGGAGTGAAGGCTATAGCACTTCCATAGCTGATTTACACTGAAATCAACAACAAGATGCTTCAATCCCCATCAGTATGAACATCAGCACCCAAGCCAACCCTTGTGATGACCAGTTTAATCTTAAATTGCTTAGGGGTTGCTACGTGCTCTGTGCCTCTGAATGTCTAAATTTGTGTATAAGCATGCCTTAAAAATCACTTTTCAAAACAAAAACCCGCAGTATTCACTTTTTAAAATGCTACCTTATGATTCTAGGGAGCTACTTCACTAAGAATTATTTCAACCAGGTATGTCATAGTTTCAGAAGATGGGGGGTTTTTGTGACTATAAGATTAGTTTGTTGTCATTGACACTGAATAAACTGAACCTCAGTATTGCCCATTTTTATGTTCAGAAATCCACAGAAAGAATTGTGTACTTATTCCCCTCCACTGTATTTAAGCAATGATTTTGGTAGTAGTACTTCATTATATATAAGCTTGCTGTCTGTAGCTGGATTGTGTAAAATGCAGATCAGTCCAGAAGCTGATCTGAAGGTGTTAAAATAAGCAGCACAAATCTGCTCCTATTTACATCCATTTGACCCAAACAGACTATTTTCCCATTTTGTAACTAGTATTTGACATTTCTACCAAAAAAAAAAAAAAAAAAAAAAAAAAANCTAAACAGTTGAAGTTATTTTTTAGAAGTTATTTTTAAATTCAAGAAAGGTGGTTATGTTTATGTGGGCCAAATTGAAGACTCAATTTCATAATATCATTGCTATTTTACTAGTTGTTTGATAGGCCCCATTCTCAGGTTGCCAGGCATTTTAAAACGACAAAATAAGGCAGATGTGTTTTGGGAGATATAATTCCCATATTAAACACAAGGGATTGAACAGGGGACGATGAGCACTCCTGTACAGTGTGACTTTCAATAAAGATGACAAGAGCCCCCCTGGAAGGCAGCCACACACAAGCACAGTTATATGCATCACTTTGACAATAAGCTTGCTCCCAGCAGGTTCCTGGGAAGGAAAAGGCTGTGCAGATATTAATAATGACAGAGTGACTTCCAGAAAGACTCACCATTCACACCTTTGAGAGCAGCTACCTGAACTTCCTCCCAGGGTCTGTGAAAAGCGATCAGCATCTCCTCAGTGGCCTCCATGGGCCTGTGGAGGGATGCCAGGGATCCCTAAACCGATGTGGGGGTACCACAGGCAGCAGTGCTTAGGGCAGACACATACCAGGCTGGCTGCAGAGACCACAGGAGCCTGGTGACCCTTCTGTGCCGACAGGGAGGCTCTGGGCACTCAGCCACACACTGGAAGCAGCACCACACGGCAAGATTTTGGATGTTGCAGCCTGCTTACCCGTATGCCTGCATCCATTTCAGCACACTTTCATTCCTGTGGCTCCGTTATATCCTTGAATACCGATGCAAACGGCACATTTTTCTTCAATACTCTGCTCTAGAGCCTCATGCTCAATACTATCTTTTTCTCCCTAAACCCCATCTCAAAGAAAGTAGAGGTGGTTCTAAAAACTGTTGTCATTAATCTGATTCATCAAATATCTTGAAATGAAACTCAACCATTAGTTCCTTCCCTATATGTACTCAAAAAAACCCCAAAAAACCCCAATCACATGATCAGAGACTTATAAAAAAAGCAAATAGCTATAGAGTAAAAACAAACAAACAAAAAAAGGCCAACAATTTCAGGGCAGCCCTTTACCAAAAAGTATACTGGCAGCTAGAGGGCCAGAAAGATTTCAGTGAAAAGAAGGAAGTGAATTCTGGGAAAAACCAAAGCATTTTTCAAGTGTCTTTGTAAAGCTGAATGCAATGAAGTTCTCAGTGCAAAGCCTGGGAACATTTTCTGCTTCACAGTGTTGAAATAAAGTCTCATGTTTGTAGAAAGAGGGTTACATCCAAGAGCTGTGATTTCCTTTCACTGCCACTAGTCTTCTATTTGTAGACATAATAGTCAATAATGACAGGGGCCAGAACATGAATATTCCACATCCATTCCCACATGGTGCTCTCAAAGGAAAACTCACTACTCCAAAATTCTCTCTCTACTCCTGCCTTCAATGGTACAGATTTTCAGCTGTTACACATTGACATAGCTCTCTTAATATTAATTCATATGAACTGATAACTCAATCAAAAATCTAATTACACTTATCTGAAAATGGAAGTACATTGTTCTAGACCTCCAAATCTCACAGGAGTTGACAGGCCACCACAAAAGCAAGGGTTATAAACTTGAATTTATTATAGACAAAAAAAGCTTTGCCCTATGAATTCTCTGCCTATTAAGTTAATGAGCCTTGACAAAACAATCATCTGAGGAGCAGCTGACAAACTATCTGGAGCAGCAATTTGAAAGGTGTTGGCTGGCTTACAAACATTTCAGTTGGGAGAATATGGCATCATGTTTCTCTTCCTCTGGAAGAGTCATTTGTCAAACCGAATTTCTTGCAGATCAGCAACAGATTCCCAATACTGGAGCACTGAGAGACAACAGTAACTGTAATTACTAAAACAAGTAAATAATCCCTGCCATTTCCTCCCCAAACTTGAGGCTCACAAATGCTGATGCAGAACTCTTTCTAGGAAGTCTGCATGAAGAAATTGAGATACAATTTTATTTCTGACTGGAGCTCATTGAAGTGTTTAATGTGGAGGAAAAGAGCTTTGAGGAATACAGGTGAGTAGAGGGGGACCTTTCAAAATACCTGGTTAGTATTTAGAAGATGTTTTTTAGTATAATTTCCCATAGAGATGGTGGTATCAGAGCTTTGGATTTAAACGAGGGTCTTGTACTGGACTAATTCTTCAAAATTTTCAACATAATACAGCCCTGAAACACATTGCCTTTGGGAAATTTAGGGCTGTGTACATTAAATACTCTTGGAAGAACAGCCACTTGCATTAGGGTAAAAATGAGATCAGTACTTTTCTAAAATCTGTTCTCCAACTGTGAATACTGAGTCCATTTGGAAATTGAATCATGATCCGCTGTAAAGCTGTCACTTTCCTCACCAAAGGCATTTGCTGAAATATTATTCCAAATGTCTTCCTCCACACTCAACTATTCAGAGTCCTGTGGAAAAGATGACAGTACTGAGAACATGGAAAACTGTCATACTTTCCATCTGAATGTTATTTCACAGTGTGAAGGAAGTACAAATTACAGTAATCAGTTGCCTCTGCAACAGCATGTAGCAGAATACAGCGCAGAGCATTTAACCATGAGTTGTGTCTTTTCCATATTTTATGTTCTTTTTGCAATTTTTGTTGGACTGTTGGTTTAAACAAACTGATGAAATATGCAGGGACTAGAGCTCAAAATTACAGCAACGTAGAATGAAGTTAAATGAAACCTTGTTCTTAGAGAGAATTGTTAACTCACACTCAGTGGAATAATACCCAGCTTTCCAAGTCCTGATGTCAGGCCATCAAATATCTGATGACCAAGTATTCAATCAATCAATCATAAAGCAAAAGAATGTACAGAATTATACATTCATATGCCAGAATGGCCTAGTTTTATGAGCCCTCCAGAGCTCTACTGATTATTGACTTCTAAGTATTTGGTTGCAGGAAGCAGCCTTAACATAATCTTTTCCCCCAACCTCTCTCCACAGTAGTCATGTCTACAGAGATCAACAATTCAGCAATGAACTGCCTCTCTCTGTGGTTAGCAAGGCACTCAACTCCATGGCCCCAGTATCCCCTAGAACCCAATCACTCAACTTTCTAGTTCTAGTTAGAACCTTTCTTTCTAAGGGGACATTATAAGAGTCTTTCTATAATGGACTCTTCCATTGCCTCATTCTAAAACCTCAGAACTGCCATGCACAGATAAATTACTATTACTTAAAGAACCTAAAGAACCGGAGTGATTTTACTATTTTTGCCCACTTATACAATTTAAAGAAACATTAGCAGAGAAATTGAAATGAGAATTTAAAATATTGTGGGTAGCTCTGTTAGTACCTGGCACCCTTGTGCAAATATTTACACCTTTATAAAACACTGTAATAATCAATGTGTTTCACTCAAACTTAAACTGGGCTGAACAGCTTGATTAATCATTTTGACCACTTTGATTAAGCACCCTTTTACAAATTCTAAAAGCAATAGTTTTCATTCTAATAAACTGACATCTTCTGCATGGTTTTGCCACATCTGTAATATTCTTTGCTAGTATTTGTCTTCTTGTTTTTTTAATGGAGCTTTCTATTTCTATAGCATTGCAATGCCTTTCACAACTATCTTCCTAATCCCTGGGGTTTCTTTCCTGTTAGTGTATCTTACATTTTTTTACCATTTTACTTTCCACTTACACACTTCTGCTCTTCCCACGTTACTCTTTGCTTTGAAAAATGTTTTCTGTGGAAAATGTCTGTGATCAAAGCTCCAAACATAATTATTTTTCTTCTATTCTAGAATAGAAAAGATGATAGAATTTTTCCTAACAAAGGAAGCAGTCCAAAAAAAATTGTGCCTAACTCTTCCTCCATCTCCTAAGTTTTGTTTGCAAATTGTTTCCTACTATCCTTGTAGTCTATAGAAAAATAACTGGGTTATACTAGCGTAAGGTTTTTGGATAGTCTGCCTTCCTTCATTAATTATTTATCAGGAGGCAATCACTGACAATGTTTTACAGAAAAATCCTCCATTATTTCAGTTATGGAAATGTTCATAATTTTAGGCTTTTCTAACCATCCTCTCACAGCATAGCTAGCCTAGGGAATGCTAAATTTCACATGCATTCTTAACCATGATTTGGTAAGGGGGGTGATTATTTTTTGCTCTATTTCTTCTGAATGGCTTAGGCAGCTGTCCTATAAACCCAAAGATGCTCAGTGAACTAAGTATGCATAACAAAGGAATAAAGTGACTGAATCAAAACAAATTATTACAGCTTTCAGTGAAGTCTTGGTCACTTTCCATACTTAAAGAGAAACAAACACTGAATTCAGTTGCAAAATGTGGTACATATTATGTAACCTATTTCAGAGCACCATTCCAATGGATCAAAAACATTGCCTGTGTTCATCACTGGATTTTGGATGACCAAAATTATATACCAAGGTAGCATGTATCTTCCAGTGGTGCAGATGTGAAAGCATGGTTAAAAATAAGCACAAGCTGTAGGAAAAGAAGATCTATGGTGATGATGCGAACTGTGAGATAAATCCAGTGATGTTCATGCACTTTAACAAAGGAGGTGAGGAAGAAGCGCATGCAGTACCTGGTGATCTCAGAGTCAGGGAGCAGGCCTACGTGGTAGTGGGGGTAGGGAGCTGAAAGAAGGAAGCTTTTGTCACACTCGACAGGGGAATAGTGCCTAGGAGAAGGTGGTTTATCACACAGTTTGTTCACAGTGCTGTAAACAGGTTCAGGAGGCCTGGTGATACAGAGACAAGAGTAAAAGATCAGGTGCATATTAGCTGCTGAGAATATAGAGAAAACACAGCAATCATTTTAAAAGCATGCATAGCAAATCTGTCAACACCTTTTCAGTGGGGCTTTTCCAACAAGTCAAGTGTGCTGTTAAAGGAACTGTTAGAGTTTGGTAACAGTAGTGTGGCATTTAAGTAGCTGCATATAAAGATATACACAACAGAAGTGGACCATAAAACTGCTCTATGGGAAGTGTGGCACTGAAAGGGAAAATCTTATCTCTGAAGTTGAGAAAGCGAGGCATTTTCTCCAATAACATATATATTTTTTTAAATCCAACATCTACACAGCTTTCTGTGATCTTAATTTTGAGTACAGCATAAAGAATATGTTTGTTACCTGAAAAAGAAGTAATTTTTACCCATTGATTTATAATATAGATGAAGTACATATTACTTGTTAATACAACATACTCCTGTCTCAGTGAGCTGGGACTTTGCAAGTAGAGCTGTTGTCAAATTGACCCATATCCTAGAATAACACTGATGGTAACAAACTGTGTGAGCAATTCATCTCATTGGCAGGCAGTTCGTCTAGTTTCAAGACGAACTTTGCACTCTTTCCAGAATCAGCCTTCAAAATCTGATTGTGCAGACCACATCTGAGACAGTTAACCTCACTGCAAGGCCACTGCCATCGCACTTGCAGCGCCTCGCCAAGTTGCCAACAGCAGCCTGTGAAATTAGATACAAAGAGTAAGATCTTAAAACTAAAATTTCTCTCCTGCTGCAGTGAGCCACCTGCCTGGGGGAGGCAATACTTACCACAGCCCTCCCAGGAGCCGCCTGGCAGAGGGGAGAAGGGAAGGCAGCCTCTAGTACCCACCAGCCAGGGATCCGCGGGAGACGAACGGCGAGCAGTTTGCAAAACAAATCCACACCACATCCACAGGACATCTCCCACCCTGTAACTTCCCTGCCTTGGCCCCAGGATGTTCCTTGGGGCCCACTGGCACTGTGATTGTTTCCTGACATTTCTGCTCTAAAGAGTGCCAAGGGTCAATTGCTATCATATCCACGCTTCTGCCAGAAGATCCAGGGAATGCCACTGCCTTTCATCACTGTCATACAATATTAGCTAGATGGAAATCTTATTTCAGAAGCCTGAAAATATCAAGAGGCCAAGAAGTTAATGAACTTTTTTTGTTCTTCTGGTTGCACTATGCCTCACACGGGTGTGGGTTTTGCTGTGACTTTCACAGGTACCAGAATTTATTACAGTTATGGATGCTGGCAGATACAGAGAACTTAATTTCCTTTGTTAGCTTCTGGGTTTGTCCTTTGGGGGAAAAGGAGTAGCTGCTTTACTTAAAAATTGGTCTTACTCAATGTTAATAACATTATTCATAGCAATCTGCCACATGATTTGAGAGCTCTCTGTGCCTGAATTTCCCAGGGAAAACTTTAAGGTTAAAAAACCAGCAATTTAAGATTACCAAAAAGCAAAATAGAAAGCTGTCACTCATTTGATTATAAAGCATTGTGTCCAGCACTTAGTAAAATCCCTTGAAAAATGTTTAAGGTAGCAATCACTTTCTATCAGTATACTTCACTTGTTTTAGAGGGCTGGATTTAATGATTTATTTACTAAATCAATTGTTGCTTTCAATAAAAAAAAAAAGGCAGATAAAAACTTTTCTATTTCACTGTTGTACAATACTGCCTTTTATTCCCTTAGAAACCACTTTTGCTTTTAGGCAATATATGAAAGAAAGTACAAATATCAAATATAAATGATACCTACTAAGGAAATTGAAGAAATATTGCCCCAGTGCAGGAAGATGAATAAAAGTGTAGATTCCTCCACGGCTGAAAACACTAACCAGTCCATGAAAAAATTGTTAGTGTCCTATATTCAAGTTAATTGTCTTCTCTGAGTTGCAGACGACATCAGTGTTGCTACCCCTTGGATATATTGTGAATGCTCAAGCTACACTGAGTCATCAGTCAGTGACCATCCAACCTCATGCTGAGACACAAATCATGCCAGAGATGGGTAGATATGAGGAATTTCTTTGTTAATTGACAGTTACAGGCTGCCTCCAAAAGCAAAATGAAGTTAAACATTCAACATCTACCTAGATATTGACACCAAATTAGTCCTTCAAGTATAAAAGCAGAGCCCTAACAAATTGTCTTACGAGGGCTGGCAAATTTAAAACATTTAGCAAATGTTAACGTGTTTTAGAACATTTTTGAAACATTTTCTCACTCCATTCAGTTTTCCTGGGTGGTAAGATAACAGGAAACTGAAACAAGTCTGAGTTTAGAGTCCTGTATTAAGTCCTGCACTCACTGATATTATATAAGTGATATTGTGACCTAGTTAACATCATACCCTCTGTATTTGAGCTGCAGAGAGAGGTCTTAAGGTTAAGAAAAGGAATTTATACTTCTTATCCTTTTAAATCTTGGACTCTTTGTTTAGAAGAGGATTTAGGATTCCACTTATGAGTGCACTTAGTGTAAGGCCTATGAAATGGTCTGAGATCACCACAGCCACCTACTTCTCTTCAGATGTCACTTCCCCCAAGGTCATTGAGAGCATGGACTGCACTGGTCCTTCAGATGCCTCTATTCTACTCAGCTGCACAGGCTAACCAACTACCAGCTGCATATCTGGGCTCTGACTATATGCTTTATTGGCACAAAAAAGCAAGAATTTGAAAAAAAAAAAGCAGTACATAACATCCAGTGTGCAGGGTAAGTATAATCTTATTTTCCCTCTCAATTTGGTGTAGTAAATATGAATTAAGTGGTGTAAAAATATTTGAAAGTTGGGATTAAAAATATGAAGTATAGGAATGATTAGAATGATATGGGGCAGGTCACTGTTCTGCTAATACAAACTGTGGTCCATGTAGGCCATTAATCACAAAAAATAGTATGAGATGTTTGAAGATAGGCTGTTGCAGCAAGTATCCTCCTCATTCTTCACCCTCACCATGGCAAACTAGTACTTAAGGACAGTAGTAGCCACCTACTGGAAGAAAACAATACCCTATTTTAAAAAAAAAAATATTATGAAGACCACCTAGCTTTATTAAATAATTGTTCTAATGCAGCTTTTTCTCGTGTCATTTATATTTCTCCTCACAGAAAGAAGAAAGAACTTCTTTCCAAAGGGATCAGCCCACCTGATAAATCCTGTCTCGCACATCTTCTCCAGTGCTATGACAGAGACAGATTGTCCTCTCTCAAAGCATGGGATAATGAGATTGCTATTTAGAAAGAGTTTTTAATGTGCCATTATGAAAAAATACAGACAAGGTCACCTCAAATTTTCTTGCAAAAATAATTAAGAGCCAGACTGAACATAAACATTGATGCCTTACTTTATGATGCACTAATTCTTCAAATGAATTTAAAAACATGCAGCAAACCATTTAGCATGCTTTAAGAAAACTATAAAGGATAGATTATTTAACTAATAATATATTATTAGTTAAATAATATATATCTAATTCACTGCAGTTTATGTACAATTGCATCTCCTTCAGATACAGCAGGTATAGCTTCAGAGGTTTAATTTAAAAATAAATGCTAACAGTTTTTGAAACGTTTTTTGAGGAAGAATAAAGAACTATATTATGGAATTTCCTTTGTCCGTGATCTTCATTTTTGTTAATACCTATGCATAAAAAATCCCCTTAAATGCCAAATGTATGAATATTACTGCATACATCTTTGGTAATTGCAATATCTCTTTTTAATGTAGATCTACTCTGCAAAAAACTAACTCCTACTGTAACTTTTTAGTCAGATCCGCTCCCCTTCTGCCTTTAAACTGTTTATTTAGTGACAAACAGGCATCACAGTTCTCTGTCTTTATCAGTGAGCTAAAAACAAAGCTTTGTGACAAACAAGAGCAGCAACTAGTAGGTCTGGATAGACAGTCACAACTTCATTAGTCTGAGAATAAAGCACACAACAGTAAAGGGAGGCAGCGGAAAATGTAAGTAGTAAATGTAAGTCGCAGCATAGCGTGGCTTGAACACTCCTCAGCAGACAGTGCAGCTCACAGGACAGAGAATCAAGCCCCTTAAAGCCAAGGTAAGCTTTTAAATGGTAACATGAACAGCAGAGAGTCACTCTTCCAGCAAGAAAATGAAAAAAATTTAAAAATCGAACGCTGGAATTGTTATTCAGAACAGACATAACGGCAGTGAGGCACAATTCTCACAGAAAGGTAGAACTAATTAGTGGAAGAGATAACAGTAACAGTGGGAGGTAGAAAATTGATCTAACACTGGTTTATTTATTTCATAACAGATTGTGTAAAGCAAATCTTCCTTGTTGTTTGCAATTCTTATTATTCCTTGTTTTGATCATCATTGTTTTGTTGTTTCAGGCTGACTTAATTGTGGAACAGAAGTTATAAAAAAATTGCATTTTTAAAAACCATTCTCTCCTCAGCATCACGCAGGGTCCTCAATTTAAAATTAACTTTTTTTTTTTTTTAATTGCGTAATCCTGTTTGGTGGGGATCACTTGCCAACACACAGGACATTAAATGTTAACAGTTTCAGGTTTTAAAACATTTCAAAACCTTTTATGATATGGAAAGAAACCAGCTCAGCTCTCACAGCATATTAAGTATGCAGAACTATAGCCAGGAAACAATCTGAGAGAAAATGAATTCAATCTGAGAGAAAATAAATCTCCCAATGCTACAAGTTTACAACTTTTTTTTTTTTTTTATAGCAATTTCTAATTGTATCCAAGTTCCATAAAGACATCTAACACGTTAGTTTTGCTAATATAATGTTGCTGGGAAGTAGACAAAGAACTTTTTAAGAAGTATTTCACTATTAAACCAAAAATCAATGGCAATTTAATACAAATAAAATCTTCAATTTCTAATAGCCAGTGATTTTTTATATATATGTCCTTTGACTGAGCTACTTATTCATGTAACCTTCTAGAAGAACCACATACCTTATTGTTCAATAGGGTAATTAGAACTGATAGTTGATTTTATTTCACAGGTTGTGCCCTGGCAATTTAAATGACACCAAATCACTCATATGACATGTTTATTTCAACTAAATGAAAGACAAAGGAGAACTATGAAGAGCTGGAGGAAAGTATCTGAAGTGCAGTACCTTAGTTCTTTCTAGAAAACCTAAAATTAATAATTTCTCAGCTTTTCTGTTATTAACTGTTGTTTTCATATGCCTTAAAGGTTTCTTTAACTGCAAAACAAGTGCTTTTTAGCACAGTCATGAAGATTAAGGATTGCCTCGTTCCTCTAACAATACTATTTTAACATTTTAATGGAGTTTTCAAACGAAACGGCCTACAGGAAGGCGTAAGCGTAATTTAGAACTTTTAATATTCTACACCCAATTCTACACTCATTATTCTTAACCATTAGGAATTAGGAAACGAAATGACTGCTTAATTTAAAAAAAAAAAAAAGAAAATAAAATCAGTACTGATTTTCTGCTGCAGTAATGGAAAAGAAGGCTGTTTCATACAGGAATGGAGAGACTGTCAGACCAAAGGCCCAAGTCCCCTGCAGTGACTGTTTAGGAAATGGGGACCAGCAAAGAATGGCCCTCACCTGCTCAGCTGCTGAAAATCAGCAAGGACCACACAGAGCAGAAATTAAATCCAAGAAGACTGTAGTCAGCAGGCCTGTCCACCGTGAATCAGCAGTTATTCTCATCCATATTTGAACATTTTTATATTCTTAGGCTTCACAAGCCCCTGTGGCACTGAGTCCCACAAACTGATCATGACATACCCAAATAGCTCTACCTTTGTGTACTCTAAGCCTGTTACTAGGCTGCACATTGATAACATAGGCCAATGTTTAAAAAAACCTTCTATTTGCCATATTTTAAATTTGGCAATGCATTGTAAACCCCGTGTATCTGAGTTGTAAGGAAGTGGTATAGTCCTTGCCCGTTGCCTTCTCTGTGCCATGGGTACCTTTGCAGATCCCTGTTCTGCCTCTCTCTGACACCTTTTTTCTACACTGGAATTATTTGTTATTTATCTTTCCCTGGAATCCCTGCCACATGCCTACTCATCTCTGTCACCCTCTTTTGAGTTTTTTTTTTCAGCTGCCTCCATGTAGGATTCAAGACTTGAATGCACCACAGATTCACAGAGAAAACCATTATATTTTGCACTCTTGTCCTTTCCTATCAGATCCTGTTTGCATTCTTAATTCCTTCTTGATTGCTCCGGAGTACTGAGCTGACAATGCCACAGAACTAAGCACAGTCAACCCAAAGTGTCCTTCTCAAGTGGTAAGGGCTGCATGAAGGGTCCATGTTATATTTTGTATGTACTTGAGGTTATCCTTTCCTCTGTGCAGTACTGAAGGCTACTCACCATTTCTGTGTGTGTCATCACTGCCAATCCTGCTACGTAGTTTCAAAAATCTCCATACAAGCGCTAAAGCGTATTCCAAAATTTGATTAGTTTTTTTTGTAAGTGTTAAGTACTAAGTAGCTGCCAGTGATTGTGTTAGAAATAGTCAAATCCTATTACCTGGGGATCTCTGACAGGCCTATTTAAATATGCAAGGATAAGTCAGGAATAAAAGATTATCTGTGACTTGATAATGACTAAATTTTTACTTTAACATAAATTATTCTCCTAAGTCAAGATATATTATACTTAAAATAAATTTGGATAACAAAACGAAATCTTACTCTAGGCAGACAATTACACATCTGTAAAGTTTAACAATTAGTTTAAGATTAAATTCATGTATTAATTACAAAAGTATAAAATATTTGATTTGCAAGTTAGCAATTTCAAGCTTCAATCTAAGGAATGTATTTCACCAAGGGTCCAATTTAAAGTTATGTAGATAAACTTTTTTCTCCCCCTTTAACTGAACATTTAATGTATAACTTGAACACTCTTCTTTTAATTAAGTTTTTTTTAAAAAAAGCATTATTTCTTAGATTGATCAAAAACTAAACCAAGAAGAAATTCTCTTCTGGGACACCATATTGGATTCAATATTGGATTCAAAATGTCACCAAGTTAACAGCTGGAGATAAGAACCCTGCTTGTGAGAGACAGTGAGCAACCAGTTGCAGCAGCAGGCTGGTACCCTCCAGACAGACAATGAACTAACATGACAGACTGCCTGGTGGGATCACACCCACACCATGCACACCCCAGAAACCTTGGGTGCTTCTCCATTTTGCTAGAGGGAGATGGCCTAAGCCTGACCTGCCAGCATCTTATCAGCAACTTTTCCCACCTGCTCAGTATCTCTGTTCCTTGGCCAGTGTAACTATTGACTATCCCAAATACAGTGACACCTCATGTGTCACTCTCTGAGGGATTTGCTGGTTCAGTAGCCTGAAATCCCTTCTCCACTCTGCCCTACTCCACTGCTTCTTCATATGCCTCTTCACCTATTTTTCTCATGGCCTGTCATGTCCTGAATTCCCTTTCCAAATCCAAGTTTTCTTACCTGATTAAATACCAGTCTTCCCTTCTTGTGATTTCCATTCTCACATACCGGTGACAAGTTCTCCCTCATTTTCACGCCCATTCTCACCCTTATCCCTTGCTAAACACACTTCCCCTATTCCTCTAGTCTCTTCAATATTAAAATGTGACAGGACTGGGCATTCAGAGCACAGAACAGAATCCCTCCTGACTATATTACTGTGTCAGAAAGGGATGGAAGAAATAAGAGGAAAACTAGGCTTTGGCCATTTAATACTGTGCTCAATCATGTAGGCTTTTTAAAATAATCTAGTCAGCAAGATGAAATTGTGAGAAGCTTTGATATACTGCACTGTGAGAACAAAATCTGAGAGTTCAACTGCAAAAAACATATCAAATATGTTTTGGAGGATAAATTAACTGCAGTTTTCCCAAAGACTTGCATTTGTTGGCTTTTACAAAGCTTTTCATAAATGCATTAGAAATATTGTCTGGATTCAGTTTCATCAGCTCCTATAACTTAACACTCTGAACCTATGCATGGAATAATATGCTATTTAAAATATAATAGCACAGCAATTTCTAACATAGAATAGAATAGAACATGAACTAAGGCATGTAATTCTCCCTCTATCCTTTAAATCATCATACTGGTATGGTTAAAAATAAATGCAATTTAATTTAATAATAATGGTGGCTAATTAAAATGACTTTAGCAACAAGCTATTTTAGCATTTTACATTAAAATTTAAAGAAAAACAATCACAAAACTTTTTCTATCCCTAGATAAAAAATTCAACCCCAGGCAAAAGATAAGCATGAAAATATTAACTAGAAGATCTAATCTGCTGAATTTACAAGTTATTTAATAAGAGGAATAAATAAAAGGCATCCTCAGTCTTCCTATACTGCTACATATAGTTTATTCTCTTTAGGGTAGAGGTAATATGCTGTGTTCGGGTTAGGCATGGTGAATGATTGCTGTGAGCTCACAATTACATGCGTTCCTACAACTCTGTCAGTGGGCTTCTATGTATCTCTCACTCATCACATGTATGGTAACACTAAATGTAAAATTCATTTGAAAGTTCCACCTAAGCAGTCAAAGACCTCGTCTGTGAAATGTGAGTGTAAACTCTGTTCCCACACAAAGACTGACAGGAAATGCAGCGGACCTCTTCCAACAAATGTTCACTTTTGAAACATGCAGAATATCTTGTGACCTAAGTCAACTCTAAAGATCTCTCAGGACTCATTGTTAAAAGCTGCAGTTCCTATTGTTTTTCTTCCTAAAACCATCATCAGAAAACTGTTAATAATCATTTTATAACACACAAACCATATTTGTTGTAATGGTTTAATACTGGAAGGTCAAATCTGTGTGTCAATAGAAACTTAAAAGTGTTTCAATAAAACACTGTCAATTCAACTAGCAGGTTTCGATAAGTAAACAAGAAATAGCTGAGGAATGCTACTTTCAATACAGGGGGGAAAAAAATCTCCTTAGACTTCAACTTAATGGTTCTCTTTTCTCTCTCATCCAATTCTCAGCACCTCTTCCCCATCCAGAAAATGCTATTTTGCAAAAATGCATGTAAAAAAAAAATCAAACATGCTCTACACAGCAAAACAGATAACTCAGCCTTTTCATCCATGAATCTTTAATATCTAGCTAGAATTAAATGTTAAAGTGAATTTTTTATCAGCTGAAGCACAGAAGTTTGATGTTACCATTATCTGAAGCTAAAAGGAATTAAAAATTCAAGATGGTAGTTCTTTATTTTTATGGAACTTTTCCTGTTGTTGTTCATTAAAGACCGAAGAAATTAACATCTTAAAGCTACAAGATTTTTAGGTTTTAATTTTAATATTACTGAAACTAAGAAGGCAGAAATATGCCAAAGAGAAAATTGTAACATCTTTCTCTGCTGTATTAGTAACACATGCTCCACAAAATGACAAAACAAAAAAAATATATTCTTTTCTTACTACTACCATATAAAATTTGGTTGGAATCCATCTCTATAGGTCATCTGATCCAATCTTGTGTTTGAATCAGGACTATTGACAACATCAGATTTACCAAGCCAATTCTTAAAAATCTCAAAGGGTGGGTATTTCACAGCCCTTCACAGCAAGCACTATTCCAGCACTATTCTATCCATCTCATGTTTTAATTTCTTCTCAAATTTAAATCAGAACATCCAAAACCAATGCCTGTTGCCATTGGTGCTTCTCTAGTCAGAAGAGTTTGGTTTCATCATCTCTGCTACTGAGTGCTTATAGTGTGCTCTTAGATTGCCCCTTAATCTCCTCTTCTCGACACTAAACAAGCCCCAGCTCCCTCAACATCCCTCCAACCTCCGTGTGATTCAGGGCTCTCAGAATATGATGGACCCTCTGCACAGCCCTCCTGAAGTCAGAGAATGGGAACTGGTCAGAGGCTTTTAGAAAAGAACGTATTTCTCTGCTGGCCATGCTCCTCCAAAGATAGCCTGGCGTGCCGATTACCTGGTGGGTAGTGAGAGTGCACTCCTGGGTCCATGTTCAGCTTGGTGTCTGCAGTGACATCCAGGTCATTTTTAGTGAAGCTGCAATTCAGATGTTCATGGCCCGCACAAGTGTGTGCAGCTCTTCCACCTGAGAGGCAGATTTCTCACTGAACTTCATGAAGTTTCTGCCAGTCAAGTCTTCAAGTATATCAAGAGCCCTTTAGAATATAGCTCTGCCACTTGTCATGTTAACCACTCCCTCTTAATTTACTATCCTCTTGAGATTTGCTGAGGGTGCACTGTGTGTCATGATCTAGGTCATTGATGAAGATATTCACCGACGCCTTAGGTACCTGAGCTCCTCTGCTCATCACTGACCACTTGACACATGCCAAGTGATGATCATCACCCTTTGAGCCTACTGGTTAAGTCAGTTCCCAACTTGGTGCCTTCTTTGAGTCCACTCTTCCTCAGCTTTCAAAGGGTGTTATAGGAGACTGGGTCAAAGGCCTCACCAACACCATCGCGTGCAAATGAGCAGAGGTGTGCTGCGAGAAGGTTAACAGGCAAGGTAATACAGCACACACTCCAGGAGAAATCCAAAAGACTATCCACAAGGCTTCCAAACCATTACAAACCATATTTCCTTTCTGATTAGCTGTACACGTTCATCCAACACTTCCTCGTGTCTGGATGCGAGGCTGTTGGAAGACTTTTGAAGGGTGCTCCCTGTGTTACAGCTTTTCCTGCCCACAGAAGAGGTGTGAGAAATACCTTTGCAGCCACTCCCCATGACTACTAGTGGAGAAAAGGAATTACCATGTGCCCCACAGCAGATCCCAAATGCACATTAGTGGGAGTTATGACTCGGGTCAGGTATAACTTTGGAGTCAGCTGTGTTTTCCCTCAGCAAAGAAGCATTCCTGCTCAAGGCAGCACCAGTGCTGTGGCACTGCTTGGTGAAGAGCAGCCACTCCTCTCCCCTCATCCAAGCAGTCAGAAATTTCATCAGTAAAGTCAACCAGTCTGGACAAGCACACAAACTGCTTTTAGTCAATCTAAGCTGACTATTCCAACCACCTTCTGGGCCCTTAAGTGCCTGGCAAACGTGTTGTTGAGTACTTCATCTTTTTCTGTATTATCTGCCACTACATTGACTTCTCTCCTGTTCATCACCTTTTTCCTTCCTCACATTTTTCCTTCATTTTTTAAAGTAGCACACATCTGCAGAATCACTTTTGTTTTCCTTTATGACCCTTGAGGGTAAGTCTTAGCTTAAATCAATCAGCTTTCTAATTTTGTTACTAAGCAGTCAAGCAATGCTTATCTGTATCTTGCATTTTAGGTCATCAGAAATCTCTTTGCTCACTCATGAAGGCCTTCTGGGTCTCCCTCCTTTCTGCTCAACAAGATGGTTCCTTCCTGAGTTCTCAGTAAGTTTTATTTAGAAACCATCCACCTTTCATGGGCCCTATGCTTCTGTGGCAGCACCCCAAGAGATTTTGCTTAGCAACTCTCCAAAAAGGCTGAAGTCTGCTCTTCTGAAATCTTAACAGTCATAACCTGCTGACTATCTTTGCAGACTTCCTTTGAATAAAGAACTGAGCCAACTCATGGTCACTCTGATCCCAGCTGTTTTTTATCATCACCTTTGCCACAAATCCTGTTTCTCCCTCTAGCAGTATCAGGGACTGATCAGGAACACAATCAATGAATCCCCTGCTGCAATCAATCACAATCAATGAATGTACTGCCTGCACAACTATTTAATCTTACTAGAAACTAAAACAAGCAGCATCCTACTTGCCATGCGTACTGATAGAACTGACACACAGCTTTTTATTTTAATTTTTTAAATAAAAAATTATTTTATAATTTTTATTTTTATAGTTTTGATCCCACATTCTACTAACCTGAACTTTTGCTATTTTATTTAATTTAAAAGGTGATAATTGCTGTAAAAAATACAGGAAGCCAAAGTTTCCATTCTAAATGAATTTACAATAAATCCAGAAAAATCAAGAAGTAAAATATGCCCACACAAATATTGCTGGTATTTTGTACCAACAAAACACAGAACTTTGAAAAATTCAGTAATTAAGAGACAACATTCAGATTTATGGCTGAAGGTGACTTGTTACTTTTCAACCCTTTGTGCTCAGATTAGTCTTTTTTACATAGACTGAACTGAATTTTTTTCACATGCAGATTCAGTATCAGACGAGAAAATACAAATTTTTATCAATTGAAACACATATTTTTGTTAGGCAAAATAGATGTATTTAGGAAAAAAAAAACCCAAAAACCAATAAACCTTAGAACTTGAACAAACAAAGATAAAATACAAAAACCGCAGGAGGAAGTGGGCAAATTGACTCGGATGTTCAACCATTTAAGCTTTACTGATAGATTCATTGTCACAAGTAATTTAAAGGAAAGCTTGTAATCTGCCTCACTCAAATCACTTGTACAGAGAATTCCAAACTTGCAAAAGCCTTTTTTAGTAAGTATTTTTAGCTGGCACAATTGAAAATCTGCCAAAAGTGTTGCAAGACTTCACGGGTAATAAATTTCCTTATATGAGCACAATGTAAATCAGCCCTGTAAACCTATTACAGCAAGAACCAGGTAGCTTTAATGGACAGCACTGCAGTAGTTGGCAAACATCTTAATTATAAAACATTATGTGAGAAAACCTAACTGTAAATGCTGCAATCAAGGCATCTGTAGGTTTCATTAAAGTTATCAATATGATAATTGAATTCCCAGAAGAGTTTCTGAATTGGTCAGCAACAAAGACTTCCCAAATATCTTCTTATTTTAATGGCAGATTCATCAGCAAATCTGATGGCATTGAACAGAAAGAGTGCATTCACTATTCTGAGTTTATAGCTGTTTAAATGACTCTGAGAATTAACTGCTGCATTTCAGTAGTCCCACTTGAATCAATAGGCAATAATTAGACAAATGGACATAAAAAAATTCAGCAGCATTTAAGGGTTAAATGGTATGGTTTTTAAGGTCAGAGCTTCTTAGTCATTGTAGTCAGAGAAGCAAATTGGTCTTTGGCTCTTTCCTGGGTGTCTCTCAGACGTACGTGCATGTCCAGTGAGGAAAGGCAAGGGCAAGAAGAGTCATTTGTCTTATGACCATGTTCGTTTTCTCTCTGCACTTTTGTTTCCTCATGTAGCATATTGACTATTATCACCAATAAAATGAAGCTTACAATAGCCTCCTCCTTTTCAATAGGTCAGAGTTAACACTTGTTCAGAATAGATGAGATTTCCATCTGATCTGTGCTGTGGCATTCAGCGCCTGCTCCTGTCACTGGACACCCTTATTTCTGCCGGTGCCACACACCTGTCACAGAAGGTCATGCTCCTAGTCAGCAGCTCCTGTCAATACTGCCAATGCCACAAGAAGATTTTGGCTATCAGACCTTCACTAGGCAACACGTTAATTTGGAAATCCAGACAGGAAAAAGAACACAGGAGTGGAGGATTTCACAGAATATATAGAGCTTCTCTGGGCATTCATTTTTTTCCCTCCAAATAATGCAAAATGGACATTGGTGTGAATGCCTCAGACAAGAAACAGACTGCCAGTATTTCATTTTTCTCTCAGGAGCTAAATCAGCACTACTAACTTGTTTAAAAACATTCTAAAAATATCAGCATAGGAATGCATCTTTCTTCCTAAAAAAAAAAAAGAAGGTCAAAAGGACATCCTAATTAATTTCAGTACATATCCTGCATGGTTCTTTGTAGGCTTTCTACTAAACTATTGGGCTAAAAGTGTCACTGCCTTACCTTCTACGACTATTTTTTTCTTTTCTTTCTTTTTTTTCCCCCCCCCACAAGTAACTAGAAAGTTAGAATCAGCTACATGAACACAAAGAAACAAGATTAACAATACTTCTTTGTCACCTTACAAACCTTCTAACTGTTTAAATGGTCTTTTCATTGCCAGGACAGCTTATCTCCCTTTTTAGAACTAATCCCTTCACTTTCTATGGCTTTGTGATGTCTTTAACTATTACTTACTTTTAAGGCTGCAATTTTTTGGCTGTTTTTTAAGCTTTTCTAACTCTTTCTCAGCAATAGTGGTGCTGACATCTCATTATAGAAGAAGACAATTCAGACCTACAAGCTTATTGACAAAGCTTTAATCACTGCAACTCAGATATTAATACCAGTATTAATATTGGCATTCTCCCTATACATGGGTATTTGAGAAATTATGAGATCATTATTAGATCAGGCAAAAACATTAGTGCAGATTTAATGAAATCAGTGTTTCAACTATTAATTAAAAATGTAACTTGGAACCATTTGGAGAAAATCCATCCTAACTGAATGTCTCATAAGTTGAGGGAAATCAATTTCAGCTTTGCATTCTCAATCAAAACAAAAGAGAAACTCTTTTAACCAAGACAGGGAAGAAAGGTGTGGTTTCAACACATTTATGTCCTGATTAAACACCGTATCATGATTTAGTTACTCTGAATCTGTCTGATCCAACAAGTTAAGCTGCTTGAGATAGGAGATAGTATCACATGCAACAAGAAAAATGAAATGCAAATTAGTGGGTTATGAAGCTGATGAATACATAAGTGGATGAGATTCTTTGACTTGTAAGACACACCAAGTCACATCAGAGGATCAGAACAGCCTCCTCCTGGCACAAAAAAAAAAATTCTAATTTTCTGTGGCATTAGACATTATAATGGGGGCTCATTTTCCAAACTGAACAACTTCTGTCTTCTAGGTAAATGGTAGTGCTCTTCAAACAAAAAGATAAATATACACTGTCTCATCAGTGACACTCAGTGCTCATCAGAAACAAAGCAGAAAAGAACCCTCCCAGAATTTCTCTATGTGTCTCTTCTACCTTGAAATTAACTGCACAGACACAATTCTGCTACTGTACTTCCACATGGTAGTCTCAATTCTTTGGAGATTATTAAAAAAAAAAGTCAGACTAGGAATTTACAGTATGCTGTATTCTATTTGAGATACACTGAATGTTTAACTTACATCCTTTACAATTGCATGAAGGGCAACAAAGAAAGAGAAACATCTGACCTGGTGTAGTCATCCTCCACAAGCATGTGCTTTGGAATGGGTGAGTATCTTCCTGGTGAGATAGGGGCCAGGGATGCCTTGTACTCTAAAGTGCCATTGTTTCCAGAAGAGAGTATATGATTTTCCATTGGTGGAGAGTAAGCTGATGGTAAAAATGAACATTTCTAGTCAGCAACTTTCATGTTTTATTAGATGTCACAAGAACATAATTTATTTTTTATTTAGGTACCAAAAACATGTTCAATGCTTTATAAATAAGATCAAAACAAACAGTCGAAGCTTGAGAGAGCTTAAAATATAACAAGAAAGAATTAACAGCTGGAGTTTTCCTGAAAAAAAATAGTAATAATAATAATAACAATAGCAGTAGAAGTAATGCTGGCTTATTTTCAGGGATTCACAGTTTAGAGGATCTTTAGTTCCTGAAGAGGGAGTCTGAATAGGTCTCCTGTTTGGGAGACAGGAAACATTTTCTTCACTTAGGACTAACTTGTAGAAGGAAGTGCAATTAGGAAAGAATGAGATTAAAAGCACTCTTTTTGACTCCAGTATGGAGTAATGGGTGTAACATAGTAAGAAGTCAATGCAGGATAAGAGCAGGAATTTTATGTGTGGCAAGAATTTTGTATACATTCAAAGCTGTGATCTACTAAAGGTGCCCAAATCCCCAATATGATTGAAATTACAATATCAATATAGATGGTATTTAGACCACAGTAAATCTGTATACTTAAAATAGAAAATGGATGCAAATCTTTTACACATTAATGATTAATGATGAAAGTTACATTACTGTGTTCTCCATTTATATATTAGGTTTGCAGGTTTTGTTGTTTGTGTGCTTTTTGCTATTCTGACGTTATCAGGGACATTTATGACTGGAAAGATGCAGTATTGTTGTATTCTATCTCTAGTCAATTTAATTAGAAAAAGAAATGATAAATAGAAAAATAAATCTTACATGCTTCTGCAATGAGCTGTGATTAATTTTCTCATGAGAAGAAGACAGCTAAACATTCTAGTATTAGTTTCAGTCCTTTTTTCAGATGCTGAGATACAGAATGCTTCAAAGCAAAATCTCTCTACAGGGAAAAGCCATTATGCATTCTGAAATACTCTGAACATGTAGGTATAATGAAAGGTTCCCTGAGGATAAATGAATCTGTATGCACCAACAGCTTGGGAAGGGCTACTGCAAATCTTTTCAACCTTTACTCTCCCGCTGGAATTGTTTCTGTCTTCTCATATGCTGTTGATCTATAATCTGGCACAATAAACCACACTGTTTTAGAACTGCAAAATTACTATTTTGAAAGTATTATAAAGCTGGAGATTGGATAGGGACATTTAGCTTTTTCACTTCCTGGCCTTTGCTAAGACCCAGACCAAGCTGCTACTGAACAACATGATTGCCATCTGTTGTAACATTTGCTAACTAAAAAGGCATCCTCAGCATGGCTGAGCATACCACTGACATGCATGTTGCAAGACCTTCCCTTCTGTTTTCATGGAGCAGGCTGAGTAAGGACAATTTGGGATATTTAGCTTTTCCCTCAACTTTGTCAGTCCACAATAGCAACACTGCAAAAGTGCAGAAAAATATAATTCCTTAGCATCTACTGCCCTCAGTAAATTTCCCCACCCTTAGTTTGCCTTAAGTGCCCACAGAATTATTAGCTGGAAATCAAGATGGGTTTGGAGTGACTGCTGAAGCTCTTGTGAAAAATTATATTTCCATCTAGTTAGATGGTGCAGCTGGTCCCTGTTGGTAGCTGAACCCCAGGCAGACAGTTTTTAATGAACAACTAATGAAGAAAGGGAGTTTTAGTAATGAACTGTTGAGACTAACAGGCACCAGTGGTATAAAGAATGCAGTTGAAATGTTAAGATTGCTGTGAATGCCAAGGGAATGGAAATGCCTGCATATGGACACCAGGAGGAGTATAGGAATGGCATGTATCAATAAAGCTAAATTCATTGATAAGTCATCAATATTCAATATAATTACATGCAATTGGCCAGGAAAGCCTACATGCAAACTAAAACAAATATTCAAGCCATTAAGAGATGGTGGTGAGAGATAAAGACTAGTTTGGAGCCTAGGATACCCAGATAGGGAGCCAGCAGAGATGTGAGTAAATCCTAAAGACATGCATAGTAGGGACAGATGGCAGAGACAGAAGATCAGGTGCCTTAAGAGATCAATCTTAAGATTGCCATCTCCTTAAGAGTACAAAAAGCATTCCAGCAAGGAGGTTATCAACATTATATATATATATATATATGTATATATATATGTATATATATGGTAAGGACTTCAAAGCCAGACACCAACCCTTGTACATGGTCACCTCAGGGCGTCCTGGGGATGCATCTGGATTCACCTCTTTCTACCTGAGTGCTGGACATGAGCTTAGATGCTTTTCAGTGTATGGATATGACAGCCTGATTGAAATCAGCTGGTTTTTAAATGAGAACATCTTCCCTTCCTGGGATACTTCACTGAGTTTTACCATATTATTTAAACAAATTTTCCTACAAGAGAATGTGCACTGAATGCAAGGACAAATAAGGCCCTGGTCCTCTTAAAAAAAAAAAAAAAAGAAAAAAAAAGGCAGATGAACATATATAAAGTTAATGGATAGACTGATAATAAAGCAAAGTGGACCAATGATTCTTTACTATGGGAGTAATGAAGCACTGGAACACAGAAGCCATGGATATGCCACCCCTGGAAGTGCTCAAGGCCAGGCTGGATGTGGCTCTGAGCAACCTGGTCTAGTGGAAAGTGTCCCTGCCCAAAGCAGGGAACTAGATGTTGAACTAGATGTTCTTTAAGGTCCCTTTCAACCTAAACCATTCTGTGACTTACAAATTGGTTATCCACAGAAAATAGGTAAAGTTTTGTAAGTAGAGCAGTGATTTTTACATTCCAGTAAAATATTTTATTCAAATATGAGACATATTTGCCTCAGGCTTCTACTACATTTGTACAAGATGGTTTGCTGCTTGTTCCAATTTTTTAGTGGACAGAGGACTCCAGGCTACAAATCTAATCCTATTTCAAAATGCATTTGCATATACTTATTGCTGTAATCTTCACAAGAGCTATAGTTCAGTCTGATCACTTGGACAATGGCTAATTGGAACCAGCACAGCCATATATCTTCTACATTGCTACTTCTCCTGCAAAAATACTTTAGCAGAGTTAAATTATTTGCAATATTTCTTGAGCTCAGCATTCTTAGGTGGCAATAAACATTTCATTTTTGTAGCCTTCCAAGCTGTTTCATAAACTTTAATGGGGTACTTTGAACAAGCTATGAAAAAATACAATCATCTCACAAACTGAAGTATCTCTTGTAAAATAAGTTGCAGAAGTCACTTACAGTGAGTAATATCTGGTGGGCCATATGGATCTGTCATGTAAATGGTGGTGGGCTTTCCAACTTTCAGATATACTACATCTGATGTGTTCTTCAGTATTGCTACTGCCTCTTCATGGGTAACTTCTTCTAAACTGTAATTATTTACCTTAGAGGAGAAATCAGAAAGGTGAGTTGAAATGCAGAAATAGACACAAAAATTATACATCCTTGCAGTTTTCAAAGTGTTTGGAACATTGCTGTAAATGAAGAGCATTAAAGATTATAGAAGCAATACTGCTGCAGGGTAGGAAACAGTTTTCTTAGCACATGCATGTTCCAAGACTGATGTAGCAATATTGATACACAGAATCAAAATGGGTCAAGAAGGCACTTGGTTTTGACAATAAAAAAGTCCTTTGTGATGTTCTGCTACTGGTATAATCACCAATATAAAATTGTAGTTAATAATAAGTTAATAGCACCACATTAGTTACAGAACCTGTCTACATTATTTGACCTAACAAAATAAACTTCCTAATTCATCTCTTAAAATCCATAGCTGGGACCTCAGAAATACCCAACATACCCAAATCTTTCCATCACTGATATGACATTGACCATTGAAATAAGGAGAGGTAAAAATGGCATATAGAATACATATGAGGTGCAGGAATTGAAAAGGGCAGTTCAGGATGGGGAAAAGATCGTTTTCATTGTGAAAGTTTATAAGTTTTCTGGAAGCACAGGAAAAAGACATTGGAAAAGTAAGAGAATGTAGTACTAGTTCTATGCTTTTTTTTAGAAGAGAAAAACACTTAAGCAACGATAAAATTAGAAAACTACAGATAAAATAGGGAAGGAAATGGTGGCAGGCAGCTTCGCCTATTTATGCTTTACTCCCACAGAAAGAAAATCAAAAGAAAGGTATCTGAAGTGGTTTATTGTAGAGGTATATAAAATTTATTCACATATAAATCCACTGTATTTGCAGAATGGCAGCATAGGTTGTCTTCCTATAAACAAAATGGTGAATGCTCCTTGCCACATAATGTATAAACCTCCTGAATGGAGAAATTATAGGATAAGGGGGAAAAAAGTAAAGGGTATAGATCCAGGTTTCAGGCACGTGGCCTAAGACAAGAGAAATAAAAGAATCACAGAACACTTTTGAGTTGGAAGGGACCCATAAGAACCATTGAGTCCAACCCCCTGCTCCTCACAGTACTGCCTGAAACTGAGCCATGTGACTAAAAGCATCGTCCAGCCACTCCTTGGATTCTGGCAGGCTTGGTGCTGTGGCCACTTCCCTGGGGAGCCTGTTCCACTGACCTACATTTCACAGTGAATGCTGAATATGAAACATTTTACTGTCATTTAAATTGCCATCCTCCAACTTCCACAGTTACTGCGAGGATTCCTTTTAAAGATTACTCAAGATGGATGCAGAATTCCCTCCTCACTATACTATAACATAACAATAAATTTCAGAAAAAAACATATTCTTTCCAGGGAATTTAGTAACAATAAATTACCAGAAGCCTGAATGTGACAATAAGCAACTACCAAAGGATTTGGAAATATCTGGAAAGAAATCCAGCTATTATGAATCACTGGAGAACTCTTCATATCCAAACGATTTCATGATCCCCAAGAAAAAATTATTTCTATTGGACAGCACTGCTGAATGTAAGGATTCTGTCTAAACTTTTTTCCTTGTATAATTCTCGGGCTTGGTTTTAAGGGTAATTAAAAGAGACAATGGCAGGTATATTATGATAATTTTACATGAAGAGCAGTGATAGAGCCTAACACTCAGAAGGGAGCTGCTGACCAGGTGTGCTGTATTTTGACAAGTCTTCTATTTAACTAAAAATCTTATACCAAACTTCTATAAATATCTGTATCTTTCTTTGTAATGAAGAGCAATAACTTACATATACCTTTAATAAATAAATGTCTTAAATTAATAGGCTGGCAGGAAGAAGTGACTGAAATTATGCCTTTCTTGTTTATGTACTTCAAAACTGCCAGACACTTCAGATTCACACATTTTAGGAAGATGACCACAAGGTTATCCTTTAACTCTTCGCCTTCCCACACTGTCTCTACCTTCTTGTGTTTCATCCTAAGCTTTTTTGAAGTAAGCAAATCTCACATAACCTCACCCACTATACAGCTGCTATAAAAAAATGTTCTCAGGCAAAAACTTTATGGATTTTGACTTTTTGGTCTTCTTGGAAGCCCATAAAAACAATTACGACACAAATTCACTTGATGCAACATTTTTTCCAAAGGTGTTGGTTTTTGGTTTTCGTTGGGTTTTTTTGGCAAATCTAGCTGATAAAAATCCATCACAAGGTACTTGGATGCCACAGTTGTATAGTAAAGAAGACAAAAAGCCATTTTAGAAAGAGAAAGTGAAGTATGATACATAGAAAATAAATTTGATATGGCAGGTCCCGTGTCTTCTCTCTGACAGTAACATTATGGGACGGGTGTTCTACCTACACTGTACAAATTCCTGAAATCTGGAAGTTAGGACTTCAGGAGTTCAAGCAATTCTGAACTAAGATTTAACATCTATGCAGTTCAGCATTATGTTTATCTTTATACACTTAAAGATCCTAGAGTTCATAATAAAGTTTATGTAAAATAATTTTGTCCTGGACTGCTCAGTTCCCATTAACAAAGAAATAAACAAAGAAATAAAGAAATACTCAGTGTACATCAAGAGAAAACAAACCAACTTATTGTTGATTCATTCACAAAAATGAAGATCCTCAGTGGTGCCATAAGATCTCTTCTAAGTGGGAGCTTAGATGAGATCACCTTCCTTAGTAATTTGCCAACATCAGCTTAGACTTGCCCTTCCAGACTTCCTTTGGAAGGCAGTCCTTGCTTTGGATCTACCATTCCTATTAACAATCCTACGTGCATCTATCAGTATATTTTCTACTTTTGACCATAAAACAATGATCACACATAAAGACATCTGTATGTATTCTGACATACAAAAACTTTCAATACTTAGAATAATTCAATTGTTCAGCCCCCTAGGTATTATTGCAAGATGACTGTAGTATGTAATTTTTTTCATAGGGGAAATCTCTGGACATCCTTCCTTAAAATATTGTACAGAGATGATAACAACAGGAAATACAATGTTGTAGTTTACTTTTCTGTTGAGATTTATGCCAAGAGAGATTATTTCTGAAGCTATTTCTTCCATAAAAGATGCCTATTTAAACAGAATTTTAAGTACTAAATCAGGCTCTTTTGGTGGTTTGGCCCAATAAATGCATCACAGCAAAGCTTTACTTCCTCCTGTAGAGATACCCTTATATATTTTTGTCTATAGCTTGCAAAAAAAGGCTTGAGTTAGAGGTAAAGAAGATAAGGAGTGGGAGATGTACACAAAGTAAGAAATCAAAGTGTATATAGCATGTAATCTTCTGAGAGGCTGAATTTTAGTGCTGAAGGGCTGACTTAATTCTGAGTGGGGAGAATGGGTACTGCATGCCAACCTTCTGGATCTAAGAAGTCAATTTAAGTAGCAATTAATTAAAGGGGAAAGCAAACCCCTTAAGGCAAATGCTAAAAAATATATTTATCTGAGTGGTCAGTTTAGTCACAAAGTTCTATATTTGAGACAAAAAATGGTGTGACAGGAGCCAAACACTAGGAGTCAGAAAGAAAAAAGGCATGGAATAAGTGAGGCATTTCTAATGGGAAAAGTTCCATGCACTGAAATTGTAAAAATGCAAACAACATCTGAAGGAAAAAAATTAGGAAAGCTTTTTCTTTAAATAGAGAGTATGCGATATAAGACATACTGATAACATGAGAAACGAATAAGGGAAAGAAATAAAATAGCAGTAGAGAAAGAAATTAAAGATAAAAGTCCAGTCAAAGAAGTTATTTGAGTGATGGAGGAAATCAATAAGAAATGATGCCAAAGAGATATAAAAAGACCGGGTTTTTTTTTTTCCTAAATAGCATAATCAGGGCAATGAAGTATAAACCTAAGCAAGAATGTTTTATTTGGAAGTTTTCCTAGATTCATACTGAAAATCAAAAGCCATAAAAAAGCAGCTAGAAAAGCTTAGAATCCCCAAAATAACTGTACAAGTGCTCTAAAGAATAATTTCATTCAGAACAATACAAGCTGATATGAGAATAAGAGCTCCAGAGGAATAAGCCTGTCTTATTTAACTTTCCTTTTTTAAAGGGGATTCATTCATTTCCTCTATTGATTTAGGCTAAGAAAGATTTGATTCGTGGAGTGAATGAGCCAAAGGGGTGATCTTTACCTTACCAGTGGTAATGTTTGCTTTTCTGCAATATTTGACTTTTCATTCAGACAGTGGATTTTCCTGGGTGAACATTTGCCAGTAAACACCTGCAACCTGTCAGCTGTAAATCTAGAATGCTGGTGGCCTTTTCCAAAACTCACTCACTTAAAAGGCTGCAAAAAGTGAAATGCTTTCCAGTGCTGAAGAGTAATTATTTGCATGAAGGATATAAATCTGTTTCCATGAACTAAATACTTCTAATCCCATGGACTCGTGGGTTAGTTGCACAAGTGCTGGGCTGTTTTCTAAAAGACAATCCCACAAAGACAGCCAAAATAATTTTAAAAGAACACCTCTGATCAGAACCAAATGCTAATCTAGATGCATCTTGAATTACGTGTTCTGATTTTATGCACTTTAATACAAACATGATCCTGCATTCATACACAATCAGAAAGAAACAGAAACTGGTAGGGGACCCTACAAGGAACATATCAACAATTGCACAGTCAGAACCCCACTGCAGTCCTATGAAATTACCAGAAAATTACACTTTTTTTTTTTGTTTTCAGAAAGGAAGCATGAATTTCTGAAAAGGAAAGTGTCTCCTGTTTCTTCATCCTGTTTTCATCAAGAAAACAGAATCAAATTATATCTCGTTAGATACAATCACTGATTTCTGTGACTACATGAGCCAAGAAGCAGCAGGATATGGCCCAAACATGCACAGGTATTTTGGCATACGAGATGTATTTTAGAAAAGCTAATAGTTATAAAAGATTAATAATAATTTGAAATGTCCTTTAAGCCCTAATAGTTTTAACATTTTTGCTGAAAAATGCCTTGCTTCTAGCTATTAGTGTCATGTACTAGTAAAAAACTAGTACCAGTTTTATACTGATTTCTCATTTATTCATTCCATAGATAACAAACTCATCCAAAGTAAGATGATGGTATGAGATGAAAAAAAAGTAATTATTATCTGAGCTGTAATAACTGAAACAATTTTACAGCTTTTTCTGATCATCATTAGCAGTGACCTTGAAGAGGTGAGACATGCATCATGTTTTGAGGTGACACTTCATTCCACTGTGAGATACTCAAAGGCAGGGCTGCCACTGACTGGAAGAAGGGCCTGAAGAAGACTTTATCATCTTCAGCAGGAAGAAACAGTAAATCCTGCCCCTGGCACAGGCTAACTCCCATCAATAGCACAGGCTGGGCACTGACAGCATCTCCATGGAAAAGTGTTTGGGGCTCCTGATGGATGGCAAGCTGGGCATGAGCCAGCTGTGTGTCCTGGCAGCAAAGAGGTCAACAGCACCCTGGGCTGGAGGAGCAGGAGCAGAGGCTGGAGAACAAGCAAAGGATTATTCCACAATAGTTTACACTCACTAGCCTGTACATGGAAACTCTGTTCAGTTTTGGTTCCTGCACTACAGGAAAAGGAACAAAAGGATGTGAGTTGAGAGCTGTGATACTAGGGTGGCTGGGGATGGAGCAGTGACCTGCTGAGGAGAAAATGGGGCATCTTGGCACTTGCAGCCTGGAGAAGGGGTTCATCTGAAGACAACTCACAACAGATCCCCAGTGCTTATAGGAAGATCATTAAGGCAAAGCTAAGCTTTTCAGAGTCACATGTCATAACAGGATGACTGACAGAAGGCAGATGTTGAAACAAGAGAGGGTCAAACAGGTTATCAGGAGAAGATTTTCCTCAGAAGGACAGCTGAGCTGTGGAACAGGTTTCCTAGAAAGGCTCTGTAACCTCTGTCTTTGGAGATTTTTTGGATGCAACTGGATAAATCCCTGAGCAACCTTGTCTGGCCTATAGCTGACCCTGAATTACCACGGCGGTCTGTGATGCTCTGTATGTGGTTTACTTTTGCTCCTTCCCACTGCAGAGAGAAGCTGAGACACCCACTGCAGTGGGGTTCTCACTGCTGGCATGACCACCAGCAGAAGGAGGCACGACCACAGGCACTACCACCAGAACATGGTGAGGGAGTATTTTTCTCCTAGCTGTAAGTCTTCAGAGAGCTCTGGTCTTTTCCTTTCATATATACCTAAAACACTATTCAGTTTTTGGTTTAAACACTCACACTTGCACCAGTAATTTTCCAAACAGGTACCTCAGGATTATTGTACAATGGAGCATTTTCCTGTGCAAGTGCTCAGGTTAGTAACTCTTAAGTGGAGGCTTAGTGACACAGAAACATAACATGCCCTTGTACAGATTTCACAATAATCACAATGTATTATTTACATAATACATCTTCTGAAATGCTTAACATACTGTGTGCAATCTGTAGGGTCATCAAGCTGCAAAATGCTCACGTTGCCCCTTCTTGTCTTACATTTCAATACTAGTTTTTATTTTGAATCTACACTTTCATTACATCTTAAATTTATATCAATTTGATTTGTACTTTCTTTGGGATGGGAAAGCATTTCACACAAAATTATCAGAGCACAGATACAAAAATTAAAAATCTCCCCAGCAGTTGCTGAGAATTCCAGAAGGATGACAAATTCTTTAAAATTCTTTAGAGAATGATGGAAAAACCAAAGATCAAGAAAGGATGCACTACTGAGAAGGAAAAAAAACTAAAAAGAGGAACTGTTCAAACGCATAATCAAGAACAAATCAATGAAGCAGAAGTAGGACCATATAGATGACAAGGGTAATACTGTATTGAAATGCTGCCAAAAGAAAGTAATTAATTTTTTCACTCATTATTCATAAAGGAACATGAAGTTAATGCAATGAACTGACAGATAATTCACAAATTAGGATAGAAAAATACAGAAGGTACAGAAGTTATAAATAAATTAGGGTGTCTAGTTGGAGAGAATCAAGAAAACATGGCTGCAATCTGCATGAATTTTAGAAACAGATTTTGATCTTGTAAACGTATCTCCAAATACGTAATGATTACAGTATACAAAGAGTAAGCTGACCTGTATTTTCTTACACAACAGTGAAAAGCTTGGTCTGGAAGTACATAACTAGAGGAGAGCAATACTTGGAATGATTTATTTTGCTCATTTTACACGCAGGGGTAAAAGGAGACAACACATAGTAAAGAAACAGTCCAGACTGAAAGGAAAGAACAACAAAGACATCAAACATAATGCAAATGATCTCTGCTCATTTTCGGAAGTATAAACTTGTCACAATGAAGAAACATCTATATCTGACTGCAGTGAATCACAGGACGAAGGCTGAGATGCTTAATAAACTACTCCCATAAAAATCTGAAAAAAAAAAATTTATGTACAATGGTATATAAAATATTTTTATTTAAATAAATTTTGATGAAATTACACTGGAGAGGATGAATGTGGGGGGTTTGTATCTATTTGATTTCCTTTTATACATATATATTTACTAGCTCGTGTGAACTGGAAGAAATTAAGGGTAAAGTAACAAAAACATGCAGCAAACACAAAAACTGTAAGGAATTCTCATCAGGGTAAAGAGCAACAAAAACCAGCTGAACAGAAGCAGATTTGCAACAAATTTCAAAATAATGGAAGTGCAAATCTGGCAAATAAAAATATACATTTCTACACCAAAATATGCCAAAACTTCATCATCTAACAATGACTTGAATTTCACTATGCTGAGATTGTGCAAAGACAAAATGCCAAAGAAATTTTGAGTTCTAGTTTCATTCTGCTCTGATTTTGCCAACACCAGTTGATCCTTAAGCTGTTTTATCGATCCATTTGGGTTAATTAAAAAAGACAAAGAGTCACCAATCCAGCAACCAAGTGCCTTTCCAGTTCTGTTTAGTACTCTGTATAAAATTAATGGTCATCTTCATATGTGACTGGAACACAGAGTCCCTATCCAAATAAAGAAAACCTCCATTAGGCACAGCTTCACAAGCAGCAAAAGAGGTTGAGGCAATTTTTTACTGCTTAACTATCAGATCACAAAACAGGGCTAATGCAGTACAAGTTTTTTTTTTTTTCATTGCACTTTTGAAAAAAATATTTCTCTGCCTGCTGAAATCTGTGCAAATGCATTGACACGGATACAACTTGACATAGATTAACTTGTGCTGATTCACCAGGGTCAGGATTTCCCCCTCAATGTTAAATTAAGCAAACTCTGTGAGCAAAAAGCACTGTTGATAAGAAACAATGAACCAGCACGGCACATAGCTGGAAGAATCTCCTGAATTGAGTTCCACCAGAAGAGTACACTTCCTTGAGGGAAAATGTTTGGGGTTTTTTTAACATCTATAAGGAACATATACATAAAGCATTCCTACAGGTACTGAAAGGTAGGTAGTAGTCCACTGAGAGTTGCTACATGGGAATCAGTTACTGGCATGTTTTGACAGCTTTCAATTTGCAGACAACAAACATAGAATCAGTACTACCTTAACAAACAGTTTGTCTGAAATCTTTGAAGTTTTATGGTGCATTGTTGCTTATGTGCATAATATGTTTATTCTCTTATCCGTAAAAGGTTTGTCAAAGTAATATAATACACTGCCTTCATAAAACATTAGTTTTCCAGAGGAATGCTTTTTTTTTTTACTGCAGTCTCAGAAAAAAAAAATTAAAAATGGGAAAAATGAAGATGATGGATATATAACTATTATAGTTGTTTTGGTTACCTCCAGAAAGATGTATGGTGAATAAAAGTCCTTTAATGAAACAATTTTCAGCTAAATAAATAGGATTTAAATTTGTCATACTTACCATAAGAAGTCTATCTCCAACCTGCAATCTCCCATCTTTTTGTGCAGCTCCTCCATCAATAATCTTGGTGACATAAATGCTGTTGTCCCCAGGGATGTGCTGGTTTCCCACCCCTCCTGCAATACTGAATCCTAGACCTGGAAAAGATATTGTAAACAAAACATTAGCAATACAACCTATAACATTAAAGACAAGTGGAAGAGTAGCATATACAATGTAAACTTTTTTTTTTTTAAAGTATTTTTTACAGAAATACAAATAACATACTCTTTCACTTTCCCTGAAAGGTCAGGGACAGAACTAAAGTAAGGAAATTTTTTGGCATTTACAATTACAGAAAGGTAGAGACAAAAATAATTGAACCATTCTATACACCCTCTTCACTGGGGTCCAGTGCAGCCTACATCAAGAAGTTATGGCTCAGCTTTCCATCATCAGCCTTAAAACACTGAAACTCAGAGTTTATTTTGTTAAATATTGCTATAAAATACATCACCATCAATCAGAACAAAATGAAAGGTGTTCTGATTGTCCACACGATTTGAAAAATACTTGCAGAGGTCTACACAGGTTTTGCAAGTTAATGTAGTACCAGAGTGAAAGGTCGGTGAAAGTAGAAGACAAAAGGTGTCGATGTTTGATTTAAAGCATGGTTTTTTTCTTAGGACATAAATCTGTGGCTATGGATATATAAACTAAGAAAGCAATAGTCCTTTGTAAATACATAACTTCTATTCAGTGATCTGTGAAATTCCTAGATAAACACTCAAAGACCCAAACCTTGGAACAATGGCAATAATACATGCTGATATAATTCAAGAAAAGGAAGGCAAAATAAATAGATGTTGGGGGAAGAAAAAAAGACCATTTTCCTCTTTTCCTCTGTTTCTTATCCTCTGACACATTTCACATACAAGCAAATAATTGCTTTAATTTTTAGGAACATTTTAATATCTCAATCAAAGAAAAGACAGAAATTACTGTGCTTGATTTCCATAAAAATTAACTTTGTACAGCTACTTTTTCAGAGATTATGTAGCTAATGGGAACTACCAGCTGAACAGAGAAGCTGTTTCTGACAATAACGTGCTTCGATTATTGCTCCAACTAGAGATTTCTCTTTTAGCTGTACGGAAAAAGTTGTATCTATTTAGAGAGTAATCACTGGTTTTATCTATGAAATCTATGCTGTTCACTCATTCCTAAAAGAAACATGTTGGTAATTGCTGTAGCCTGAGCAGTAAAATGGAGTAGTAAAAGTGAGTTGCCTGAAATCTGGCATTTCACCACAAACTCAAAAGGGAGGCTTCTTGGGCAATAAAAATTAAGGGACAGTGTATATTTAGTACATCATTTTAGCAGCTGTATGAGTACAGAGATAAAGGGGGTTTGAGTAAATTAAATATTTTAAATATATTTTTTCCCACATTATTTTCATTTGATCATTATTATAGCTTCAAAAGGATGTGAGGTCAGATACCATAATGGACTACTTAATGGATAATGCCAAACCAGTAAATTACAAAAAGTAACCCTTGAATTTATATCTCAAATTGAAACACTACTGAATGAATTGACTATTAACAATACACATGAAGTTAATTCAGAAGTATGGGGTAATTAAAATAAAGCGTTATTGAATTTCCAGCTAAAGCTGGCAATCACTCTTACTAGTTATGTCACTACAAGAATAAAAATATTATGATTTTTTCAGCAGGGAACAATTTTTTCCTGGGACCACTAACAAAGAAAAGATATTCCAATAAAACATCAAGAATGGAAATTAAGAATGGAACAATGATTGAACAATATTTCTTGGTGACATAATTATAATCAATTTGGTCTAAACCCCATGGTTCTGCTGCAATACAAGCAAGCAGTAGCCAAGATAATCTGCATTTTCTGCAGTGCTGGTGGGGTGTTTGGCTTGCTGTTTCCATGGCTGTAGCACAGTGGACGTATGAAAACCTAAAACAAAAGAGCACTAACACAGGCTGCTCCCATTACAAAAGTGAAGCTTATAATAATGAAAGGAGTAACTTTTTCTGCTACAGTCTACATAAAATTTAGGTCTGACACAATGTGTGGGGCTACATTGCCTTTGTAAGCAAGGTCTGACTTTGGGCATCCAAATTACCAGCAGTGATTATAGAAAGGTTTAGAGGAGCAGGACAAGATGGGGTAATAATGTCAGGGGCAAAAGCAGAGTGGGTAGGAAAGAAAACTGAGGGAGAGAAAAATTTTCCGTGTCCATCAATAATGATTTAATTTCACTGCTTAATCATACTTGCCTTTAAAAGATTTCTTCTTGGAAAGAACAGGGAATGGAATAATGCCCCATTTAATTTTATTTAAATGACTTCTGCTAATTGCTAGGGCACATGGAAAGTACACTACACAAAAACTTTTGGGTAGGATTCATGTGGCCAAATGACATCAGACAATTATATTTATCATTTATACTACCTGTACGATAAATGAAAATTCATTAAGAGCTTTTAAAGTATGATTCACCTCATCTCAACAAGACATCTGAAAGAGATGAGGTGAATCACACTTCTTGTTTCTGAAAGGCTGGGGTCAGGATGTGGGAAGAGGTGAGTGGGAAGATCAGTGCTATGAAAGTTGACAATTTGAATTCATTTAGACTGAAGGTTTCTGTTTGAAGACTTCAGAAAGGTTTGCTCAACCCTGGAGTGCATCCCTGGTCACTCACTACATCAGGTTAGTGTTGTATCAGATTCTTACTCTGTTTTAAAAGCAGAGAATAATTCAAACAATGGAACAAGGTATGTTTTCTAAATGGTATTTTTCATTGTTCCATTGAATTAATACACCCCTCTCCCCACCCCCCTCCCCCCAAAATAAAACAGCATATTTGATTACAGAACATTTTTCTTGTTGATTCATTTAGGAAATGAGTTAGGAAAACATTTCCATCAGAACACAGATCAGGAGTTGATCACTTCCTCTTTGGCTGATGTGCAATCTGCTTCACAGAAACAGCTGATCTTGGACAGAGCGCTCAAATTCCTCACAACATGAATTAGATAGAGGATAAACTCAGAATGGAGGTGAGGAAGAAACGTGTTATGATGATGGTGGTGAGGCACTGGCACAGGCTGCACTGAAAACCTGTGGATGCCCCATCCCTGGAAGTGTTCAAAGCCAGGTTGAAAAGGGCCTTGAGCAACCTCGCCTAATGAGTAACAGGACTGGAACTTTAAGACTCCTTCCAACCCAAACCATTCCATGTTTCTATGGCTCAGTGAAGAAGAGACTACTTCAAGAGGGAAAAAAGAGAGAACTGGATTTAATACTGGTGCACGTCCAAGTCAAACTCAGCTTCGTTCAGAATCACTGAAGACGATAGGTCTATACAAGATTGACTCAATGTGCAGACTAGGAAAGTCAAGTCAAACCTCACTTCCTTCCATTTCCACTGTTTGTAAAACTCATGTGCCTTTCAGTTCCACAAATGCTGATCACTGATCCTGTGAATAATAATGTGTAATAATCACATGAAATAGCAGACATTTCTGGTATTAGAAAGAGTGAAAGAGACAGGGACAAAAGCTATTCCATCAAAACTGGAAACTGCAGAAAAAAAATGCTATTATTAATAAGTCAAAGATATTTAGTCACATATTTTCCTAGGATTATTAGCAAGAACACATTAAAATATTTGACTATTTATATCTATTTTGCATTATTTGCCATACTAGATACATGCTTTAAATATATTCTATATTAGTAAAACAATGTGTTCTAACTACTTTTCTAGTTAGTAAAAGGCTTGGAGGCTCCCCATATAATTAGTTCAGCAAAGTTAGATTAATAAATAATAATAATAATAATAAAAGTAATAAAACCTCTGTAAAGACACAGTGGTTTAATTACACTGCAGGCATACCACTTTGCAGTAACCAGAGAGGGAGCCTAAAAGACCAACTGCAGGGATGTAATGTCACCTTTCTAATGGAAAAGTGAAGTTAAAGAAACTCAGTCAGAACACCAAAAATGGATGTTGCATTTTACTATTATGCTGCATAGAGAACCAAGCTTATTTTAAATCAGCAAACAGAGTGATGATTTTAAAACAAAAATCCAGCATGAGTTTCACAATAAGGGGAAGCCAAAGAAAGCAGCATTTAAGTAATAACCTTAAAATATAGTTAAGAAGTGTTTGATTTCCAGGTAGTTAGCCAAAACAGTGTGCTTTAGAGACATAAAAGAGGTAATTCCTAATTCCTAGCTATACCACAGTATACCTTACCTCATAACTGACCTGTGAGCATAGACTTAGTGAAACCACAACAGGCACAGGACTTTGAACAGAAATATTATCATATTAAAAAATGAAATGTGAACGGGAGGAGGAATGTAGGCACTAGAAGAAAGACCAAAGGTTAGAGAAATCATGTGTATTGACAGTACAGAGCATTCCAAGCAATAAAAATCAAAATGAGTCATTTCTGTCAAGTCTGGACAGAATATCTGGACTCTGTAAGATCATTGAACAGGTGTCTTGCCAGCAGAGGACCCTGTACCACAACAGTGGGATTTTGGCAACAAGATTGCAGCATGTGACATCTGCCATTCTCCTGCCTGTAAGGCCAATGGGGAAGCAGATCATATAAATAAAAATGTGTGTTTACTAAATGAAAAACAACAGCAAATGAGCAGCCACCTTGTGGCTTAGAGACTGAAGAAAGGAGTATTCAGTACGAAGGACCACCCATAACAGTAGAAACCTAGAGGGTATAAATAATTTATCCAAAAATCAGACAGTCCATGGTTGCCAATCAAGAAAATGCCAAGAGATGTGGTAAGGGTTTGATGTCCCATGTCCTTTGTGTCACACACAGGTGAGCCAGACCACCTCAGCACATGATCCCTGGGGGATGTGGATGAAATGGAGAGTGAATGAAATATAGGAAAGAAATATAATAAATGGTTAACTTAGAGATTTAGTGAGTAAATGTCACTACCCCTCCCTTTGCATTCTCTCACTGCTTTTTGCCCCATTTATTTTCCAAAGGTGTGAAACAAACTGATTTGCTCCAGAGCACCGTGTGCATGGAGATTTTAAGAAACTGTTTCATGCAGAAAAACAGAAAGCACCACCAGAAAGAACCCCCAACAAGTTTCCCCCACTGAGGCCCTTCCCTTACGGCACAAGCCTGGCTGCTCTGACACATCAACCATGCTCCTGCAAATCACTGGCAATGAGGAACCCAAGCTGGGGCAGCTCCTGCCTCTCCAAGGGCCAGCCACTTCTACAACACAGCTACAAAAGATGTAACTTGTTAAAACTGTCAGACCTGGAACAGTAATGCCCAATCCAGGTTTCTGATTAATCAAATTCTACTTGCAGGGAGGAAAGGAACATGGGTAATATAAAATGCTTTGACTGATATAATGATTGACTTGTTTTGACAGGTACCACTGCTATGTCCAGTTTATACGAGTACACAAACTATAAAAATGTTAATTATAAACAAAGGAGTACCAGGGAATGTCTCCCCATGCCCTTTGCTCAAGCCTCCCGTTGCCAGTTTCAGCTTTCCTGGAGGACACTTATAGCAAATATTTACAATAACACCTCAGAACTGTGGACATTTAATGCACTTGTTATAGCTGTGACTTATGACTGTTGTTCCTTACTGACAGCAGATTCCTCTTCTATTCGGTGCATACAAAAAGAAAATACATCACAAAATAAAAATTAAAGTTTGTGTCACAATAATTATACCATGTTACAAAGAGAGACCAATCTTCCTCTGACAGAGCTCTTGCTTCGTCATCCTATGAATCAGTTCTTGAGAAACCATTAATCCCAAGTATATGAAGTCACTTTATCTCATCTCCTTCATGTTGTAGCAGTAGAGTCAAATATCAATTTATTTGAGTGAGTTCTTATAGCAATTTTTATGCCTGATGCATGTGACATCTTATGCCAGAAGGACTTATGTGAATAAAATTTGACTACATTTTGTTCTGTAAATTACACAGATGAAAAAGTCAATCTAAAGTGCAGTATGATTCATAAAACTTTGACTAATATTCATACCATATTTAAAAGCGGTCTAACTTCATTGCCATTGTTAATTCTTGTTTCAGACCCTGCTCCCAGATCACTTCAGGAGGCTCTTTTTGTAACTAACAATTGGATAATAGCCTAGACCACAAAGAAGGCCCAAGTCCCTACAAATCTAACACAGCATATTGTTTAATGGCCTTGGGCTAAAAACTTTAAGCATCTCCTCTATTGTTTTGACAATTTCTTTCAGAAATATCTAGCGTTTCAGGTTATTTCCCAGTTGATGTCAGACAGAATGAAAATGATGTACAATGCCACTAGTTAAGAAGAATATTGTCCAAAACCACCTTACACAAAGTGAAAATTATTGTTCCCCTTACACTGTGTGGCATTATATATTCATGCTTTCAGGTATTTATCCAACTATTTTTGCACATTTCCTTTGTTCCTGCCCACAGCTCTTTTTATGGTTATTATTTTCATTAATCCCTACATTCTGGCTCCCAGTGCACCACCTTTCCATTCTCCTGAAGCAACAGGGATGTCAGGTTACAGCCCCTGCTAAGCATCAGACTGAGCAGCACACACAACTCTCCCACCAAGTATGGCCAGCGTGCTCACAAGAGATGCTGTGGCTGGATGCTGCTGGAATTATACAGCAGGCAAAGAGAATTCTTGCAAATGATCACTGATACTTTTCTGTATGGAGACATATTTTCGTTGAGGTTTTAATAGGAATTAAACAGTAAAATTTTTCATCTTATTTGCCTTTATCTGCATGAATTTTTAGCTCTGCAAATTCAAATTTTCAAAGTAAACTACAATAGAATAGTTATTTCTAATTTTAACTATTCTTGATTTAATAAAAAGAAAAAAGACCACTGACATTTAAAACATTACAGTAACATAAACCTGCTGCACAGCCCAGTGCACGAATGTGCAGAGGAGTGTCCTTGATTCTTGATGAAAACAGAGATATTGATCTCACTGAGATTAAAATGGCTTCAAGACACTGCTGCATATGTACATACATACATATCACAAAGTTCTCTGAAGGACTGAAGGCTTGGAAAAATGGCAGCCAGCTAAAACTCAGAGGAGAGACTGCGTGGAAGCTGCTACCTGGTGATGGAGGGATGGCAGGCTGATTTCCATACCTTTGATTGAGAATATCTAAGCAGGTTTTCAGCATGTGTGATTTTTAAAATTTGGCTACCATGCTGCTAACTACAGTTCCTTATATCTGTTCCAGAACAGCTTCCTGCTGGGATGTCCTGGAGAATCCCTTCCCACCACTGCATTCTCTGAGCTTCCTCTTCTGCTGGGGGCAGGGGAATGCAAATGTATTACATCTTCTCTTTGGGCACAGGGCTCATCAGTGTCATCTGAGACCCACAAAAGTCAGAAACACAAAAGAGTCCAGCATTACACTCTTTGGCTTAAAAAAAGTCATTTACACTTCCAGCCAGCAAGGAAATGATGGGAAACTGAGATTATGATGCAAATGTTACTAAAGCTGCAAGGCAGTGAGTGGTATGTTTAAAAACAATCATGCTGTAGGTATAGTAGATAAAGCATTGGTTTACATCATCAGAATAGTAAAGCTAATCTTTCTATAATCTTTCATAAAGCCTTGAAAACACATCTTGTTAAATTACACTGCTATTTGTAGGAATTTGCAAAAAAGTTCTCTAACAAGCAAATGAGAACAATCCCTTCTTTTCTATTGTTTTGCAGTTTAATGTTTTTCCCATTATTATTTTTTGCTTGCATATATTTATCCCTAAAGATACATCTCCCCAGATGTAGAAGAAAAGAAAGGAAACAGCAAGTTAGGAAAATACGAGCCTCATTAGAACTTGTGTTTATTCTATATTTTCACATTTATTCAAATTAATTAGGAATCAAATTCCCAGAAAACACAGACAATGAGCAGTGGCCTAATTGCATAACAGTAATTCTTAAGAATGCCTTACAATTTGACTTGAAAAGATCAGGGAATTTTCCTAATTATTCACAATAATCTGACTTTCAAAGCATTAATGAGGATTCTAGTTCACTGAAGATCGTATTAAACTATACTATCACAATTTTACCAGTGTAAGTGTAAGAAAAAGAAAATTATTTCATTTTTGACATATAGTGAGACCCCAAGAATTATAGCAAGCAGTTTGATTCTTTCAGAAATAAACACATGATGCACCAAGTCTAAACATTTCATGTTAAGACCAGTCAAATTAGGTTTTAAAAAAAGTGAAGATTACTGTTTTGAAACAGAAAAATCCAAGATCTGCCACTTAACAGGATTAGCTGAAGTTTTTAAATGCCTTTCTCTTCTCACATCTCCATATGCCTACAACTGAACTGAATGAATGGTCACTTCCTTTGCATTATTGGGAGCTTTTTGTATCCTTCTGGTGCACCCACAAGGACAAATAATCCTCAGATCCAGAGGCACTAAAACCCAGAATTTTTGATCAGGGCAGACATCATCTGGCTGGTTGCCTGGTGACAGGATCATTTATATCTTGCAGGGAATAATGTTAAACACAGCCTAAGTGGCCTGTATGGCTAAATGTGATATGAAGGGACCGCTAAAGGCTACCCATTTTTCCTCATACTTTTTTTCTACATTAATAGCATTTTTCTTGGCAAGAGGTTTTTGGTTTTGTTTCAGGTTTTTTAATCCCATCTTCACCCCTGCTTTTTCATTCACTTGGGCAAAAATCAACTGAACTATACAGGACTACAGATGAAGAAAACATCCTGGGAAAGTGTTCAAAGCTAGGTTGGATGGGGCTTTCAGCAACCTGGTCCGGTGGAAGGTGTCACTGCCCATGGCAGCTAAGACAGAATGCAATGCTTTTTAGGGTCCTTTCTAGCCCAAACCATTCCATGATTTTAAGCATCCAGCAGTCCTAATTAGCAGCAAAAAAGCCAGGTGGGAGGTTGCACGGTACATTTTTAAAATTGTCATATGCTGACCTAAAAACTCACTAATGCTAAGAGACAACTCTGATGTGCTCCCTGCCTTCTTTCTGCCATGAAAATGTTCTAGCCAAATGGGAAATTGAAGATAGCATGAAAACCAGGCCAAATTAACCTGAATCACAGACCAGGTGCATACTGACCCTCATCCACTGTTGCACTGTTTGCATCCATCCTGCAAACTCAATTTGAAGGATGTGGGAAGAAGGAAAGATGCAGGGACAGGAGCAAGTGGCTGAAGTGAGTAGGACAGAAATGGCTGTTCAGGCTAGTAATGCACCTGAAAAACAGTCAATAAAAATATGCCTTTACAGCATGAGCCCTATTGGGAGGAAAGGGAAAAATAAAACTGCTCTCCTGAGCTTAAGAGAGAGAAAGAGAAGTTAACAACTAGAGGTTTGTAAGGCTCTTAAGAGCTAAGCCAGATCTACAGTGGAAGAAAACAGTGTAGTAACAATAATGCTTATTCAATATTTCTGCAATTTTTTGTTCTGAAAGATACAATTGGTACTATGAACCTCTTTTCCTGACTAGAGAATCAAACATGAAATCTTTAACCCAATCCTTTCAAGGGAAGCACAAGGCTTGAGAATGGTGCATTTAACCACCTCTGTGTGCATTGTGAGAATGTCTGATCTAGAGTATAATTAATGCACGCAGATTGAAAGAAGGGGGAAACCAAATTATCTCTACTGTCCTTTTTTTTTTTTCAAATTTTAAAGTCAATTAGCCTCATTACCATAAATACGCCCTTATAGCCACATTTCTTTTAACTGCATCTTCTGTTAAAAATGCCATTTCCCATTAATATGTAACCAATAATCAACCAACTCTCTAAGGTTTTCATTTTGAAGACAAGTATCTGGAAATGGGATCAGCATGGCAGATCTGGATCTCACTGGTGTAAAACCAAGAGGAGTCCCCTTTCCCTGTCTCCTCTCTTCCACAGACAATTCAACAAAATCTTGTAGGCTTTTTTTTTTTTCTCTTTTTTCACTCACTGTTCATGCTCTTAAAGTTCACTTGACCTTATTTAAATCCTGATGCTACTTAAATTCAGACACATAATGTCTGGGCACAGGAAAAAATGAACAGGGCATGGCTCCTCTGCCGTGCCAAGAGAGAGGCAGTTACAGACACCTGGAACGACTGCAACGAGAAGATCCAGAGCCTGCTATTCTTTTTACATTACAGATTAACTTGGGTTCAAATCCTGAAACATGGTCCACTTTCCAGGCACAAAATACACCAGCTGTTTCAGGTGTAGGAACCAAACTTATGCTGACAGTCGATCACAGTTTGCCACTCATTAACAAATAGTACCTATGTCATTTTCTGCACAAATTACTGTAATTACTGACAGCAGAATGAGGTATTTCATCTCCTAAAAATGCAAATGAAAAGAATTTGTTCCTGTAGATGAGCACATCAAGATCTGCCTTAAAGTAGTTTTTACTTTTTTGATGAGATGTTAAATTTTTTAAGTCTTTGTACTACGTAAATTTGTGCTTTTCCTGCCATTTTTTTTCTGATATAGATTCATTTTTGAAATCTACAGACTTGACACAGGAGAAAATTATTCTAATTCAGGGAGAAATGCTATTTACTTTGTATAACACTAGGTGATATATCTTTAAATTAGTATAGCTGGTTCTCTGCTAAGTTGAATGGCTCTATCAGACAAATATTTAATAATTTGTCACCAATAAAAGGGACACAGAAGGAGCAGTCTGTCAGTTTGGGATCTGTTTAAAAACCATACATGTCAGGGACAGACTCATCAGTTTCTTTTATTTGTCCTCCATCTGATGATGGAAATTTAACATTTATCTTCTCATTCCCGGTTGCAAAGCTCAACAGAAATACTTTATTGAAAAGCTCTCTGTCAATTATGTTGAAGCTTGAAAATACAAAACGAAATCAAAGTTAATCTTGCAGCCTCTTATCTATTTGCAATCAACCTGTAAATAATCAATCTGTCATCCATTCAGTTACTTCCTCCTTAAAAACACACAGAGAAATCAAGGCACAAATGTACATGTAATTTTGCTTTTTTACGTAAGGCAATTTGTGGAGCTGTAATATTAAAAGTTGAACAGGTACATAAATGATACAGAGAAGGAAAACAGATGGTGCTTACTGAACAGCAGTAATAAGGCAAAGACACTCTGAAAATGGATTCATGAGTCATTGCACTTTGCTTAGATTCTTTTTGTCTCTCTGAAACTTAGTTCAGTTTGCTGGTGATGCTGTCTTGCAGAACTCTAGGAAGCTAAAATGTTTAATTTGCCACTGAGAAGCACCCTATACTCCCAAAGAGTAAAATGAGTCAAGTCAGACACTTGTGCCTTTCCAAACAAGATGAAGACAGGACCTTTAGTGACAGGCCAGGGGATAATGGCTTTAAACTGAAAGAGGGTAGATTTGGATTAGATATTGAGAAGAAATACTTTACTGTAAGGGTGGTGAGGTGCAGGTTGCCCAGAGAAGCTGTGGATGTCTCACCCCTGGAAGTGTTCAAGGGTGGGGGTGTGTTGGATGAGGGTCTGAGAAACCTGTTCTAGTTGAAGATGTCCTTGATCATTGCAAGAAGGCTGGGAGGAGGTGACCTTTTTACAGCTCCCTTCCAACCCAAAATATTCTTTAATCGTTGTATGATTCTATGACTTCTCAGAAATTATGCCAAATATTTGCTAAGGGAATTGTATTCTAGCATACCTAACTAGAAATAGAGTGTGAACTCACATTTGTAACAGAATTACAGATTTTTTTCAGACAGGTCCCAGACCATTAAAGGTTTTCTAGGAACTTGTGCTTAGCAGAACTGAAATGCAGAGTATAACACTTAAAAAATATGGTTGTTCAAGGCTGAGTTACAGTACATATTTTCTGTAAGAGTTTCCCTCTTAATGAGATACAGCATAACACAAGAGCCTGCTGTTAGTCCCTTGAGGGGCTCTAGCTAGGAGGGATATTAACGTGGCCTTTCTATCAGCTATTTCAACTAATAATAAACACTGAACTTTCCTGCAATGCCAGAGCCAGGGTGTAGGTCAGTCTCTGGAAACTATATATGCAGCATTTCCAATGAAAAATGAAACCCTGGGGGAAAGAACGAATGTACTAAGATCTTCATTTATTCACAGGCCATTTCTGAGCCCCATTTGGAAAATTCAGGCAGCTATTTGGATGAAAAGATTCATACCAGTGAGACTCACCCTAAGTCTAAAAGACTGATTTTAGGTGTAAAGAAACTCAGCTCTGATTGGAGCTGGACGAAACTATTTATAGGAAGTCAAGACTTAGCATTAAAAGACTTGGTGCAGCCCAAAGCAAAGGAGTTTTTACCAGCCTCCAAATACTGAAATATTCTGTGAAAATACCCTTTGGTGAGAAACCAGCCATTCACCAGATCAAATTGGTCCTAAGGAGCATGATCCTGGACTGAGCAACAGAAAAGTTGAAAAGACAGAGAAATTCAGATTAATACACCAGATTCCCTGTTCTAATATTTACTAATATTTTTTCCCATGCACAGAAGTTTTTTTCTAAAACATTTTGTCCTTCCTAAAGCAAAAAAAGATGGAAATGAAAAACATAAAATTACTGTTGAGGACAGGCAAAGGACATGTTTTTTGGTCTGGAAGATACCCTCTTCATTTCTGCAGGTGGAGGATTTAAATAGCCCCATGTTTGTTTTCAAAGTATAGTGAAATGAGAAAATTTTGTTAGGAATCTTGGGACAGGAAGAAACTCAATGGATCATTATTCTTCTCAACCTGAGGTAGAAGCAAGAACATTTGCATTATGTCTAACAAATGGCTGTCTGGCATACCCAGGTATTTCCCATGCTACAGAGCTGATGTCCTCCCTGGTAATCGCAATCTCACTTCTTCTATATCTAGTACAAATCTTGTTTATTATTTGTCTATTAAATTTTGTTTCACACCCTCCCTAGGGAGCACAGAGAGCAAACTCACTCTTCAAAGATGCGCTGCAAGGCAAGATTGCTAACAGGTGTTGATAAACTGCCCCCCACCTCCCACTCAGTCTTTGGTATTTGAGATAAATGGCTTCAGATCACTCATTTATTCATTGTAGGACAGGCTTTCTAAATCTCTGATCATTTTTACAGCTTTCCTCTGGAGTCCCTCCAACTGGCATACACTCTTCTTGAAGTACAGAGCTCAAAGCTTTACCTGTAAAGGATGAAAAGGAATGCTCCTGTGTCTTGTAAACCATACCTCAATTTATAAAACCAAATACAGTGTTTGAATGCTTCATCACAGCAGGATGTGTTAGAGACAAGATGTTAACAGCTAACAAAGTTCTAGCTACTCTTCCACATGATTATTTTCCTACAGTTTTATGTTAGCACTCTCTAGCAGATATGTGGTCATTTCTGCTGAAAGCACCTTGCAGTTGACCCTGCTCAATTAAATCCTTGCTTTTTCAGACCACTTTCAGTGTTGAACCCTCCCAGCCCATGCAACAAACGTTGCAGAAGAGAAGTATGGTCTCTTCTGGTTATCATTACTCTTTGACCTTTTTCTAGATGCTTATAAAGAGATTTCCTACTTTTTCAAATATTCTCCTGAGATTCTAAAAATATACTGCCTTCACAGTCCCTCAGCTCCTCTTGTTCACTTCAATAAGGATGTGTTTTCTGCTTCATCTTTCCAGTTTTTCACTTTACCTTCTCCCCATGGGTGTTCAAGCCCGACCATTGTCAGCACTCAGATTTCAGCAGATAAATTCTGGTGGTCTGTCATGAAGACCCTCAGAACCTGTGAGTGTGTGAGTATCTAGCTTCTCTAAGTGCTGCCAGACCTACTGCTTCTTTGTTTGAGGCTAAGATCTTGTCCTTTTGCTGCTGAGTTTGATCATGATAGCAACCTTATCAGAGATGACCTTTCTGTGAAAACTGATACCAGCAAAAAGGTAGGCACTTTCACTTTTCACATCTTGCCTTGAAAGCACCTACAATCACAACATTTCTCTGGAACTGCCAAGTACATCTCTAAAACTACAATCCTGCATTTCAGAGGGGGTCTGATTTGCTATAGTAGTATCTAAAAGTATAATTTAAAAATAGCTTTCAGAAATTTTGGCTATGACATTTGATAATAATTTGAAATTAGAAGTGATACACATCTGACCTACAGACTGTGTATAAGATTTACCCCTGGCCTACCATTTACACTGAGTTTCTTTTTCAATTACAGTATGTAAAATGTAAATGTGCCCACAATAAAAAATTTTACTAAACTATTTGCTGTAATTTTGTTTCCTTATTTCAGTTCTCTCTGTTGGAGTGAATAATATGGCTTTGTATTAATTTCATAAGACAACCTACAAATTGTTTTGCATAAGAAACACAACAAACAAAAACCAAAACACAGTTTTGAGAAAGAAAAGTCTATCATGTCCTTATTTGCAAATATCACTTTCCAAAATAAACATGTCAAGCATATCTTGGAGCTATTGTTCTTTTAGCTTATGCAACGTATCTTTTATCATATCCTGAAGAGTTTTTGTGTCATTATACCCTTTTTTACATGTCATGAAGCCCCAAGGTCTTGCTTTTTTTTCTTCCTTACCAACAAATAATAACAGGAGAATTTTTTTTCCTAAAGAATCCAAGAGCGGGTTTGTTATTTGTTCATATAAGTTACTACTCAAAATTCAGACACCAACATCCCAGGTAATGAACACAGAGGTTTGTGCTCCTGGAATATTTTGGATATACTCCCTAGTGTTTATGGTTTCATGGAGATTTCCTCCATAGATATAATTTGTTTTCTCAAGCTTTCAGGGTTGCATTTTTCTCCAAAATTAGCCACTTAAGATATAAGCATTAAGCTATCTCCTTGCCTTTCCCATACAACAACAGCCAAAATCTGCACTGGAAGAGGTCACAGTAATTTTTTTCATCTACCAAGCACACCAAAAGCTTAATGTTGAGAAAAATTTATCAAGTTGCCATTGCACCAAGTAGCAGAATTTCTGAATGAAAAAAATCTTAAATGAGTCTCTGCAAGGTAAGAAGAACAAGTGACACTGTCATAAATCAATGGCTTTACTGACAACTCAAAAGAAGAATTGAAGAGCAGCTGTCTACATGTCAGGGAGCACAAGACTTTGATACAGCAAAGCTCCACTTTTTGTTTCTGTAAGGATCTCACTGTGTCTGCAATAGAGGAACCTGCACTGCATATAAAAACTCAGCTGCCCCTTGTACCCATCACTGATGTGATACAGGCAGAGCCAGAACATTTCTGCACTGGAGTCCCAGAGCCTGGACTTCCTGATGTCCTATCTTATGACAGCCCAACTGCAAAGAATGATCATCTGCATGGACAGCATGTTCCATGGCAAACAGCAAAGGGGCTTCCACCTGAACTCCAAACAACAGCTGTGATTTCCAGGAATTCCAGTATCATGTTTAGCGAGACAAAACAAACAAACAAACCAACAAACAAACCCTAACTGATGAAGGAAAAGCAGTTCTTCAAAGCCATTGGACAAATGTTCTAAAATAACAATTGGCAAGTAAAATCTAAAATACTATAGCGAAATTTCTTTTTGACAAATGTATTATTTCTTTTCTTTTAATTAAGGATGACTGAAATTTCACCTAGAATTTGCAATACTGAAAGCAAAATGAGGATGACAGACCTGCAGAAAGGACTAGAGTAGTCCAGAAAGGACTGAAAATAGACAGATGAACAACTATTGCAATTAATCACTTTGGTGTTTGACTTCTAAGCTATTCCCTTCAGATGTTCACAGATGACTTAATGTAAATCCTTCCCTTTTTTTTTTCCAACTAGTGCAAACAAAATAATATTGAGAATCTGAAATGATTTTTAAATAGGCTGCAGTGTGATATTTTATTTACCACATCACTTGAATCTCTAAAGCTGCAGTCAGCTTGTCTCTACACCATGGTTAGAATCTGTAATGCCTTTCTCAGAAGACTTAAAATACTGTCTGCCCATGGTTACAATTACAGGGCAAAAAGAGACAAGAAAAATGAAGAGACAAAAATAAAGAGCTGTAGCTCCTCATGCTATAAAAATTTAATTAAATATCATTTATTCTTCCAAAGGTGCTCTTCATGGGATTGCAGTATTTTGCTGATGTGTGCGGTCTTCCAGACAGCAGATGTGTTGAGAAAGATCTGGACATCTAAAAATTACCTAAAGAAGACAACTCTTGCTACATAGATAATTAAATGAACAACAAAGTATGAAAACACTCTTCTGTAGTTTCACGTGACTAATTTGCACATTAAGCTTTATATTCAAGAAAGGATGGTCTCCAAAGAAGGAAACACAAGAATTTTCAGACTACCTAGGTTAAATGGAAGATGTTGTGTCAATGAACACATTTCACACAGCAGGCTAATCCCCATCTTCTGTTGCATCAGGGTGTCAATCAGGCTCCAGCAATAGTACTCATATGACTGTTTAAAAATTATTATTTAAGTGGTGAAAGATCAAGCATAGTAATAATTCTCTAAAATTTACCTGAAGAATTTAAAACCAGGATCAGAAAGGTAGATGAAAAAGGCCAAGAAAACTGCCACTCCCTAGGAAATTCTCACTACTCCACTAAGAAACAGGAAAAATGATGCTGGCCTCCTGTCTACAGAAAGATATTTTTCCACACTCAGCCCAGTAGTTCAGCAGATGATGCCACTGTCCTTCCCTATCTTTTGATTTCTGTGGAAATACTGATGAGACAATTAACACTCACTACACTGGCTTCTGCATCTCCTGTCCTCCTGATGAAAATAGCAATGGCAAATGTAATGAAAGGGATCTTCTCTAACTCCCCTTTTAACTCTTACACAGCACTCTGGAATGGGGAGGGAAATGATGAAACTATTTTCTGACCCAGAAAATTACAACCTAGCGGAAAAAAGAAGTACAAAGGCATGCTATAATGACAAAATTATGAGACTTACTGTATTACATTTAGTCAGGAGACAACTTTGGAACTGAAAAAGGAGCTGGCCAAGATCCATGGGGAATTTTCCTCACACTTGGCATAGAAAAAAAACCTAAAAAAGGCACTTAGTCTTTGGGACTTTTAAAAATTGCAGCGAGTAAAAGGACACAGTGTCAAGTAGAATCCCAAAGCACACACATCACAGTTTTTCATACAAGCCCGAGACAAAAGATGTTCCAAGAAACTTTTCAGCAGCGCACTGGAGATCATTATGTAACTGGGAAATCCATTTAGAAAGCAAGTTCCTTTGAAGCATTTCCACAAGGACGGGATAAATCAAGCACAGAATTTTTAAACGGTCTGCTTTACTGTCACCCCGAAGTATGCCATATGAACCAAAGCTGGAGATGCATCCATCATTTATCCAACAGCTAAGCACAGAAATTATTAAAGCCCTGTCTCAAAAGGAAGCAATAAAAAAAAAAAAAGGCCAACATCTTCCTTCTCTCAAATTTTCAGAAAAAAATTAAGAGTTAAACCTATGAAGGTGACAATGCCAGTTCTCAGAGGAATCTAGTAAGTCATGCTAACAGCTCTTGATTTGCAGCAAAAGCCTCAGAAGTAACTTTGACCACAGCAAAACGGCCAACACCTCATGACAGAATGATAAAAACCAAGGTAACACTGGAACACCATACCCATTACCATGTCTCTACTCAGAGCTGATGAAACCATCTAGGCAACTGGATAATAATACAAAATTCCTACCTAATTCAGAAAGGACAAGCATAGAAAATGTTGTTGATTGAAATGTCAGTGATCATTAGCTCCAAACATGGTTGAATTTGGTCTGATGTGACAATTTCATAGCACCATCTTCTGCCATTTAACTGCAATTGTAATTAAAAAGATGACAGAGTTCTTTTCTTTCTTCACTGCACACAAAAGCACCCAACCAAAGCTTTTTTTCTGGAAACAAACTCTCCAGTTTGTTGGCATCCAAGCCTACCTGCACATCTACCTTTCCCTGAGCTGCTGCTTTTGCTCTATTGCAGCCACACTTCATTAAGATGAAATGTGTTCTGCTGAAGCTGCCTCATCAGTAAGTATTGCTGAAGCAATTTAGTAATGATCTTAATGCACAGTGCTGGATTTTTATAGCCATCTCAATTGGCTATTAAAATACAGCACTGCACTTTGAAATTGCTACTGCACCACTTCAGAAATAGTTAGCATGATGGAGCTGCAGAAAGCAATGCTCATATCAGTGGAAACCTTACTCTTTGTGAATGATTTCTGGAAAACGATACTTAAAATCCACTATGAGATTAGATGTTCATTTTGCATATGAAAACAGGATTCTTCAGACCTGCCTGGAGAGTTCTTAAGAGCTTAATGGTTTCAAGGGAAAAACAGACAAAATATGTGCATATAATATAGCTGCACAGTCTTCCCAGACATGTTGTTTACTTCTTTACTGCTAGTGGAAAATGATAGTTAAATAGAAAAGGGGGAAATCATAGTTATCATGAAAATATATGAATATATCAAGAAAATATAATGAAAAAGACTTCAAGCAAGTAATATCCTACAGCTCACAGGACAGCTCCAGTTTTAGGTGAGACAACCAGCCAGAAGGAGGGATTTTGAATTCCCTTTGAAATTATCCTTTCTGATTTGGAAAATAATTTCTTTAATGACCAACTACTAATCACCAAAGGTGGTTAAATTAAGTCTGATGTGAGGACAAGCTGATTCCACCACTTCCTGACATTAAACTGCATTTCTAACAAAAAACATAACAGATTTATCTTCTTTCTCCACTAAAGACAAAAAGACTTTAGAAAAAGCCTGAAAAACTTGAACTGAAGTGACATTCTAATAATAACTATTACTTTGTGAAATGGGATACAAGAACTACAGAATCAATGTGGGTTTTTTCCAAGAAAAATTTCATATATGGTAACTTACACAAATGAGATGGCAAGTCTTTACTGACCAAAGGCAGATAATACATTTGGTATTTTATTTATACCATAAAGAAGAATATGATAATAGCAGCTGTAAGCATTTTTCATCATCTAAATTAGAGAACATGATCCTCAGTCTGGGAAATATAAAGGTGCAGACATAACCTACCACTTTTACCACATCAGGCACTGGCAACACAAATGTGTCAAAATATGGTTGGAAAACAGCATAGGCTTGTACAGCACTTTTATCATGGCGCTTTCTAATTTTATGATTTTCAAGAGAATACAATTTTCATGTGATAAACTATCAGATACTTACATATTCTTACATTAGACAATCCTAGCCTGCAGGGAAGCCATGCTTTTTAGTGATGTTAACTTGCAAATGATGGTTTGAGCCACTATCTTAAAACTGGAAAAATATGTATTAGTAATTGGATGGAGCACTTTCTGCTAACTGTAGGAACTACGAGCTCCTTCATGCAAAGGCACTTCACAATAAATGGTATTTCAATTTCAATTGTGGTGGTTTTCTATTTATACCTGAAATAAGTGATATGGCTACAACAATATGAAGTGAAGCACTTAAATTAAGAGTTGAGAACCAAAAGAGTTTGTTTAAACCCAGACCTGCGAAAATTTGCCTGCTTCCTCAATTTTATATGGTTTTGTCTTTTAAGTTGCCCTAATTTTGCTCTGTTTGAGATAAGGATTCACAGAGCACAGAAGGAAGAGAACATTGAAAATCAGAAGTAAATTCACAGCTGATAGGATCATAAGACTGAAATTCTTCAAAGACCGTACGAAAAGGTTCTGTTTAAAATGTAATTTTGAACACAAAATCTGTTCAAAAAATGATTTTGCTGAAAACACTTACAAAACATTTCTTAATTTTTGTATTAAAAAATATCTGCCTAACTTACCATAAAACCCCCTATTCCCGTATGTTAAAGTTTGCTATGGTATATTTAGTGTCTCTTAAATTAGAGAGAATAGATCATTAAAGTAGTAGAAGTGATAGCTGCAATTAAAAAAAAAAAAGTACCATCAGTCTGAAGCAAGCACTTGCAATCAGTTATCAAACAGCAAGATCTGAAAGCTCTCACTGTTCTCTGAAATTGGGAAATAAATAATTGAGGCTCTTTGTTTGCAAAAAGTCCCTTCTTTCATTTTAAGTGCTGTAGCTATTACCTGAGATGAAAAGGTAACTTTTGACTTTGCTTTGCTAGATAAAAGTTGTAAGTTTCCACCTTTCCTCACTGAAAGCAGCACTTCCAATTTTTTTTTAAATGAACCTGCTACAGCTATTCTGAATTGAATGCTTTATTTTTAAGCAGACATTCTGAAACACACATAATTGAACCATACTTTCATGACTATTTCAGTTGTCACTGCAAGCTGGAATAGTATCTATCCAACAGAATACAAAAGATATTTCCAATAAAGCCATCAACCCAAATTAAAATATGTCTATTCTTATAAAAAAAGAAGCATGAACCTCCAGAAAACTACAGACAGTAATAGACTAGAGAACATTTCAATAACAATGCAAGATAAATCTACAGTGAAATCATACCTTATATTGATGGTGAAAAATCTCTGCATCTTCTCAAGAAAATCTCAGAACTTTCCAGAGAGTTAAAAAATACACTTCTTAAACCATACTGATTGTTTTCTTAGTATAGTAAGAAAGCTTCATTAACATCCACTGACTTTATTCAGTGACATCAAGAATAAAACAAATAGTTACAGGAAAAGAAAATTTACCAAGTGTCACAGAGCTTCAGTTCAGCACAGAGCACAACAAAATGGGAACTCTGCAACTGGGTATGCCCAATGATGTAGTCTAACATTTAGACAGATATACATAACTCTCCAAATAAATGTGCATTATGCCCTTTATATTAATCCTATTTTATTTTCTCATATTTTATTGAGATGTCTGGTTTAGAAGCTTAGTCTTTGCTGATTAAGAAATTTAAGATAAGAATAGCCATCCAGAGGGAGACACAGAATGGGGCTGAGCAATGCATAAGAGATGCATTAATTTTTAATCTGAAGCCCCAAAATATAATCACACTCCAAATGGATTAAAGGAAAAGTTGTGATGTGGCCCTAATTCTGAGAGCAGAAAGAATTAAGTGCCCCTAAACATGTTTTAGTGCCCAAAGCAGTGTGGGGTGGACCTCATGAGAATGTGTAACTGGCTGAATTCACCAGGAATGAGCAAAAGGCATGCTTTTAGAAATCAAAAAGGGACAGAGCTGCTGGTCTGTCCAGAGCCTTTTCATCTAAAATGTCGTGAACAGAAGGGCAGCTCCAGTCACGCGGCAAGACCCTGACACAGCTCAAACGCCGTAGCAGTAGGCACTGGTATCATGAAAGGTGTGGGAGAGTAATCCCGTTTCTCTACGACTTTATACTCCAACCACCAGATAGCTATCCAGAGAGCAAAATTAGCTGTCCTTTATGTTGACCCCTTTTTTGGGTGTTTTTAAGTCTGACATTTCTCCTCTCAAGTTTTCTGGTAGTCAGCTGTTCCGCTTCACATACCCTGAAACTTCATTTCTGCAGTTCTGATGTCTTTTAAGACACCACATTTCCTACAGAAGTGAGGTCAAAAGTTTATTATCTGATCCAACACTGCTGTAGTTACAAGAATCCTTATTTTCTGCCTTTTCTTTTTTTTTCTTCTGGTACATTATATCAGAGCTTAAATTATCAGCTAGATAGACAAGAAGGTAGGTAATATTTTACATGACCTCTGTATTTACCCAAGTTTCTGTCTGCCAGAAATTTTCTACAATGGTAGAAACACATTTTTCTGCTGATCATTTAAAACATGGAATTAAAAAGCATCAAGTTTAATTTCTATCACTTGTGTATCAGCATACTAATTGTGCATCATCATACTACTCAATGCTTCTGGGTTTAGTAAAAGTATATTTGGAGTGTGATTAGGACAGCATGAAAATCTTGAGGTTAGTGGAACTACTTTGGTTTAAAATCCTCCAGTCAAATGCAATGAAATGGTACTGAGCACTGGAACCCTGAACAGTGACTGAAGTTCACAATTTACTGCCCATAGAAAGCTCTTTGCAGGTTCTTACAGGAAGCTAATGCACAAGTTATATTACAAAGCCAGACACCACCATTAAACTGCTTTGTTTTGAATGCCTGCATTTTGCTACCCAGGAGCAAACACTGCAGTGTGTGCAATCCATTCTCATTACTGCTGGTCTTGTTTCAATACAGAGCAAGAAAAGCATATTACTTAATGACAGGATTTTCAGTAGTGTGATTTAAATCCTAATGATTTAAATAAGAAAGCTGCAAGTGTATCTTTCCTCCGTGACAGCTGTCAGCCACTGTAGACATGCTGGCTGCTAAAATCTGCAGAGCCCTGGGAGTGACTGAAGCAAAACATCTGCTGCTGGCCACTCAATCCTTCGCAAAGCCATACAGTGAATTGTATGCCTGACTAAAGGGACATGCAAGAGGCATACAAAAGACAATCTCCCAAGCACATGAAAGAGAGGAAGAGCCTGCAAGGATGACAGTTAGCAATTATCTTCAAGACAGACTATGGCTATCTGCTAGTATTTGCAATCAGGTGTGTCAAAGTGATGATCAGCTTTAAATGCCTACACAGCTGCAGCTCTCTTTGAACCCTTGATTGTCCTATTACACAACTCACTTGTGTCTTCGTTTACCTCTTCTCCCCGCAAAAATAAAACTGAAGGGTTACAGGTTTAGCACATATGACACTGGGAGAGCCTTTTTGTAAAGCAACAGGAACAATGCAGGGGGATCTGCGTTCAGAAGGGACCTCCTGCATGCAGATCCGCATGCAGTTACTCCTGGACCTCCATGGCCATGCCCTTCCCCCTGTCACACACCCAAAGCCACTGCCAGACAATGCTGATTTAATATATGATGTTTAAAATGCATTCACCATAATAATCAATGTATTTTATATGGTGGTTGCTAGCTATAAAAATGAACGCCCATTAAAGAAACCCAACTAACCTCTATGGACCAATAATTTGTAAAAGCCCTCATCCTGAATATCTCAGATGAAATTAAAAGGACCTCTACAAATAAAGTGTTGCAAATTTCCTCTTTTACCAACTTCAAGTGCTGAAAGATATAATCTACTTGCACAGACAGGCAAGTTAGGGATCTCTGAGTTTACCTGGTATTATGGAAGCCAAGACTTGCTTTCATGTGGTAAATTCTCAGGGCAGCAAGGAACAAACTCAGTAAATGCTGGGTTATATACTGACAGAGACAGGAAAAGAATTGAAAAGATATTTGCTACTCTGAGTTTGGTATGGAAGAACCTTCTTGTCTAAATAACAGATTTACTTTTTTAATGGATTTTGTGAGTAGGAAAGAAGGAAAGGTGTGGAAGTTACCATGCTGGTTTTCAGGTCCATCTCCAGACACTGAAACATCCCAGTTTCACTCTGAGAAGTAAGAAACACTATATAAATACTAAGTGGTTCTTATGTTGCATAGTAATGGTGTGAAAGACCAGCTCACAGATAAATCACCTGAAATATGAGGAGATAAGCATCACAGGAGTGAATACAGCCAAGAATCACAGGTTTTATTCTCAACTTCTTCTAAGTGTTTGATGCCTCTCAACAGGTAATTTTTTTCATGGAAGATTTTGAAAAAAATCAAATGAAAAATGCTCCAGATATTAAAAACAGCATTGATAAGGTTTTCCTTATCAATGTCAATATAGTTATCCCAACTATAAATTATTTCTTTTCTTCATTTTGCTTTTTATCTGTGGAATACAGAAAGCCTAATAGAGCATGCTTCCTTACTGCCTGAATTATGAAGGTAAAACCCCTGGCTTTTGCAGACAACTAGCCCATCAACTTATTTTTTATCCAGGTTTCCAGCTAACTTGTTTCTATAACAGTGAAAATATAAAAAATATTCAAATTAGCAATAAAATTAATTATTTATAGTACTTATCTGTAGTAAACTTCATATAAAAATATAGATACAAAATCCTATTTTCAGCAGTAAGCACCAAAAATTCTTTAGCTTGCCCTAAAAGGCACTTTTTTGGTATCCATTCTGTTTTATGAAAATAATTGTAAAAAGAAATAGTTTCAGGCATACACTCAAAACAAACACGATGCAAACCCATTATTAGATAATGATTGCCTCTCTTGTCCGTTTTCACAATGCAGCAAAAATTTGGTCACGGTGAATAATTTTTACTGTTTCATCACAACCAGAAAAGACAAGTTAATTTTAGTTTCTTTAGCCTTAGGTCTCTCAAAATGACTATCATATCACACACTTAGTTTAATTCCAAATCTTTAAAAACACTGCCTACACTTCTACTCTGAATTCACATGCATACAAAATGCCATTAAAAATGCTTTTCTGCTAGAAAAAACAATCCAGCATTGTAATTGACCACGAGAATCCAGACTTTCAAGGATTTACCATCAGATGCATGTTTAAATATATCTTACTCTTCTCCAAGAGAATAGCATAATGAATACACTGCAGTGTCAAAGAGTGCACTGTTTTCAGTGTTGCACTATATTTGTTGAGTATTAGAGGTCAGTCTCAACAATAAGTCTCAATATATTAAATATACTCTGTTACTGCTATAGAAAAGCCCTATGGAGAAGCATACTATAATATTCACATGAGGGGACATGTAAGGGAGAGCATCGAAAAAGCTGCAGATAAAACAGGGAGGGTAATCTCATGTACACTGCATATATTAAGATACATGCAAATGTCTTAATTTCATATATATATATATATATATTCAAGACCTGCTTATGAAATAGCTATTATGGATCACAAAAATTAACTGCTGTTCATTCTATCCACACGTACCATGAAAATACGCGTTTTCTTTGACCCGAAATTAGCTATGAAGAAAAATGCTTCTAGAAAGGATTTCTGTTCTGTAATGTAAATAGAAGTTTCCGCTGGAAGTGATAAAGCTCATTTAGACTAGTGAAGGTTTTGTGCTAGATTTCCAAACAATTTTATTGAAGAATAAAATAATATTCTTCTATGGATCTGGGTAAGATGATATTCTTGTCTTCATGTTCCAAAGATCACTTAAAAAAACCATAACGAAAGTAGAGAGGCAAGCTGGATAATCAAAAAGCCTTCTGAAAAGAGGAAGAATTCAGAAACTCCGCATTCAACAGCACCTTAAATCAAAGCCAAAGTTCCGACTAGAGGACTTTAGAGATAGGTCTGAGTAGAGGAACTTTAGAGGTAGTACATGTGCTGCCATGTAGTATCTCTGTGTGTCTTTAGAAAGTAACGAGACACCTCTGCAGTAAACATGGAATGAAGCAAACCACAACTCCTTGAACTCCTTCATATTTCAGGAAGAGATGTAACCATGAATTCAAGTTCCACCAGCCTAAATGAACTACATTTCAGTATTTGACAGGTCAAGCAGTTAGCAAATCAGCAAGGTCAGATGCCGTTTAAGCCGTAGGAGAGGTAAACCACCAAGTTCAAAAAACAGACATATTTTAATTTTCTCATCTACCTTTTGGTCCTTTGAAGAGCTTGATCTCTACGACGGTCTCCAGTATAGGTCTCCTTCGGCGGACGTACAAGCGCACTATGGAACCGGCCTCCTTCAGGGCCTCCACGGCTTTGCTGTGCGACACTTCCGACACGTCAACCTCGTTCACGCGCAAGATGCAATCGTTGACCCTACACGGAAAACAAAGAACCACAGGTGCTAAATGCTTCAGCTGTTACTTTAGACCGAACAAAGTTTTGTCAGCAGCGCTGTAAAATGAAGAATACTTCACTGGGAATCACAGAATCGTGGAACACGGTGAGCCGGAAGGGACCCACAAGGATCATCAAGTCTGTGTCTGCCAGATGCTAGACCTAATGCAGTATGCTTCACAAGCAGTGAGACAGAGCACTCAGTCCTTCCAAAAGACATACCTGATTCAAACTGGAGCCTACTCCATCACTCATACCTACCATCATCCTTCATAAATTGGGGTTACATGCACTAGAGTGATAGAAATCAGTAACAACTTGTCTTTACAGGCTTCATTAAAGGAGTTTTGACTAAGCAATATAATTGCTTTAAAATGCTCATACTGCATGCTATTACTATGGACCATAGTAAGGACAACTACAGTTGCTCTTAAGGAAACCTCACAGTGTGATATGAAAGCTGTCACAGAAAAAAAGCTGTCCTACAAAAAACAGATAATTTAAAAGAGAATGCTTGATGCTAAACCATTTACTCAAATTAAATTCTTTATGTTTTCAACACTGACTGTAGCTACAAGATCTGCTAAATGCAGAAATGAAATTTGCGTTTTCTTTTTTATTAGAATACTAATAAAATTCCCTCATCGTCTTACTTTGAGCATTTACTGCAGTATCTGAGGATGAACATATAATCAATCTCAATGTCCTGGTTAGATGGAGCTGCGTTCTCCTTATCTGACAGATTTGTCCTAGTTGGAAAGGAAATTCACAACTTAAGAGCAGTAAAATCCATCTCCAAAGCAACAAGCTAATGACTTAACTACTGGGCCATCCTTTCTTTGGAAATGAGGACAAGTGAAAAGAGCAAATTCCAAAGAACTACATTAACTGAGACTACTGCTCTTGTGCAGTACATTTGTTGTGAGATGCCTCTAAGTATTTTGGGTACAGAAGAAAAAGGCATATTGTAAACTAATGTGTTCTTCTGCATGTCTGAAAGGACAATCAGTGAAGCAAATATGGGTTGCTAAAAATATTCCCATTTCTGCTGTGTTTCTATGCATAAAAATCAATTATCAAATGTTACTCTTTACTGCAAAAGAACACTTGATCTGGGTATTGATTAGGAGTCTTAGCACATGGAGGGAGAATGAAACTTTACCTAAGTTTATCAGAGCTCTGAGAATTTAGGATGATTTTTGTCATGTTTTTGTGCTGATGCTTTTGCTTAAAACCAACTCAAATCAAAATGACAAAAAGAACACAGTTATTTGAAACTGGTCAAACTTGGAAAAGACACAAAGCTCATGCTTCCCTTCTGAGAAAAAGTACTAGATCATGAAGTTTCTAGATATCATTCAAAGGTCAGGTTTGGTGATTTACTCCAATGCCGGAAGTTTCCGTGGCTGGGAGGGGCTTTAAGCAACCTGGTCTAATGGAAAGTGTCACTGCCCAAGGCTGGGAATGATGGAACTAAAGGATCTTTACGGTCCCTTCCAACCCAAACCAAACTAAGCTACTATGATTCTATGCCTTTCCACACCTGTAGGCTTTTTTCTCCCTCATAAAAAAGTTATTTTTTCATTTTTTAATAAATAAATACAATATTCAAGAACATGTATGCACATGCTGCAACACAATAAACCTAAAAGGATAATAGCAAAAAAGTCAGTAAACCCGGTTTAAGAAAATTCTTTCAGATTATGAAGTGCATGGTCTTACCCTTTAGGGATAAAACTCTTCTGCCCTTGCAAGCAGCTCTCCAATGCATTTTCCTGGTTTTATATTCATGTGCCAAGTCTATGGCAAAATTTTATCTTTGTGATTTCTTTTCCCATTTATTGGTGGATATGCCTCATACTTATAAGTTAGTTTCAGATGGTGATAGACCTGTGCCCAGGGTAAGATCTGCCTCATACAAGTCCAACAGAAGAGATTCTAGTCGTTTCACCAATACATACAGTAGTTGTATTGTCATATAATCATATAATCAGAAAAAGGTTTGGATTGGGAGGGACCTCATCCATCCTGGCTTTTTGGGCTGCCAGTGCCCATTACCAGGTCATGCTGAGTTTCTCAACCATCAATATCTCCATGTAGCTCTCCTCAGTCCTGCTCTCAAATATTAAGTATGCATCGAAATTGATAAAGGTCTGTAGAATCCCCCATGCAGGTAACAAATCAAAATGAGTTAGGGCAGCACTTCATATGGCACACTGGCTCATCTAAGTTCTTTAACATACTGAACATATTCTACAAAACTTTTGTAGTACAAATTCAATATGAAGGACCCTGGATAGTTAAATATAGAACACATGCAACAACCATGCAAAACAGTTACGACTGATAGAAGAAATATCAGAGACACTTTGTTAAGGGGGAAGGTCAGGGTCTCAGAGGTTTACCAATTATTGTTGCTATCTTCAAAGCATGTAAGGGCTTGCATTAAGGAAAAAACACCATATTTTAAAGGATTTAAGCTTCACTATATTCATCTGAGTTTCATTTCTACTGTTTTCAAGAAACTGCAGGCATCCTTGAGAAGCTGATAAACGCTTCAGTTGACTTGTAAGTAAAGAAGATGAGCACAATCCTTAGGCACTTATTGGACATATAGTAGGTGACAACTGGTAATGACCATTCTGTTCCCTTGTTCTGTGCAATATGGTGCCCTGGAGGGAAACCCAAAGCAGCACAGTGTGGCAGCTAAAAGCCCCAGAAGACCACATGGTCCTGCCAACACACATTAGCCCACTTGCAGCTCCACAACAAAGCTAACTGGAACCAACTATAGACTGAAGAACAAGGGAATAATCTGTACTCCATGGATCAACATCATGACACTAAATCCTGCAGTAATCCACAGGTCTTAGTTACCATCCAGACACTTCCAGCTAAGTTTATTAGTGGGAAAATGCTGCTTTTCAAAAGTAGAGTTACCGTGCTTTCCATCGCAGAATGGCCTGCATTCATAGATTCTTTCTAACCAAAGCTAACTGGATTTTTTTAGTTGCCTCCTCAGAAAAGCTCAAATTGATATGGACTTTATTTATTCTTTATTTATTCTTTAGTCAGAGCACAGAAAACAGTAAAAATAGTTAAAATTGGAGAATGAGTGCAAAACTATGCAAAACTATATATATCAGGTAGATATATACCTCCATGTATCAGCATGAAGATATCAAATAGGCTACAAAAGTGAGACAAACACACTAAACTTTCTCTTTATCCTTTGCTCCTTTGTCTAACCTTTTTAGCCTAAGTTTCCCTACAAAACTGTTGATTCTTTCTTTCTTCCAGAACTCACAAGAGCACAGCACCTTACGCAAGAACACAAGGTTCTAGGTTGCAAGCTGAAAGGATTATTATCTTTTCTTCAAGAGGTCAGCAAATAATTATAATTACATTATCTGACCCTAAGAGAACATGTCTAGTCCATTAGTTAGAGAAGGATGACTCTCCCTTACTTTGCTTTTGTTTTTTTTTTTTTTAATACACACCCTTCCTATTCCCTAATAATCAGAATTTACAGCACATAGGGTAAAAAATGTTCGTATTGATACTGGCTCATATAGCTTCCTTACAAGAGGAATAATATTTTTTTTAAATTTCCACTAAGAATTCAGAATAGAGGATATCAGATTTACTAGAGGAGTCTTCAGATCTGTCTTTAAAATCACAGAATACAGAGCTAACACTAAATGCCAATGACATGTATGCACCTTAGGGCATAGTTTCCTTAGTTATAATGATCCTTAGAGACATGATTCAACGTCTGTAGCAAATTATGTATACGCTTAGACTCCTTCCTGACTTTGTAAAGTAGTGTAAAACTACTTATATGTCTATTTCAAAAATAAAGAGATAATATTTATCAGTGGAAGGAAATTCCTGTCTGTCTCTGGAAGCTGGAGGGGAACTAGTGCTTATGAAAATGTCTGATAAAGGTAACAGCCAATCCTATCTCAAAATTTGACACTTATGCGGTTTATAAGTTACAAATACCTCACGGTTACTACTGAAAATGCTACCTGATAAAACTTATGATGGGGGGGTTTGTAACTTATAAATGACACAGCAGAATTAGAATCAAACTTAATAATAATTTGAAATCCTAGGATTGATTTTGATTTAAAAATATGAAGAAATATTGGTGCAATAAAATGGTAAACCCAACTGTATTTAACATGAAGGCACTATTTGAAGTATTGAATCTAACCTATGCTTCTAACAAGAACAGAACTGTCTTTAGTTCTGAGGAAAATAAATAAGGACTAAACCCACAACGTTTCATTTCTGAGAGAAAAACATCATCCTTCAAGCCTCTGAATCAATGCCATTAATCTATTGCAGTGAAATAAATTCAATAAAATATAAGCTTTTCCCCAATGATGCTGGCCTGGTGCCGTCCCAACTCTTCATGTGAAACCTCCACCAAGTTTTTCTTTCATAGTCTACAAATGTAGGATTAAAACCTCACCTGCATCCCGCTTCCTTTGTCTCCTGTTTACAGTCTAAATAAGCTTTCCAGAGGAGAGTCTACACTTTCCTGGCTCATCTCAAACAGGACTAGCCCTGGCTGCAGCCCCCAGGCACACTCAGCATAAACACTGGATAACCAAACAAAGCATTCTCCTGCCTGATCCTGGCTGCACTCGCCCTTTCAACAAGCCTTCAGAAGCAAGAGTTGAAAGGCAAACACCTCAACCAAGCACAAAGGCAGCAGTGTGTGTGCCTGTCTCTGTGCAAAGTCAGGAACTAAACTCCTGCACAGCATTTCCCTAAGTAGATTCACCCAGGCAGATGGTTTCTCCCCTTGCACTGGCACACCAGTTTCAGAGTGCTGGCCCTGGGAGCCCAAAGGGTGGTGGATGGCTGAGCTAACAAGCCTTGCTGAAAAGCAGGGTGTGCTTGCTCAAGCCTAGTGCACTGCTTCTGCAGCCTCACAACTCTTAGCAGCAGCTGGAATGATTATCATCCCAGAGACTGAAAAAAAACCCCAAAAAAAACCCCCGCAAAAAAAAAAAAAAACCCCCAAAAAAAAAAAAAAAACCCCCAAAAAAAAAAAAAAAACCCCCAAAAAAAAAAAAAAAACCCCCAAAAAAAAAAAAAAAACCCCAACAAACTCAACCTTTTATAAAATGTTTCTCCTTTAAGCATGTGTGCAGATTTTACTACAATATAATGGAAACCCAGTCTGTCCTATAGCACACCACCTGCGTTCAGCGCACAGCCTCCAAATCCCATAAGGTTTTGGAGGGGGACATGAAATTGTGTTGGTTATCCTCACAGTTCACTCCTTTGAATTTTTTCAGTATCTTGGGTGTAGAAAATAGCCACTTACCCTTCCAAGTGAAAGTGAACTCTTAGTGGATTCCTGCCTAAATGGCAGAAGGTGAAAGACGTGGAAGAGCATCAGCAAAAGCCTGCCTGTGCAGATCCAGCTTTAGAACAGGGCAGTCCCAGTCACTTTTCTCATTCCCATATCCAGGGACATGCTAGCACTAAGTCCTACTTCCTGCCCTCCCAAAGTTTGCATAAGAAATAAAAAAGTACAAATGAAATTTCTCCTCTGTATACCAAGAGTCTAGTGATGATTTTGGAGGTATAAGTGCCTGCTGTAATGCAGTCAAGAATTTCAGCTCACATCCAGGGAGGCTATAGGCTCTACAACCGTGACCTGCAGGTGTCCTACCAGAGGACTTTGAGCCTTATTTCACTTCCAGAACAGAGACCAGAGCTCGAATTGTCAGGGAGTAAGTCAGATTTTAGGAAATACCTCTGAATTTCAGAATATGTTATTGCCTGAAATGACTGTGTTTCCATACCCTGTTAGAGACATGACCTTGCTGAGACCTCAGACACAACCAGCACAGCCACAGAACTGTCACAAGACATTTACATTGGTTGTCCTTTACTACTGCTTTAGTTAGCCACAGATTTTTTTCTTTTTTAAGAGCCTCTTAATGAAATGCCAGTGTATTAAAGGGTTTGCATAACAGTCACTGAATTTAAAACCCAAGTGCCTGGCTACAACATCAGTAAAAATATTAGCAGAGCACTTCCTTATCATATACTGCGTCTCTTTATCCCTCTCCTTGTGTTTCATTTATGACTCTAAGTTCTATTTTTGAAGTTGTAAGTCAGAAACAGACAGCATACTGCACTATATAATTAGGAATGGAAAAGTCCCTGCAGCCTTTAGACTCTTAGAAGAAAATATATTTAGAAGCTTGAATATGTCCCTATTCACACAGTTTCAATAGAGGATGCATCAGCATTTCCTTTTATTTTATCTCTTTTTTTTTTCTTAAAGGCCTCAAACTCAGCTATAAGAGATACAAAATTGGCTAAAAAGCAGTTTATTTATTGTTTAAAGGATTTTGGATCCTTTCTGCATTCTACTCTGTTTCTGACAACTTCTGGACAAAGCTGGAGCTCTCTCTGGGTTAACCCCTTCTGCCACCCAAAGAGATCCTTTTGTCCTTTTAGGTGGAATATCTTTGGAATGCCTTTATCACAGGGTGTCTGTTTCTGGGAGTGTGTATATATATATATATATATATATATATACACACACACATACACACACACACACATCTCTTAGCTGAAAATATTCCCCAACCTTATACCTGGAATCTGACCACAAACACTCATCATATTACATGAAAATTGGCACAGTGAAATCCCATGCAGAAACACCTAAGCCAGCCCAGACACTGACAGAGTAGATCCAGAGTAGAAATCCAGCCAGATCAATATCTTCCATATGTCTACAGCCAATTACCACAGGCAAATGGCAATATTAATGCAGATTTGCAATGCTGAGCTCATTTACCACTACCTTGAGCTCCTGCACATCCTGACATGCAGTGATTGATTTCAAGAGGGGACCATTAGTGGCTCCCAACAGGAACAGAAATAGAAAAGAGAGCAGTCACAAACCTTTAGTGCAGAACCCTGTGCAGTGGATTAAAACCCTGGCCCATAGCAGCAGGATTGCTGCAGGCACACACCGAGGCAGCAAGGCAAGACAGCCAGCAAGGAGACCTGCACTGGAGCTGTCCTGCTGAACCTTCTGACCACATCCCTGCCCAACAGCCAGTGGCTCACACAGAGATCCAGCCCTGGCCTAATGGACACAGGGCTGCCCCTATGGCCAGAACGATCCCACTGTAGGGAAGCTTGGAGCTAAAGTGTGTGGAATAAGGTGTTCACTCATCTAAAAGATAAAAGCTACATGAAGTGATAAACCAGACCAGGGCTCCATCTAGTCTGGGGTTTCTTTCCAACTGTGGCCTTTAACAGATGGTAAAGGAAAAAATATTGATGCCATTTTTTTATTCAGAATACATTTTCACCTGCTGGACTTTACTGAGCCAAAAATACTTTTTTTCCTTCTTTCCACTTAATATCCCTAGATAATTTTTTCTACACAAATTTAACCTTTTTCAAAACTCATGTAAACTCAACATCCCCAGTGTTTTTTATCAATGTATCTCACAGTTTTGCTACCAGTTAAAAAATTTTCCTTGTGGTTACTTCAATCTGCTGTTTATTACTTTCATTTGATGTCCCCCAATCTTTTTCTTAGGAGAGCAAACATAGGTTCCCTGGTCATCACAATCTCCTCCTATATGACACCTGATTTTTCATCCTGCAAGGCCTTGCTAGACAAGCTCTTCAAGCCAAAGGCATACAGCTGAACTACCAGTAACACTGATTTACTTTCAGAGATGGAAACACCACCACCCATCCTTCTATATATCTGAATGTCTCTTGGCTGTAACACCTACAGGTTTACAAATGAACTCTGAAATAAAATGGAAAGTTAAGGTCAATTTCTTTTTACGATCCTTTTATCTTGACAAAAATTACATTGGTTTATGCTGAACAAATTTTCCAGTAAAGTAAAAAAAAAAAATTAAAAAAAAAATTAAATCTAATAAGCTCTGACTGAAAATTAAATTGAATAAACAAAAAGATTAGGCAGTCAGAGAAACAAAAATCAAAACAACAATCTGCTGTCTCCAATGTCATCTCAGGAAAACACTTTCATTGCCTTTGTTTCCATCACTGAACCTGTTGCACTTTGTATAATGTAATGCTTTCCTTAGATTGCAGTTTTAGTATCTTATTCCTAAATTCTAAATCAGCTCCTCAACAGGGGAGCATCCTCAATAGCAAGAAATAGCAGAAATTCTGCCTGATGCTTTGACTTGGTGAAATCTTTACATGCATGACAGAAATGTACAAGAGCACATAGTGACAGGCCAGGGGCAATGGCTTTAAACTGAAAGAGGCTAGATTTAGATTAGATATTGAGAAGATCCTTGGGAGACCCCTTTACTGTAAGGCTAGTGAGGTGCAGGTTGCTCAGAGAAGCTGTGGATGCCCCACCCCTGGAAGTGCTCAAGGCCAGGTTGGATGGAGCTCTGAGCATTTTGGTCTAGTGAAGGTGTCCCTGTCCATGGCAGGGGGGTTAAAACCAGAAGATTTTTGGACCTTGCAACCCAAACCATTCAATGATTCTATGTGATGAACTCTAACAACCACAATAATGAATGCAGGTCCATGTAAGATTGCTGCTGAACAGTCCTCAGGGCATCCACAAAGAGGAGACCCTGGTCCACAGCCTCTACCTGGCCTTCAAAACACCACGCTCACTGGAAGGTTGCTCTGGCCCAAGTAACCTTTACTTGTCTTTGAGGAACTGAAAGAACCTTGAGAGGAAAGAATAAAATACATTGATTTCACAGCCCCTCCAGTTTAGTGGTCTGACTACTCTGGAAGCTGGAGCCTCACCTTCCCCAGAGAGAGGACAGTGAATGCAATGCAGGTTCCCACAGAAGGGGATTTTGCAACTACTTTTGTGAATGAAGGCAGCTCTGATTTACTCTTTCCCTTTGGCACTCAAAAGCAATTTGGACCTAATTTTGTACCCAAAAAAAAGTTTGCTTAGCTGCAGTATAATATTCTTAAGTCTTCTTAGACCTGGAATTTGAAGATAGCAAAATTTATGCAGTGATGCATCCCAGCACTCCAGTGAGAAATGATTGCAAGGGCAACGGAGACTTAAAAAATAGGTTATTTAAATTATTACAAGCCAAATAAATAAACAGTGTAATTTAAGTATGTTGACACATGGACTGAAAACTTTTTAAAATGTACTGCTGCCAAATGCACTAAGTATTTGCATTTTAAATTATTGATTTCAAAAAACTCCTACTTGGTAAGGAGAATCAAGGCAAATTTTAGCTGTAGGAATGAATTTGTTACCAAAATGTCAAAACTAATACCATGCAATGAGCATTCATAGAATTAAAGAAACTTCAGCTTCAGAAAATAATAATTCTTATAAAATGACAATAATAATAGTGTCACATTATTGATTTCTAAATCAATATTAATTTTGAAATTTGGTACAATATTGACCTGGTATTATTTCAAATCTGCCCATAAAGACAGAACGCAAGATGGTCAATTCAGGTGCTAAAAATGTCAGTAAATTCTAAATCAGCTCCAACTGTAATTCTCTAAATCCTCGCCTTTGGGGAAAAAAAACCCAAAAAAACCAACCTATGCAGATAAAATTTGTCATATATCTACTTTATGGCTGAGCCAACAACAACACTAAAAAGAAATGCCATTCTTTCTGTGTCTGATAAAAATCAGAGAAATTAAAAAACGTTTCACGTCCAAGCTCCATGCAGTGCAAGGAGAGAAGCAAAAGCCCACTCAGTCTGATGCCTCCCAGAAGAGCTGCATCTCCTAATGCAGACTTTGAGCATGGGGAGTAGTTATTAACTAATGGTAGCTCATCTCACAGGGTGTAGCTACATGGGCGTGCGGGAGGAGCAGCTGACACCCATTCAATTTGCACACAGACTCAAGCATAAACTTCTAGAATAAAAGTCAAGTTTAAGTACAACAGGAGGACCTCTTTCGTCATTTATTTTCCTTTATCACAAACATCCTGAAAGCAGAATGATATCCTGTCCCTGTGTAATGATTTTGGAGGTGCAGATGTTCTAAATAGCTTATAATGAAATTATTTTCTGTGCCATCAAGCTCTCAGTTATTGCTTGGCCAGAATAACTCAAGGCAAATTAACTCTCTTGCTAGGTAAGCCACACCTGTGGTAATTTTGTACAGAGTTTATGATCTTACACTTCCCACATTATTCATTTTAAAATGTCCTCTGCTTAATTAGCATCTTCTTCAAACAGAGTTTGGGACTCCAATACACAAACATATGTCAAGGTAAAGCTGCTGGGTTGGAAATGAACCAGACACACAAGTATAAAAGACAAATCAAAACAACTTTCCAAACATGGAAGGCATTTTGCATTTTGCAGACCTGATTCCCACCTCAACTTATGGGAAACGAAGCACGACTTTACTAAAAGCAAAAGATTGGCAGCAGTGCAGCACAGACAGAGGCTCAGGGAGATTCAGGCCGGCAGCTCCAGCAGGAAATGCCTGCAAACACTGCCCAGCCCCGCAGCCTGGCCTGAGTGCCTGGCCAGACACTGCCCAAATGCCCGGTCAGACACTGCCCAGCCTGCAGCCCTGGCCAGCCCACAGCTGTGCCTAAACGTCTGTGCTCCATGGCGAGCTCATGGCAGCAAGGGGACGGCTGGGGAAGCATGGGCAGGACAGGGCAGGGAGGGGAGGGGGCATGCAAAGGGTGGGCAGGATGCTGGGACTGGTAGGGGCTCCACAAGCATTTTCTTAAATGGGCTCAAACTTGTATCAAATTTTCTTTATTAACCTCCTGCAAGATCTATGGGAACTAACACTGACTTCTTCTATTTCCTTCTCCCAAAATACTCTCCCACCCTGCATTTCTTTTCCCTCTATATATTTCTCATCCAGTTCAATCCTCGGTTTCGATAGCCTTTGCTCTTACCACATTTTTCCATTCCTCTGTCCGTTCTCTAACTCCCAAGTTATCCTCAGTCTCTCTGCGTCTCGTCTCCTGCCACTGCCATGAACGATGCTTTCCTTCGGAAACTACTCCTACTATGTTGGAACTCCCAGTACATCCAGCCCCTGCTGCGGGCTCGGCTCGATCCGGGTGGCTCTGGCAGCCTCTAATGGTGGCCAGAAGGAAAATTGCTGCTCACAGGACAAGGAGTTATATCTGCCCGTCAACAGCTGAGGCCGGAGTGGAACGGTGGAGAAGGGAAGGATGAGCAGAAGGAGGTGCAGGTAGCTGTGGGGTGTTGTGAGAGGAAGGTGTTGGGATAAAGGAAAGGGAAAGAAAACAAATCTCTGAAAAGCCTGGGATGAATGAGGGCATCAGGAAGCAGCCAAACTCCTCCCAGCTGCAGGGCTGCTTGGCAGGTACTGGAGATGCCGCGGGCCAGGCGCTGTAGGTGTGGTAGAGGGCAGGGACAGCTCCGGCTCCGCAGCCCTGACTTACCCTGGAGCCCTCCAGTCCGGCTGTCCCCAGCTCCAGGGGGCTGCGGGGCCCAGGGAATGGCAGCGCGCCGGGCCGGGCTGTGGCGTGCCCAGCCACGGGACAGCCAAGGCACTGACCTGGGACCAAGGTGTGCTTTGCCTGCTGAAGGCACTGAGCTGCTCAGCTGTTCCTCAGTGCAAGTTAAAATCCTCCCAGCTGACACCAGCAGAGTCTGCAGCGCGTTCAGGTTTGTGCAGGAAAACCAGTTACAACAGATAACCCAGGAGGCAATCCCAGGTTCAGGATTTTTACAAGTACTTTTCATCTGGGGCTCTCAAAGGGCTTTGCAAATATGAACTCGTTTTAGCTTCACAACAACCCCTGTGAGGCAAAGATAATGATCACTGTATCAATTTTACAAATGGGGAAACTTGAGCACAAAAGAAGAAAAGTGTTACCAAAGATCAGGCCCAGCAAGTTGAGCACAAAACGAAGCAGCACCGTGCTTGCACTGACAAGCAGAAAACCCTCCCTCCTGCTTTGGTGTGATTGGAATAGCTATTCCCAGCATAGGTGCAGCCTTAAAACGAATGGAGGAGGAGAAAACACGTTGTTCAAGTTCAGTAAGAACCTCCAGCAGCTTCAGAGCATCAGTACCATTCGGTTGCCTACAACACAGCTGCAACTCAGAGCAGAGTGCCAATAGGTACCCCACACAGAAAATGCCAAAACTTGTTTGTGTTGCTATGATTTGAAGTAACATACAGGATGGAATGACAGGAGCAGGACATTGAAACAAAGTTTTCCTACATCTTGCAAGTTTGATACTAAAACTCCCATACTGTGGGGAACCCCTGCTCTAACAGCTGCAATAAAAGCAGAGTAAGGAATGCAACAACGATGACGTACTGTCAGAAAATATGCCTTGGCTAAAATTTGACAATCCAAATTCTTTATGCAAACCACAGCCAGGAGTTTTGACAGCGTATGAACTGTCTCACCATGTACTAGTGGTTTTGGCTGTCAGAAACAAAATGCTGACCAAGCTTCTCCTTAGAAGTTTTAAAATCAGATCTTTGCTACTTAAAAGGAACTTAATTGGTTTTTTTTATAGTCACTCAAGTCAGTTTCTTTTTTCATCTAAAATATTATTTTTAGGTTTTGTGGAAACCGAAAGAAATTAAAAATCCAATAGCATGCAGAGGGTTACACCTGTTGAGTACAGGAAGAGATGTGAAATATTTTTTCCTTGACTAATACTAGAGTCCACAGAAAGCTGATGATTTCTAAGGTATGCAACCACAGAAAGCTTCTTACTCCAGATAAATTGTCACTGAGCTATTTAAACTTGTAATTGCAGTATCAGTGCAAACATGTTGATGAAATAATCACTTGGATTTGTCTGCATGGCGCTGTTCTGCTACTGCAGCACTCCGGGGCAACTAGTTCAGGCAGGATGGGTAATAAAGGAACTCTTTGGAGAGAGACCTGTTAACCTGTTAACCATTGCATGGAATTTCTACTGCAATGGGCATTACATAAGCTAGAGTCCTAGTACCATGCTAATTTGCTTAAATGTTAGTCACAAGCACTGGAATTAGTGGAAAACAGCTCAGAAATGTACAGGGGAAGGTACTGATGTTTGGTGTTACAAAAGAAAGCTTCTGTAAAAATGTCCATCACTGATGTCTATAAAGGGGTTCCCAAAATCCATCACTTTTAAATACCACAATCCAAAGAGGTACCTTTTATTACTTATTAACTTCTATTCTTTGCCTGACAATTCAGCTCTAAAACATAGTTTTACTTTCCTTACATCTAATAAAAGAATTTTCAAAATAGGAAAAGCATGATATAAATAACAATAAATAATACAGTACAAACCAATTCAGAGACACACTGGGAATCTGCAATACTGAATAAAGAACGCAAAATTCACATAGAAAAAAAAAAAGAAGAAGAATTCAGCCAACAAAAAATCAAGTGGTGCAGACAACAGAGAACAAAATTATGTGGTAATAATCTTATTGATAATAAGACATATAAGTTGTTAACTTAAAACGTGAGCCATGGTAAGACACGGTCAACTTTGAAAATAATGTATGAAAATCAGATTTGGATTTTGTGACCTGCCGTTTTTCATGTAGCTCACCCATGGTAATTCTTTATTCTTCAATTCCACGGTAGCTCAAAAAAGATACACACAGCTACACAAACAGAGCTAATAAGATCGAACTTCCTAACACAAACCAGGACAGAGTGAACAGTCAATAATTCATAATCTAATTTATGACTGTCTGCAAAGCAAGCATGTTTTGCCTAATAGGGTGAATGCCTCTTTATTAACTTACTGCTAAATTATGTACTGAACTAATAGCATTGTCAGAGGCCTGTAAACAGTGCAGATATGAATCAGTGTTTTGTGGCAGCACCGTAATTATAACAACATCCTGAACAAGCCGTGTGCCATTGCAACGCGCGCAGACCTGGTACCGATAGGCTTAGTGCAGGATCAGGAGTTAACAGGGACTTAGGCAGCTCATCACAAAGCAGACACACTTCTGCTCTGATATATCAGGATGGTGGAATAAAGCCAGTTCCCAAGCTGTATTAGAGGCACATGACATGCTTGTAAAGAACATGATCTCTCCTGGGAAGGGCTCTTCATGTTCATCTGACAAGGCCCCATAGCACCATTCTCAATTCAGTTTTTAGCAAGCAATCTGGAGCTACAAATGGACACCAGTGGGGAACAACTGTGTGCCTGCTGCTGGAAAGATCTGGGCTTCAGACTTTTGCTCAGAGGCAAAGCACAGGCCATGGGTGTCTCTTATCTAACCAGCTCTCAAGTGGGGACTCAGTTCTGCATACTCTCCTCCCTTTCTTCTTTCCTTTGAGTTTCTCAGGTAAATGCCACAATACCACACAACACCACTGTTTCTCAATTCCAGTTTTCAAGCTTTGAATTAATAGTATGAAATCACTATTTTTCCTCTCTGTTTTATTCTAGTGAAACATAGACTTGTTTTAAAATTTTGATCAGAATACAACTTTTTCTTGCCCCCACAAATATCCATGAGAAAGGGTCCTCAGAGTTCCTTTCTTGCTACATATAGCTAGCTAAATTTATAATCTTTTGATACTTCACAGCAGGTTAGTTGACAACTGAAAAGAACATCAATCTAATTTGTTCAGAGCCTTTGCTGGTAGGCATTTAACTGAAGCCTTTAAGGCACAGAAACATGAGAGAAGGGATCACTATTCCAAATTTTCTCCCTGATTTACTGGATGACTGAAGGCAAGTTATTTTGATTCTTGTCTCCTGCCATTAGCACGTGCCTAAGCTTCCTTTCCTCACACCGAATCATTTTGAGAGCTGAGGGTGGGAGGGAAATCCAATGGGGAAAACTGACAGGGTGATGGTAGAACAACAGGGCACGCCTAAAAATGCTGCAGCTTTACAACACAAAACCTCCCAGCAATCAGTAGTTAAAGAAAAGTAAAGATACATTAACTAAAGAAAGATGATCAATGCACATGCCTTAGAACATTTTAACCTATGATATTCAGCTAGCTGGGGGTAGCAGTGCTGTTTCTGGTTAGTCTGCCAAAGGTAACTCTCAATTGATCTGATTTTCTCAACCTGTTAAAGTTCTCCTTACAAATGTCCACGCTCTTAAGGAAAAACAATTGATAGGTTCACAAATGGGAAGAGACTGGATCAGTTTCCTAGAAGAAATAACGAATGAAACAGCCACAGGTCTGGGCAGCTAACCAGGGCTATGTGCATCCTCCCAGGCACAACCAATTTCTTCCCTTGGACTCAGACCTCACATCAACCCTTTTTCCTCTTGAGTACAGCTCAGGCTTAAATACCAAAACAACCTCTGGTACAACATTAACCCTTGAAAGTCAAGCTCAAGACTGTCCAAATCTATCTCACAGTCCTGTGAATTAACTCATTCATATTCCATCACATATGTAATAACTGACTTTAGTATCACAGGTTCAGTAAGATTCATGTGACCAAGTGATTGGTTTAAAATGTAAGATTTGAATTCTTGATTTGAAATACAAAATTCTTTTATTTACTTTTTTAGATCCCAAGACCTTTTAAAACTAATTTTCAAACTTGTATTTGCAAGAAGGAAAAGTGTACCTTTGATAGCAATACATAAGGAACTCATATGACCTTCTCATTCCTGTAGAGCAAGAAAGCTTTTTGACAAATCTATCTCTACCATAAAATCAAATTTAGACTGCAACAAACTATAATCAGCAAGACTGATTCTTGACTCAAAATAGTTTTGATTTATGATTGTTAAAAATATATTAATATTTTGTGAGTCTGTGCTCTTTTAAACTTGATAATAATTTAAATCTTTGCATTAGTCTTTTAGTTTTCTTGCCCCCAATCAGATTCTGCCAGTAAACTGTGCTTCTAGTTCCAAAAGCTGATCACTTTTGTTCTCATAGAATGATGTGTTTTATATGTGTTGCCTTTTAGAAGTCAGAGATTCCCTTATGATCGATAAGTCAAAAGAAGTAACTACTGAATATTATATTGAAGTTCTCTGCTTTATGTAGGCAATTGAAACAAACACTGTTGTTTTTTTCTTTCTCTGACACAAACGCAAATAAAACTAAAAAAGGCACTGAGCCATAATTACTGGAATTCTCTTTCTTCCAGAGAAGAAAAGTCACCTAAATTCAGAGCTTCTTTATGCAGATGTTTGCCCATGGACAACCAACATTAATGAGATAGAAGTTTTTTTGCATCAAAAGTCTGAAAAGATCAAACTGTTGAGAGAAATTCTCCTTCAACTCAGTGGGAATGACTGCTATTTTCAGAGGGTTTAAATTCTCTGTCCATTCCTGACTTGAAACTCAAATCTTCAGAGAAACATGGCATGAAGCATAGAGAAAAAATAATCTCCATTTTGTTCCAAAGTTATTATAGTCACATTTATCTAAATAATTAAATCTAAACTAGTTCTTAAAATCCCTTCAAATTAGATATTTTTTATTATTTACTATACATGAAATTATTTTCTGCATATTATATGGACTTCATAAAAGATTCCACATCTTTATTTTGAAAGATGACGAGTTAGTGTACTGACCTAAATGTCTTCTAAAAGTCTGAGTTGTGCAGTGTGATGGTTCTTACACTAGTTCTACAAGTCAGGGCATTTCGGGGGGAGTAGTGTGTACACCTATCCATTAGCACTTCCTCGAGGAGAGCACTGGAGCAGGTGCTTATCACCTCTCTCTGATGACCAGCAATGGGACACAAGGAAAAGGAATGAAGCTGCTCTGGGGAAATTCGGACTAGACACGAGGAAAAGATTCTCCACTCAGAGTGTGGTCTGTCCTTGCAAAAGGTTTCCTAGAGAAGTGGTTGTGGCACCACACCTGGCAGAGCTCAAGGAGCATCTGGACAATGCTCACAGTTACATGGCTTAGTTTTAGTAGCAGTCCTGAGATAAGCAGGGAGCTGGACTCAATTGTCCTTATAGGTCCCTTCCAACTTGAGATGTCCTATGGTTTTGTGCATCTCTTGCTTTTGAAAGTTCAGGAAATCTCTCAAAAACGGGAATTTTTTAGTAAGATGAGTGAAGTCTTAAGTGGCTGATAATTATTGCTTTTTTTTAGCTCAGATATGGGTCATAAAGTGATACAAACCTGCACTATGCATTGTACCTACTGTCAATGAAAGTATTCTTCTCCACTACAGGAAAACTCCATGAATTTAATCACCTTTGTTTCTGTCTCACATGCACGTTTTATTCCAGGAGTAATCTGCAGATTCAGAGAACAATTCAGGCTGGAAGGGCTCTTTGGAGGTCATTTAGTCCAATCTCCTGCCCAAAGCAGGACCAATTTGAAAATTCAATCATATACTTTAGGACTTCATCCAGATGAATTTTGAACCTCTTGGAGAAGTGAGATTCCATCATCTTGTGGAATCACCAGTTACATTAAAGAGATCTTTTTTGTCCTCAGACATAACTGGAATTTTCCTTATTGCAACATGTGACTGTTGCCTCCAGTCCTTTCTTTGTGCATCTCTGCTCACCTCGATGCTTGTCTTCAGTGCTGCCAGAGCACACTTCTGGCTTGGGCCAAATTAGAGAATCACAGTGTAATTTAAGTTGGAAGGCACCTCTTGAAAGCCCATTGTCAAACCCTCTATGCTGAAGCATGTAACTTGCTTCAGGTTGTCCAGGAAACATGTTTAGTCAGGTTTTAAGTATCTCCAAGGATGGACACCCCACAACTTCTCTGAGTTGCCTGCGCCCAGTAACCCTTGTCATAAAAAAGAGTTTCCTGATGATAAGATGAAATTTCATGTGCTTGTTGTCCATTGCTTTTTGCCCTGTCACTGGACACTACTGATAGAAGTCTGGCTTTTGTATCTTCACTCCCTCCCATCGGGTGTTTATACCTGATATTTATGTACTTGTAACTATACATCTACCCCTGGAGAGTTATGCCTTCCCAGGTGCACTAGGCTGCATTTGCTTTTGTTGGACTTAAGTGGAACTTCAGCTGACCTACTCCTCCCTTGTCAACCCGTGCATTCATGTAAAATATTCCCAAGGGTCTGGAGCATTAAGCTAATTTCTTACAGGTTGCTTTCACAGTCTTGCTGTTTGAAGAACTTCACTCAGCTAAGTTAGATCAAAGGGATGTAATGTAAAATGCAGTGGAAGTGATTTTACAGGCTTTTATGATTAAAACCAGACAGCAGATATAGAAGCCAGTTCAGACACAGAAGCCAGTTCAGGCAGCCCACTCTGCTATACAACGTAGAGTATCTGCAGGCAAGTGTGAAAGAAAAGCAGACAAAAAAAGTTTATATTTTTTCGGTCTATGAACACCAATCTCTCATTCTCAGGTAATTAAAAATTGGGCTTTTGCTAAGAAACCTATCTTATTACTACCCTTAGTAGTTGTTACTGCATGTTGTTAAGCTTTTTTTCCTATAGAGTGGCCCTAGCTGATAAACTCTCTGTTATTAAAAATTAATTATCATGTAAGTAACTGAAGACTGCCCCAGGATATGGCCCCTCAGTGGCATATCAGTAATGACCACTGATAACTACATTTTCAGGTGCTCCTAAAATGTGACAGGATTGTAACTTTGCAGCTAAGTGAAACCCATTTGCCTGACAAAACAAGGAAAGAGGAATCTTTCTAAAATCTGAGAGTAGGAAGAATGACCCCGACTAATCTTAAAAAGGATTAGTATGCCTTAGTATGCCTTTTTGTGGGTTTAGAAGGTCTTTCCAAGACGTTTACAACACAGACATAATAATGAGTTAAAGCTACAGTAGTTACTTAATACAGGGATGAGCTATGAAAGATTTGATTTTTTACAAAGATAGCAAATAGTGCGATTGCTTAAAATAAGCAGTCTTCTTAATAGCTTATTATAAGCTAATATAAATCTTCTTAACATCTTAAACTAAGAAAGCTTTCCTTTGTAATTAAAAATTCTACTAAAAAGATACCATTGTTTTTTGCAAGGAATTCTTTCTTTTTAGTAGAAAGGCAGTTTCAGGTTTAAGACCCCTTTATGTTGTTCATCATGTCTAATTCTACAGCATGATTTCCAAATACTGCTGCTTCTTCATGCTGTGTTTTCCATGAAGCTCATCTGGCCCAATGCAGACATTTACAGTACAGATCAATACAGATGGACTAGGCAAAGAAACTCCTTTTCATTTGAGTCACCAATGAAAATATCGGCTCTTTTATTCTTTTGTTATATTTCAGTCATTGACTTTAGGATTAAATTAATCAAAACCTAGAAAATGCTTAGGTTTTTCTTGAGACTAGCTTAGGGGTAGATAGCTGCATTTTAGTCACAATTATACTAGTCCCTACTACTCCTTTTACCTGCAATCTATGTCAAAACTAAATTTTTTAGGCACTGCTAACCACCATGACTCCTCATCATTATCATAGTAAAAAAAAAAATCCAAAATCAAATTATTAATGTAGCATAAGAAATATCCCAAGCTTGCTCTTTGAACTGGCCAATTCCCCTTACTTTTAGCTTTGAATTAAAGGAAAAGGCTACAGAAAAAAACGTTGCTACCATCTGGTACATTCTATGAATTTTAGACCATCTGTTTTTTGCAAAGGCGCTCAGAGCCAATTTCAGTGCTGAGACCATGAAAGCATCAGAATTTTATCCGAAGTTTTTCCAATGAAATTGCCTTTTTGGAGCATTAGCAGGCTGCACAATCAACAGTAAGGTGGCAGCCTCTGTGATAGATGGAAGCCTTTCTGCTTAAAGTCAATAAAGAAAGACAAGCACAAGCACTTCTGTGGCTCCTCTTGTTTAAGGGAGATGCTGCCATGTATTTGAGAACCTCAAGTGATCTGGATGTTTGTTTCAGGCTCTAAAGCAACAGACCACTCTGGAGATGACTCAGAACATACAGCACAGCCATCATGTCCTCATGGAACAAAATAATGTTTGGAAACAGCAGAAAACACATCTCACTACTGCAGCCAAGTAACAGGAGGCATCTACAAATAGCTATGTTTATTTAGCAATGGCTTTGCAGTTTGGGAGGTCTTGATAGCCCAATGTGTAAGACCAATGTGTGTAAGACCAGTTCTTTAGCTATGAACACACAAAGGCTAGGCAGAGAAGACTTGCATGCTGATTTTCAGGTTTCCTGCTGCCCCCATCTTACCTTTTTGCACTAAAGTAAATACTTGGTACTAAGAAAGAGGTGGCACCATCAAATGTCCTCTATTATACAGGATTTAACTACCCTTACTCAGTTGCTCTAAGCTCCTTCAGTCAGCTGTCTTAGCAAAAAGGAGACTCCAGTCATGTCATTTGCTTCCCCTGACCCCATGAAAGATCCAGCTGGCAAGTGGTTCCCAGAGAACAATTATAATTATGCACTTTGTTTACAAAAACATGGAATAATTTTGTTTTTACCTGAGTCTTCCATCCTCTGCTGCAGCTCCTCCTGGTATAATCTTCGTAATGAATATCCCAGGATCATCCCCAATGTGTGGGTTATCTGTTCCTCCAGCAATACTGAACCCCAGGCCAGAATTTCCCTGGAAAAATAATAAAAAGTAAATCTATCACTCAGATGCTAGACTTCTGCAGAATTCATTTGCACTGCATGAACAAAGTATCCTTGCTTCTTAAAGAAAACACTTTATTTGGCAACTCCATACTTGAAGGCAGGTGACTCAGTCAGAAAAAATTAATTGTTAGTTAAAGAACAGAGGCTGTGAACAGAAAGATTTCCTAGAGTTAATGACAGAGTTAATGGATACTCCTACAGAAACAGGATTTGACCTAAATTTGTTTTCAAAAGCAGTCACATAAATTAGCATCTGAACGCCAATATTAATTCATCTAAGTCAATGAGAGCTAGAGGCTAAAAACATTTCAGAGCTTTGAAAAAAGGACTTTCAAAATTACTGTCATTTATAAACAGAAACAGTGAAAAACATCTGACTATGAAGTATTTTACTACACTAGTTTATGTTGAAGACTGACATGATTCAAAAAACAAAAAACCCACAAGAGTACTTCTTTCATCCTGCTGATCTGCTAGGACAAAACGTTTGAAAGACATAAGACTCTACTCAATAATCTCACTTATTGTTTCTACTATTTGTGAGAATATCATGAAAGATAAAGAGGTATGTACACACATAGATACTCTTGCAAATTAAGTCACTGTTTTCCACACACATTTCAAAACCACAATTCTAATTCTTTTTTAGAAGTATATATTGGTTATGCTTTTCTATATAAATCAACCTTAAGTAAATGTCGTGTTTTCCTCTCTGTGTGAATTAACTTTTTTCCCAAGGAATTCTTTCTTATTTATGGAAAGGTAGATGCAGGTTTAAGAACCCCCCTATGCATAGGGAGTGTCATAAAATTCAATGCAATACTTAATTCTTTAAGGGCCTCAGCCAAAAGTATTTTCAGTTAGATATTTAGGCTTATCATTGTGATATAACTACATATGTATTGCAAATTATGTACTGCAAAATATTTAGGGCACTAAAATACTTTTCTTTCACCAGCTTCTTGGACTACTGGGAGTTTGTTTCTTTTACTGCTTCTTGTGGTCATGTATCTAGTTCTGTTCTAGTGAGAAAAGTTATTAATAAAAATGGCACCTCCATACTTTTTTTTCCTAAATAATTTAAATCAAATGTCACTTCTGCATTTTTCAACTGTATTTCAATGCATTTAGTGTGATGCATTTGGTGTGTGAAAGCCTACGTGTTGCCTGCCTGCAGCATGTCAGACTCTGAATGCTGTTATCAGTATTCTGCACTCACAAGAGATGCAGTTCTCATTACCCAAGGGACCTACACGCAATGTGCAGCTCTGCTACCAGCATTTAATTGTGAACTAATTTCTAATCCAAGGAAATGGATTTAGGACTGCACATATTGTAATGCTTCTCAGCCAGCTGTAATATGGAAATCATTACAGTATTGAAACACTCTGTATATATTTTCTGTAGTTAGCAAACACCTCCAGGCCAGCATTATAAATCTTTGATTTAATCTCCCTTTCATCATTAGGATCATCTCAGATTCAAGTTATTCTCCCCATATTTTAACACATGCCTAATCAGACAGCACATTTTACAGTAACATGCACTCTCTAAATATTTTAGGAGTATTTTCCTGAAGTCCTTTCTATATGTTATATTATTAATTAAGCTAACTGTCCAACAGGAAAGAAGAAAAGACTACTTATACATACTTCAGGAAGCCTGGAACAAAAATCCTAAACATTAGTAAAACTAAGGGCAAATTTGTAGAAATTTTGAGTAACACCTGATTTGCAATCAAAAAAAAATCCCAACAAACCTCTAAAAATAAAGTTATGTTTATTATTAACTTCAAAGAAATTATAAAAATATGCAGTAATCTGTATTTCTGAAAAGATATAGATTTCCAAATCCCCAAAACCCAGCCTTGATAGGGAAAGGCAAAGAGGAAGGCAACAAGGAAAAATCTGGGCATAAATATTAGAAAAAGACATAAACAGCTACACCATAAAATGTATCTGAAGAGCTTTAAAAAACTATCAAAGCTTGCCTGTTATGTGAGGTGTGCTTAGTTGTTACAGTTCATCACATAAAATACACTCAATATTTAGGAGGAAATAATTTCTGCACTTTCTTCCTCCTACTGTATCTTTTTCCTTTACATTTTAGAACTAAAAAATGCTACAGCAATGCTGGCTGTAGGCAGTGATGTGGTAACACTGCTACACACTTCTCATGAGAATTAGTGCTATCATTTATCCATAAATGTGCATCTGTTATGCTGCAAGACTGCTCTGATTCTGCCCCTTAGGAGCAACCTTCTAAAAGCACAGGGTAGCACTCCTCACTGGCACTTCTTTATCCACAAAATTTAAAGCAATTATTCTGGCTGCAGTCCTTGACTTGATCAACACGATCTACAAGCTGTCAGGCACGAGCTGCCTTGACAAATAGGTACATCCCTGCAAGGCTTTACTGCACCAGAAACTCACCACAAAAGTTAAAAGCAATTACACTTCTTTTTCTCCACTATGGTTTATGAAGGGTCTGCCTCGCCTACATGGAAAAATCTTCTTTGACCTCAGATCAAAGCCAACAAGGCTAAAAGCACAGCTACAATCACTCGCAGATTTTTGAGAGCCTTGGTTTGAAAAATAATGCAATAGGAACATTCTGGTTAAAAGCTACTGTATTTCAGTTCTGAGCAGCAATTCTGACGTGCAGATCCTCATGCCTTATGCTTCTCTCCAGGCTCTGCATTTAGTATGCAGGTTCACCAGCACATTGCTGCTGTACCAAAACCTCATTGCCCTTGTCCAGCTGTAATTCCAAGTTCCAGTAAGTACTGTTTACTAGTGCAATGCTTCCTGAACATTTCCACAAGGCTTGGTTCCCCACCCTTTAGTTTTTGCACCTCCTTTGTCCCCATTCCAGAAAAAAAAAGCGCGTGGTAATTATCTTCACAGCTTTTCTTGGCGTATCCGTCTCCCTCCCATTTCATGTTAACCAATGAAAACGCCATTCCGCAGCCCAAAACAACAACTGAACTATCACCTACCCACGGTATTTTCCAAGGTGGAACATTCATGCTTTCTCTCATGCTGATTCATGTTTGGGAGTGGTTCCCCATTAATATCTGTCAAGGTAATTCACTGCACTCTTTCTACTCCAAGCCTTAGAGCTCCTGGGTGATTACAAAGCAAGTTAACAATGAGCTCAGAGGCCTGGTGACAATGCAGATAAATACTTAATGAGAACTAATAGCAGCTGATACAGAGGACAAAAAGTCTCCCTCTTTTAGAAAATTCCACTGGATACTTCTTAATTGAGATTCATATTTAGGCCCTAATATGCTTGCCTGTTTTATTTCAGAATCCTTCAGTAGAAGAAATCTATGCAAAAATCCCAATACACACAAGGGACAAAAGAAGTCTGAACAAGCCTTGGACCTATAAACATTAAATAGTATTGCTCAAACATCACTATTAGCATGTGCAAATACATTTATACACACGCACATACGTAATTCTATGATTCTATATAAGGGTTCATATCCAAATTATTTTGTGTTCAATTCTTATTAGCTAAATTATCTCTTGACCTAAATCTTTTTTCTATCTCTTTGTCCAAGCTCTCAATTTCTACTACTATAAAAACCTCATATAATTAGTTACTGACTATACAAGGAAGATTTGCATGAAATTGCACAGCAATAGATGGATGAATGTACCTTTTAATTGTTAGTTTAGTTTCTTACTACCTTCCCCACCTTTTGTTGCAAGGCTTCAGTCATGCACACCGACTGACGAAAGGCTTAGCATAGCACAACATGCCCAGTTTGGTTTAAACAAAATATTTCCTGAGTTTCCTCCTATCCTGAGATATTTCCTGAGATATTGCTAGATATCTCATGCTTCCCAGGGATTTACCACCAAGCTCAAATTTGTCTCCTGGCTCAGCTTTACTTTTCAAACAGAGAAAATTAGGTCAAACTACCACATCAAAACAATTTCTCGCAGCCCAGCCCCCGAGGCCACCTTCCTGCTCTCCTGTGAAGGGAAGGTCAGCACTTTGTCTTGAGGTTTATTACACCTGCCTGCCTCCTTTATGACTTTCTCAAATAGGGCTTTGCATGCCACAAGGACCATCTGAATTCTTTATAGCTCAGCCTGAGCAGAGAGGAGGCCTGGCTGTATTTCTTCTGGCCCTGGGGTGGCAGACAACCTCCGACAGCCACACAGAGTGACTGCAGATGACTGGTGTTCCACCTGCTCCCAGCACTGAAACAACACTTGGGGACAGAATAAGATGACAGATAATTCACATGCCAGGGAAAGAAAATAAAACTTGTAAGTTGTGGCCAGTTTGAATCTCTCCCCTCAAGACTGTTCTACTTGCAAATAAGGATCACAAAAATAAATAAAAGCCCCCAGCAGGTACTGGTTTTGGGTAGCCAGAAGGCCTTGAGACCTATCCTTCTTCTTGCTTAGCCTTCCATCTTGTGCCCTCCTTTTACACATCTCCATGAGCAGCCATACATCAGGCTGCAACTTCATAAGGCTGCAGCCTTTTTATTTCGTCAGTAATTGACAGAAATGCTCCATATTCTTCTCTAGGAACAGAGTTTAGCTGACACCAAGAGCTACTTAAGTTATTTTCCCATTATATTGTAGTTGACCATGGAGTATAGCCTTTACTACAATTCTACAAATTATTTTGTCCCTATTGTGTCTCATTTGTCTCTTTTTTTCTGCTCAAGGGCTGCATTTGCCTTAGAAGAAAGTTTGACTAAGAATGATGTAAAGTCATTCAGTCTTTAACAAAATAATGGAAGAATATAAAGAAGTCAAAGAAGCAGAAAGAATATCAGAAATGCATATCAAGAGCAGACTGAGAACTTCCCTGAAAAAAGGATTGTATTTTACAATGCAAGTGATTTATATTTTACTGTGTTAAACAGGTTTACCACAATCACATGGAAATTGTTCTCAATTTTAATTTCTTCTTAATTCTAATCCATAAGGTGACAGCAGAACTCAGATGCTTTTTGAGTGAGTTAATTACTTCAGTGCACTGAAAATAATTTCTCAATATCTTCTGAAGTGACATGATTTTGAAAATCTCTAGCATTCAAGTAAGAAAAAAAAATAGATGAACTTCACAGAACTCACTTAACTATTGCTGCAACCCCACCCTGACACTGCAGCATATCAGGAAGCCTGTTTCAGAGTCCATCAGTGAAAAGTCTAAGACAGAGGGAGTAATTGTATTTCCCAAAATGTCTTCTAGAGGTTGAAAGCTGTTTCAGGTGACAACACATACTCCCAAAGTCTCTATTACTGAAATGATCTTTGTGTTTAATTGTGTTTTTTTTTCCCCCCCACTGGTTTAAGGGATTTTTGTTGGTTTTTTTCCCTGCAGACTTCCTACCTCTACCCTGGTGTTGACAGCCAAATTTGTGGAATGCTTTTCTCTCACACCTTTTACAGATGACTTTAAAGTATGAATTGCTGCCTAAACTTGCAGATTTGGTCAGAGCAAGTTTGGTCAAGAGAATGCTCACAGAATGATAGCTGACTCATTCCTAGATTCCTAAAGACATTCTATATTTTTTATTGTTTTCCATTGCTGCAATTGTTAAAGACCCTATCAACTTTGTTACTGGTGCTCCTTAAAATGTTGTCTGTTGCATTTCACAATGGGAATTATCCTCTAGCTTTTCAAGAGCACTCATGATCTGTAGGTTCAGAAAATCCCAAGCTTTCTTGAGTCTAAGCATTGCTGGTTTTATCCTGTTTATGCAAAATTTCAAAATACTTCAATACAAAGATAAGCTACATCCTGTGGAGGGAGTGTAGGCTTGCCATTCATGCGCTTTCTCACTCTGTAAGGCATGCTTTTCTCATATGGTGTTAGTTTAGAAATTATGCTCTTTCAAAAATATATTTATTTGGCTTTGCTTTTCAAGTCTTCTAATGTAGCACGTTCCTTTAAGTAAATGTTGCTGCAAGAAATGTCAGTTCATAAACTACTGTTGAGTTTATTTCAGGTGGTGGAAAAACATCCCCTTGCATTACGAAACATACTGTGAGACACTTTCATTTGCAATTTGCTTTTATACATTTTAGGAAGCTTTTCTAATCTTTCTGTACTCATTTTTCATTTTCACATTTCTGCTTAAGTGAAGTCATAGCTTTCTTTTAAAAAGTAATTTATGAAACCAATACTTGTTTTCTGCAGATATTCAAAAGAGTTAGCCTGAATTACTCCACAAATTTTTGTGATGTCCAAAATTAACCTCTCACTGGGTACTTTTTACTAACAAAAGCTGTTTTATAAAACACCAGTGTCTGAATCTTGGCTAAGGTTGTTACCATTTTCAGCTTTGGGTTCTTGTCTCAGGATACTTTGGTTTCAGATGAAAAAGACAACACCTTCTTCCATGAGACAAAATACCAGCCAAAACAAAAAGCAAACAAAACCCCAAAACTCCTTCCAAAAATCACATACACTTTTGTTCTACAAGACCAGGTTTCTCCAATAAGTACTTGACAGCATGAGAAAGTGAAAGCTGAGAATGAGACTGAGAAACTTAGAAAATTGTGGGGGAATTTTTTTTTTTTGAAAGAGACAGGAGGAAAAACAAAATGCTGTAGGCAAGCAGAGTGAATCAAGTAACACAGTCTACAAATGAGACAAAAAAGATTGACAGCTCTGTCTGTAAGAGGCATGGGAGGGTTAGATATGGACCAGGGTTTGCTGCAGCTCTGAAACAGTCCGTGAAAGACTTTCTCTTTTTCTCTGTATTAAAGCAGATGAGGTTACCTAGCTCAGCACCTAAGATGCTTATAAGGAGGAAATACCTCTAGATATATACCAAGCCAAAAAACATGATTGTGTGAGATAGTGGTAAAGATCTGAGTATTTCTGCAGACTTTGTTCAGTCAGATTTTTTTCCACAAAGTACTTCTTACCTAAAAAATACAGCTCTCCTTTATTCAACTGACAGTGAATCTACACAGCGTTTTTTTTTTTTTTTCTACTTTTCACTCAGCCATGCTTAAGATTACCATCACATATATAATGGGGGTGTTACAATGCCTAGGTCAACAGCAAACAGCCACATTGCAAACAACAGCTTAACATGTTAATGCTTCATCCCACAGAAACAAATAGGTGATTTTATAATATGCAATGTACTTCTATCCAATTCAAGATTTTCACAGAATATGTTCGTTAGACCCACCTACTCAAGGCACTAAGATCTTTAAGACAGGATTCTGCTCCACAATTCTTTCACAATCTGGCAATTATACTAGCATTGGGTTTTACATTCTGAAGAAAGAGTGATGCATGCTAAATAACCAAACCATTTTCTGCCACACAGTGTCTGACGTTTTTGCCGTCTCCCACTCTGACACTAATCCTGACACATCTAGTTCTGTCTTTTGACTTCAATCATTCCACTGACATTTTCAGGTATTTGCACATGCTGTACTGTACTGTACTTCTCCTTTCCAGTGTTTTGTCCAAAGCCCCAGTTTCAAAAGCCTAAACATCAAAGCTGCATTTATATCTCATTCAGAGAACAAGAACATTTGCATATTTACCAGAGTAATGGTGAACTCTTTTTTACTTTCAAATCCACTCAAGAGTAACATAATTCATGAAATTCTCACTTCTCCCACGTACACTGGCACGCTCCCTAGAGTCAGAGTTTTGAGACTCCACAGTTATATCACATTCCATATGGTACAGATTTTCATCTCTCACGATGCCATTTGTTTTCAAGCCTCTTATCAGGTTCAGCACATTCATTACAAAACCACAATACACTTGACTACATCTGCTTTGTATGCTTACTCTCACTTGACAGCTGTAGAGTGATATTGTTCTCTCAATGCTGCACAGACCAAGTATGGTAGTCAAAAAAGATGTATTTCAAAAAATGATCCAAGGGATTTTATTTTTCATAATACACATGAAATCTACAACACTGTAAAACAGCATATCTAGACAAGGAACGAAACCACTTCCAAAGTGAAGCAACTCATGAAAAAGTGATAGGGTGTCCTCTGTTTCTACACAGACTGAAGCAAAAGAATAGATGTGAATTCTCTCCAAGTTGGGTTTTCACTATTTTATCTCCATTAAGCTCACATTAACAGCCTCTGACCTGTGACATGTATGCCTAATTTTTTTTCTTCAATGTGTTTCTTGTCCTACTTCAGTGGCATCTGCAGGAATTGTCTTTTCCAGCATTATGGGATCATATGACCTCGCCTATTCTATCTCAGACAGAGAAGTGGGGCAACGTATGTCCTCCTTTATTTGGCTACAGTGAGAGCAAACAAATCACAAAAGCAGTCTGATGAGTATCTGAAAAGTAGTATGAGAAAAAACTAAATATTTACAATTTTTCATCACAAAATCGGAGCAAGGAAATGCTGGTCCTGGGACTTCACTTTGGGAGGGAAAAAAAAAAAAAAACGAGAAATATGTACATGTCCAACTTTCTTTGTCATGTGGTGTCACTCCAGGCTAGCTGTAGACTTCTCATCAGCTGGACCCGAGAGCTTTCTGAACTCCCAGGGCTACACAACAGAAAGTGAAATAGTCAGACCAAGCAGAGGAAAGCACTCACTAAGTGATAATAGCAACTTGACATAAAGGGGGTGGGAACGAACAGGAGATAGAGTAAAACACTACAAAGAATTGAAGAAAGAGCAAAGCTTCTGCAAGTAGCAAGCTACTTATAAAGCCTTGACAGGATCATCACCGAAACTTTCACAATGCAATTATCTACAAAAACTGAGGAAATTAAGACTGAGGAAATTAATGTTTAAATGTAACTCTATGACAGAAGTAGACAGTCACATCTTGTACAAGGACTTAGGGAACAGAAACCTGATTTTACTGAAGCCATGGAAACCAACAGGGTTTCAGCACATTGTGGTGGCAATTAAAAGGAAAGGAGCAAACTCCTACTGCTGACTTCAGCTCCTCTCTAACGATGACACCTCTCAACCCCTTCTGTGACAATTCAGCACGATGAAAACCCCAATGGATATCTTGAGATTATGTGGAAACTCCTGGGTTAAACCAGTTTGTAGCTCTAAGTCTTTGTGTTGAAAAACTGCTGCATGCCTAAATGGGTTTATTTTGACAGATTGCACAATCACTACAGCATTGCTGTGCAAAGCACTTAAGGGAATTTGGGACCCCTGAAGTATCACGAGTGCTGGAATAAACCCAAGTTCTAAGTTACTGTCTAAGCTATTGTTCTTTTCCATTTGACTGTCATATTCACAGATGTGAAATTAGTGTATTTATTTGTTGTTGCAGTTTGATTGGTGGTTTTTGTTTAGCATCCTCTTAACATATTTCAACAATTTCTTGGGTTATATTTCTTTACTGGCATAGATACATGCTTAATTATTAAGGTTAAAACTCTGAAATGTTTACATCCATTGTAAGATTTTGATAATATTCTCTTTCCAACTCTTATTTAATCTCGCATCAAAGCAAATGCATGAGTAAAATTCCTGATGATGTGCTGCCTTATTCAAAATCATCATCTTCAGGGCATATAATCCAGAACAAAAAGGTAAACCATTAATGAACTAAAAGGCCCCTAGGACTTAGAAGTTCAAGCACAAATCCTAGAGGCAAGTAACTGAGTATTCTTGCTGTAGCACCACGTACCCTTCCAACACTGCACTACTCCAGTGGCTAAGCATGCAGACCTTAGCATTACCTCCTCTTTTAATATAAATTAAAGCAAGCTTTTGAACACATTCATATGCAGAGTAACACTCAAAACTTCTCTTTCAGGCATTTCCCATGATGCTCAATTATAGATTTTATTGAAAAGAAATACAAAGAAGGATAAATAAAATGCAATTCATTCATTTTCACAGACACACATCTAAATACAATTTTTACAATTTTGTGGTGACCCTATTTTGTTGAACATTTCATTTCAGTGTCCTTTTTTTTCTGTATTCTTAGTAAACCTGACTGACTATGACCCTGAGCAATCTAAAGCAGCTTCAAAGCTGTCTGTTTCTGAGAAAAAACTTGGGCAAAATGACCTCAGCATCCTTCCAAACTGAATTATTCTCTGCTTCTATGAAACGCAAGGGTCACAAATACAAAACATGTTTCAGAATCTGCTGCCAGCCTAGGAATAGTTCAGTCACTAAAAACTTCCCTTCTTAATTTTATCTTAACAATAACATGATACTGAAATCTTTTGTTTGTATATACATACATACATACATATATATATATACATATATATATATATATACACATCTCCACAGTATTTTTTTCCAAGATTTATAACTGTACAGTCTTAGGTGCAGAGACTTTTTTGACATGATCTCCATAAATGTCAGATGAAATTCATGGCTACTTGAGTAGCCAAAAGTAGCTTCTAGAGTAGCCGTGAGCCAAATTGCACCTTGTATAACTTTCACACAGTTCTTTGAAACTGAAAAAACCCAATTTTGTCAAATGAGAAATGCACAATTCTTTACATTAGAAAAATCAGTCCTACAAGTGTCCTTCTGGGGGAAAGAAGTGAAGAGGAATCTTGAACCAGGTATATGTTTGCTAAAGTCAGGCAAAACATTCCTTAGGCAGTAATTTCCTGTCTTTCTAGAAATCAGTTAAGATTGTCTACTCCTTCACCTACATCAACCCTTGTCAAATGTTTGGTTGTGTTCTCAATGCACTAAGCACATATATAAGCCAGTACACACAATGCTGTGCAACAGATCTAGACTACCGTACCCCAAAGCAGTCACCTAATAACATACAATATCAGATTGTTTTTTTCTTTTTTGGTTGAAAATTCAAAGGAATTTTAAAGTTTCCATGTCCTATTTCTTATAAGTGTCATGGTAATGAATCATATTGAGTCATATTAAAAATGCCTAGGATAAGGTAATAGCAATTTTCAAGTTTAGTAGCATTATTTTAAAGGTGTTTGTCAGTGATTCACTGGCAGAGAATAATGGTCTTGTTATTCATGGGAAAAAAGAAAGTCCTTTCCTTTCCAGCCACTTTTGCCTTTTTGGAAGTGGTAGGAAAGCAGGCTGGGAAAGAGACAGAGGCTGAACCAAGTTTCCTACCAGAAGAAGGGAGGTTAGACTAGAAATTACCAATGCACACTTTTTAAGAAGAAAGGCAAAAGTCAATAAAGACATTTTCACTTGATCTCAGACTCTCCATGGAAAGACAACAGTCAGAGATGCCTCTGGATCAAACACAGATGTGGCTCGCTCACAGATAAGCATATTTAAGTACAGAAATAAGTTTGATGAGCAGAATTTTCAAAAGAATAAATCTAATGCTATTGATGTCTGATAGAAATGCCACCTATTTCAAAAGAGACAGGCTACAGGTAAACACTTTTTGAAAATCCAGTCTTTTATCTCAGTTCCTAACACTTCAGATCTAGTCCTCTTAGTATTAGCTGTATTGTTTTTGTCACTTAAGACCCATTTTGTTGGTTCATTTTAGGAGTGACTACTATCAGAAATAAAGCTGAGATTCCTGTTATTGGCAGCATGGAAAAAAGCATGAAAGCCCAGCTTCACTGTGTGTTCCTGGAACATATTCCACATATCACCAAGACAGCAAACTAACAATGCAAACTAAAACCTAGAAAAAATAACCCTTCAGGAAATGAAAAGAAATGTGTGACTCTGTGAGTATACTTCAGCAATGCGAATGGATTTGAAATTTTACTCATAAAATAGTCACAGAAAAGAAGCAGTATCTTCCTGATACCACAGCCTCTCATGCTAACTTTTCAACAACACTGGAAAAATTTAGAGAAGAAAGCAATTTCAGCTCAAAAGAAAATTATTACTAACTCAGCATTTCTAAGTATCCCTAGCAGTGAAGCTTTCCCTCTTTATTTTACTCATGAACATGCATATCAACTATTGCAACTTCAAGACTTGTTAATTCCCATGTCCTCCTCCTAAAGGAGAGGGAATTCTGATATCCCCTTCAGACCTAAGGAATTTGGTACTGGTTTTGAAGCATAGCACTGAATATTACCAGCATACTAAAACCCTAAGGAATAACACCCCTAAAATCCTGATTTTTAATATCAGCAGAATATACTGAGCTGCAAGAATGAGGAAAAAATCTTCTTTTGGACGATTGTGCTTTTTTTGTACAAAATAGGTGTAATCCATTTTACCTGTCTTTTAAAACATGTTCAGTAGCACATTTTCAATTAGGCTAAGTATGCCACATACCCTCTCTTTATACTGTATAGAAAGAGAAACTTCTGCATTGCAATTCATCAACATGCAAATTGGCACAAGTCAAAATGTTTCACATACATTTATGAGTTGCAATCAACCTTCATTTAATAGTTTCTTAGTCCTGGCATGCAATTTTTGCTCTAAAATGAGAGAGAAAATTGAGGTAAGAAAGGGTTTTAAAAAGCAAGAAAGAGAGAGAATGAGATCAGAATAACCAGCAGGTTGGTGATGAGGAACTCATCTGTGCTGCAAAACCTGAACCAAACTACAGCTCTGAACAGGCACCACTGGGGTTTACATTTCAAAGGAGTGCCCTAATCACTAGGCACACTATCTCTGATCTAATGAATATATAATTGTATATTCAAAGAGGAACAGGTCCAACAGGAGAAAGACACACCTGAGCAGAAGCAGGCATTCATCACAGACAAATCCTTGTTACAGATCAGGCAGAGGAGGCATGTCAATCCCATTTTCCCACACCCTGGATAAGTACTCTTATGACTGTGAATGCTCTTCCTTCCACTTTACATATTTCCCCCAAGAAAACTTGTGAAAGAGAAAATTTCTGCCAGAGTGAAGTAGAGGTAAAATAAAAAAAGATACCTCAAAAAAGTTGGTGATGAATGTTCTGCATCCAACTCTTACCCTGCCATCTGTTATATAGAGCCAAAGGTAGAAACAATTAGCAGAAACTATCACCGGTACCTTGGCTTGTTTTTCTCAAGATTCCTTCTGTAAATTCACTACAGAGATAGTAGGTGTTGTCCCAAAATATTTAACACAAGGAATCTGTATTATTTTCATTAATAAGTATTAAAGATTTATTTTCTTCTGTTTTTAGGTTTGTTTAAAACTTTGTTCAAAGCACAAGTAGGGTAATTTTAAACATTAAGGATCTCCCCATTCCCATGATATACAGCAATGTAATCTAAAGTTAAAAGCACATTAATGCATAAGCCTTTTCCACAATACATTGTCATTACACTTTGTAAAGACCACAAACTCTGTTCAGCATCAGAATTTTATTTTACATGCCTAAGCATATTTCTACAAATCTACTGCTAATAATGGCAATCTCCTTAGAAAGCAGAATGGGGCGAGTGAATTTTCCAGCTGAAATAAGATTTGTCATTAAAATTCTACAGCTAGAAAATAAATTACACCTTGTAATTGCAATGTAAGCTACTTCTTAAGAAATGTATGTGAAGGGTAGGAATCTGTCAACGAAAAACCTAAGTATCATGTCGTATTATTTTTTAGTATCTATTAAGGCTTTTCATTGTCTCCAAAGGGTCATCGAACAAATAATAATATCTATGCAGAAGTTAAAGATGGACTTTTTTATTGAGAAACTCATGGGATACATGTAATCAAAAGAATCTCACCACTGAACAGTACATTTGAAAGAGGAAGCCTGTGGGGTGTACTGTGACAGTGGTAATATAAGACATGACCAAAATCTCTAACATATGCATACGCTTGTTTTATGCCAAAGTTGACACCATCAGAAGGGCTTAGGTTCTGAATAAAAACAACAATCAGTGACTTAACACACAGCTTTTCAACTGCCACATGAAATGGCTCTTAAATGCTGATTGTAAGAGGGAAAAACTTTAAAAATATATTTGTTTTCTAGGTATTTAGATGTGGTGGGATGCATGAACAGGAAAGAAGGGATGTTTGTTCCACATGCAGCAATCCATTTCAGTGTCTGCCTCACCTTTCTCTATAAAGCATTGTAACTGTTTTAACAATACCTGAAATTTTTCGGTATACTCTGGGTATACCTTAGGTTTCAATTAAATAATATAAAATGCTTTATATCTGGCAAAGATTTTTTTTTTTTGAGATGTTTGGAACTGCAGTGGGTGTGTATGTATAAGTAAAACATATCTTGAAACTTTTTTCTTGATTCCTTTTAAATTTAGGTGCCACTTTTGCCAGTACAGCTGTAACAATTTACAGGCTCTTGATCCATATGAATCTCCCCTCGACATTTCCCTCCAGTGCACTCACTTCCATAGAGATTTATAAGGTTTAAAACTTTCTCTCCTACAACACAGAGTTTGCACAAGAGGACAATGGCACAAAATGATGGGCAAGTATTAGCCTCTCCCCTTCCCCGGTTCAAGATTCAGAGACACATCATGGACTTCACCCATTCTGAATTATTACAATTGTATGCATCAGTGCAAAGGGGATAATAGATTTCAATGCATTTAATGATTTAACACTTTTAAGCCACAGAAATATAGAACCAGCAAAAAGAAATTATTTTTAAATTCTGTGGCTAAACAGAGAGAGTAAATTCTAATTCTGATTAATATTTCAGTTCAGTGAGACAGAAACATAGTTATTCAATATTGAATTAATTTACAAAAAATAATATGCCGCAATATGCATTACAATTAATGTAACAAGTGGCTTCAAAGAAATTCTTTGTAGAATTCAAGATATGCTATTGAAACAACAAATGAAAAACAGTATGAGGATTTGGAATAATATCAGAGAAATTTCTGAAGCTTTTGAAACCAAGTTAAAAGTGTTGCATGTGACTCCAGTAGACAAGGATTCAACCTGTGCCTCAAGCAACTGTTAGATCTGTGCCAAAAGCTGCAACATGATACTGAGATTTTAGAGATATCATTTTACATGGAAATTAATATTATATGAGACAAACAGAATGCTTGGGCACTTAAGTAGAAAAATATTTGACTTGACCCTTTCTAAAAAGCCTGATTTTAAACATGCCCCATCTTTGAGCCTACATTACTATCACATGTGCCAACACCACCAAGAGAAGAGAACATGTTGCATGTCTGGCATCACCATCCACCCTCTGTTCTCCCAAAGTGTTCAATACACATTTTGAGAAAGATGCTTAAAGACCTGGTTTCATTTAAATTCAAATATTTCTGCAGTAGTTGTTTTAATTTTTTTTTAAAATTATTTCCCAGTCAAATTTAACAATAATGAATAAAGAGCACTTTGGTGAAACAGAGCAAGCATGTCACTAACCACTTACTTCACTGAGGAATGCCTTTCTAAAATGTACTGACTTTCAAGAACAAATTAATATCTTCTCACTGTCACCCCGGCTTCACACAATTATTTTTAATTAATAGGAATTTTTTTTTAAATGCCAGCACACAGATGAAAATCATTATGACAATTAACAAAAAAATCTTCGTTTCAACAAAGTAGCATGGCATACACAGCAGCAAGTCAGACTGCTTCATTAGGAACATTTAGAAACACAGTCAGGAAAGCACAAAAAATTCAGATCTAAACTTAAGTTTGTTCTGCATTATCTGTGAATGCATATTTTTGTGTGAGTCATCCACAGAGGGTGAACCCACAGCTCAGACAGAACAAGTGCTATGAATACCAAATTTCAAAGTGTAGAGTGTTTATCCACCATCTGTTGTTCAAGAATCCCATAACTACATTTCATAAAACTTTTTAAACTTAAATTTACTGTGTCAACTTATGAAATAATATAAAAAGGATCACTGGCTTACATTTAATTGCACTGTAAACTTTTCCAAACAAGGTACTGAAAGGGGCATTATTTTTTGTTGAGTGAATAAAATTGAAAGGGAAGAATATGAGCAAATGGAAAGATGAATAAAACCCTTTTTATCTCAAAGAATGATACCTCAGTGGACAGACAAGATTTCCTCCAGATTTCATATGAAGCTCAGTCATTTGAAATAGATAAAAAGAATAGCCCCCTTTTCCAGCTTTGCTGAGTATAAAAAAATTAAATTCAGATCTATTTAAACTGGTCACTAAACAGATAAAAATTAAGAAATTAATTTAAACTAATGGGATGTACTGGTTGCACATTAATGTTATACTTCCAGAAAGCCTCTCCCTTGCCCAACAAAGACTCAATAAACCAGCTTCTTAAAGAAGCCATTTAAAAGCCACAAGAATACCTAAATCTATAACAGACCATGCTTCCTAGGGAAAAAATGGCCAGGGAATATTGCACTGCAATAAGCAGCAGACCAGCTTTCAGAGACTGAGCACCTTCCATAGATGTGGCTAAATGTTCCAGGGAAACTGCTTAAAGGAATTCAATCTTTAGGAATGAATCTGTACTTACATACTCCACATGTACTTCTTCTGCCAAGAATAAATGTATTGATTTTCCATAGGTAAAAGGATTCTGGATCAGGCTCCTAACACTGAATAGATCATATCCTACCTACTCTCTAAGCAGGAAAGTTCAGGATTAGTTAGTAATGACTGGTAGTATACAGTTAGTCTGCACCTCTGTTTACTTTTCCTTGAAAAGGCTTCACAAAATTTTTCCTCTCCCCACTGATTAGAAAGACTAGTGTGTTGACTTGATCAGTCCATTCTTCCATATCATGCCTGTAGCTATTTTCAGTTTTCCCTAATAGCAAAGTGATCAATCAAGCAATCCTTCATAATAGTTCTAACACCGAAATTCAGAAGATCAGTTTTTCTGAGCCTGCTCTTACTATGTCTATTCTCAGAACACTTACATGTTTTCTAGAATGATTTTCTAGAATGATTTTCTTTCTTTTTTCTTCCTGTAGAGGATGATTCTTTCATTTTATTTAGAAGCTAAAATTCTATTTCACTCTAAATTCCTTCAGCTCCTTTTCACTACATGAGGTTTTATAGAAATGTTATCTGACAACTTGTAGAAGTAATTTAGCACTTCTAGTTTTAGTTTTGTACTTTGTCCTTCCAAGTGATACCTACTAAAACATGTTTTCATGGCTGTTTCATGGTGTTCTTTTTACATTAGCATTGCTGCAGTTACTCTGCAGTTAAATCTCATCCTCTTTTGGAAGAATAAAGCACTCTTTTGACCAAATCACTCAAGAAAACAAAATGATGATTTTTCTCTTAAGGTTTAGAAAACTCATAATGACTGTAAAAAAAATCCAAGGCAGCCTTTCTTCCAGATGACACAATTGACACCAGAATGCATCCTGTTCACTGAGAGCTTACCTTTCAGAAAACTTTCTCCTTTACTCAGCTTCTCTTCAACAGAAGGGAGAGCAGCTTTCAGAGGCATTGCAAGGGACTCTTCCTGGTTGAGGGAAGCTGATGAAATAGGATATATCACCATGTTCTCTGGCTCCCGTCTCCCAGGACTGCTACTTTTCCCATTTTAAGCTAAGTTTCTCCTAAGAGAAAGCCACTCAAAGGCCACTGGATCACATTCTGCATTCATAACCAGGCTGTGAGATCTACTGCTATTTTTTATGATTTTTCCAGCAGAGGATGGAGAAGCCAAAAGAACTGCTGAAGTAGAAGTGAGGAATAGCAGGGGGTACTTGAAGTACAAGACTGCCTTGACTAAAATGACATTGGTGGGGGCACATTGGCCCAGATACACATCACAGCACTGAAGTGAAAACAGGATGATTAACAGCCCCTAAAAAGGTCCACCTATTGTTCATATCCCATTAGTGTGCCACCAGCAGCAGTGCAGCCACTCAGTCCTAATGTAATCCCATCCTAATCCCAGTCCTAATGCCCACTGCTAAAGTAAACCTAGATATAAACCATTCTAAAACAGTAAATTAATTAGTTTCATACCTCCTTGCAACACTTCTCAATTCCATACAGTCTTGCTGTTTGCTTAACCTCTGTTCTATCCCTGTTTCAATTTAATGACCTCATGATTCTTTATTTCTTCATAATATTTTCTTTAAAAAACCGAAACAAACACTTTTCTGCTTTCTTGAACATTTTTCAGCATTTCATTACCATATTTCTGTTTCTCAACTCTCTACAAGTCCTGGAATTACACTATTTTGGGTTTCTTATTTTGTCTGATACTGACTTTAATGTATTCAGGCTTTCTTGTAGTGTCAAAATAATGTAAGAAACTGCGCTCCCTGTATAATTAAATCTAACAGAAATCTAAGGGAACCTAACATCAGGGTTAGTTAATCAGCACTTGAGATGCTGATAAACTAAAATTGAATCTAAGAAAAGAAGTTAAATTTTAGAGTCTTAGGTTTAACAAATATTCAAGGTGTCTGTAAGTGTTTTTGCTTTGGACATCTTCTGGTTAGACTGCCTTATACATACATTTAAAACCATATCCACAAAATCTCCCAAGAGAGAATTCTTATTCTTTCTTGCAAAGGGAATTTTTTCCCCAAAATAGGTCAGGTGCCAAATATCAGATGCTGCAGAAGGCTGAACTGATTAGACAAGGTAAAGAGGGACAAAGAGGATATTTATGAACACACAGGCACACAGGGAGACAGAAGTGAACTTTTAAGAGGCCTGAGGAAGTCTTTGGGAAACTGAATAAAGCAAGTAAGAAGGTGAGAGTGGACAGAAGGTAAGGAGGAGAGCATGTCTTGATGAGAGGGCTAAGGAAGCTAAGAGAAAAGGATGAAGAATGGAATTCTTCATGCTAGAAGGGCTCATAATGGGGTTTTTTTTGGAGAAAGAAACATAAGCCTCAGAGTAGCCACTTTGTGTTGAGGCTTCTGGGTGTTGCTATGACCATTAGCATTTATAATGTGGTACTCATTAAAAAGTGGCACCTTGGTATTACAAGAGACAAGGCAAGAAATATCCTTCTCCAGGAACCACACTATCTTCACTTATCCAAGCTGATCTTTATGCAGCAGGGGCATATTGCCAAAAAAAACTGAAGCAATCCTGACAACCTGTGCTGATACCTTTATTTCCACGTCTTTCACCAAAGGAGGAACTTGGCATCAGCATTTAAATCCCATTAAATAAACTGGGGAGAGGAAGACAGGGTAAGAAAGTGGGAGAGAGAAAGCAGTAAGTGCTTGATACCTAGGTATGGGAGGAAAAAGAAAAAAATCTGTATACAGAGTTCAGCAATTCTTAGGAAGCAGCTGAAGTCCAAAGAAAGAACTGCATGGTATTCTTACTGCTGGTTGAAATAAATACTTATTTTAAGCTATGATGTATACACGACAGCTGATGATAATGAGAAAATAAGCAGAGATTAATGTAAAGAATATATATATTTTTAAATGTACTAGGATAGCATTAGGCTACAATTAGTATTGGAATAAAACACCTGATAAGATTCAGCAAAAATTACAACTAATAAAATTTGAAATTCATGGTCATGGGGAAATGCTACAATCTAAGCAGATTGCTTTCAGGTCAAATCAGCAGGAAAACTATTTCTGATCTAACAAAATTGCAATTATAATTAATGTAATACATTTTGTAGGAGGTATCACAGATAAAGTTTTCTGAAAAACTTCCCCTTGGAAAATCCTTTTTTACAAAAGCACCTCAAGGATTTCTTGTATAAGTGCACAGAAAGATATGGTCTTTCTCAACTTCTTAAATCAGAAATTCCTTTTCATTTGAACCATTACTCAAGAGAAAGAGTGGTGTAACTCAGGAAAACAGTTGGCAAACAAGAGAACGCACATAATCAAACCTATAAAAACTTGTCTGTGTAAAAATGACTTGCAATGTACTTATATAACAAAATAAACATATGATTAAATGCCAGCCAAACTCATCTGCCCCTGAAGCCATCATTAATTTAATATAATTTAATACACTTGCTGATGCATGTTTACCCATGTTTTCAGAATTTCATAAAATATGCATGATCAGAAGTTGCTAATTGGCAACTGAAAGGCTTTTCTTTCATTACTTATTGACTACATTCTTCTCCTGAACTGGTTCTAATTAAGAGACAGCTTAGCATTCATTGTATGTCCACGAACAGTGCCATAGCCCTCAGGTAAAACTGATCTGTATGGGGAGTTTTGTTATTGTCTTTTTTGTTTCAGTGTTCCCAATTTTGTTCCTGTACCTACATTGTTGACCATTTTAATTAGAGTTTTTATCATCAATTACAAGTAGCAAGAGTCACAAACAATATGGATATGCTCAAGGGGTGCTAATGGGATCAGTGCTGTCAAACACTGGTTTTTTGGTGACAACCGTAGGATCCAGTGCACCTTCAGAAAGTTTGACAACCACACCAAGCTGTGTGGTGCAGCTGACACACTGGATGGAAGGGATGCCATCCAGAGGGAGCTGGACAGGCTTGAGAGGGGGGGCTGTGTGAACCTCATGGAGTTCAGTAGCTCAACAGAAGGCCAAGTGCAAGGTCCTGCACGTGGGTTGGGACAGCCCCAAGCAAACACGCAGGCTGGGTGGAGGAGGAATTGAGAGCAACCCTGGGGAGAAGGAGTTGGGGCTGCTGGCTCAAGAGGAGCTCAGCATCTCCCAGAAATGTGCAACTGCAGCTCATAAAGCCAACCACATCCTGGGCTGCATCAAAGGCAGCATGGCCAGCAGGGTGAGGCAGGGGACTCTGCTCCTCTACTCTGTGCTGGTGAGACCCCACCTGGAATGCTGCATCCAGCTCTGGCATCCTCAGCACAGGAGAGATACAGACCTACTGGACTAAGTCCAGAGGAGGCTACAAAGATGATCAGAGGCTGGAGTACCTCCCTATGGACACACAGGCTGGGAGTTGGAGTTGTTCAGCCTGGAGAACAGAAGGCTTTGCAGAGTCCTTACAGCACCTTCCCGTATATAAAAGGCCCTCCCAGAAGGCTGAAGAGGGACTTTTGACAAGGGCATGTAGTCAAGGGAAAGGGGCAATAGCTTTAAACTGAAAGAAGGCAGGTTTAGCTTAGATACTAGGAAGGGATTCTTTACTGAAGATGGTGAGGCACTGGAGACGTTGTGCCCGGAGAAGTTGTGGATACCCTACTCCCTGGAAGTGGTCGATGCTAAGATGTTGCCACCTTCCATGATGTCCATCTCCATGTCTGACTTTCTTTAATTTTTAAGATCATTAGGGGAAAAGGGTAAGGAAAGGGAAAAAGCTATGCTGGGATATAACCCAGCTGGGTTATATAAGGAGCTGGGATATAACCATACCTACTGGGGAGCTTTCACACACACTGTAATACAAATTAGGTTCTTTCTGTTAAGTCCTACCTAAACAGAGATCCCAAACAAGTTTACAATCCAAGTGTAAGAAAATGCATAGAATACCAGAGGTAGAAACAAACAGAGGGATGAACACAGGGAAGCAATGGGATGTGCTATTCAGCAAGCAATGCAAAACACAAACTGGAAGAGCACAGTGATGCAACCCTGTTTTGGTAGAAATAGTGAAAAAAGCTATCAGTGATTTCCAGGATAATCAAAGCATTCTTATTAATACTTAACACCAAGGTTTAGGAAATTTCTTCATAAACATCTTTTCCTCATGGGTATGATAAGTTGCAGGAAAAGACTTGGAATTAAAGACTTGCCATGCATAAATCAGCAGATTTGAACTTTTACTCTTCTCCCTGTCCTCCCCACTATCTCCTGCAGTCTCACCTGGTGCACAGTGACCGTGGGCCATGACACTTCTGTGGCCCCACAGTCATATGCTGCACTGAACTGTGCATTAAAACTGTGTAACATCATTTACTGAGCTCCAAGGATCTGTTCAAGCTAAGGAGCTCCAAACTGGACATTTTGCAACATCTGATTTCTGACATGTGATCGTTTTTCTGCTTGGAATTACAAAATGAAAGTGAAATCAACCAAAGAAGATTGACCATTAATGTACTAAGCACGGAATTATAAATTAAATTAAATAAATTCTACTCACATGAAGTAGAATTTTTAAATGAATCGAAGAGAATGAAAACTAAGGAAAACTATCCTACTTACTACTGAAATTTGGTGCATTTCCAACTACTTCAATAAAATTCTGGGCATACAGATTTCCTTTATTTTCAGCATTGGGGATGGTGATGGTGATGATGAGTGAGATAATCAATGGAAATATGATTTTGTTTTGGACTTAAAAGACAAGAAAGAAAACAGCAGTGGGATGAAAACTTTATCTCTGGCAAAAATAAGCCAGGTCAAGAACAAATCACTGACACACAATGCAAAGATGGGAGGTATGAAATATGCCTTAAAAATAACTAATACATAGTTGCTGAAGCACAATTCAAACTACTGGTCCTATTTGCCTTTTCAGAAGAGAGGAATGATAAATGGCAAAGATAAATTTGATCCCTTGCACTCATTTCAGGTAAGGACTGGAGTGAAAGTAAGTGGAATCTTTAAACATAGCTAGAACTACATAATTGAAAAGCAGGAGGCAAAATAAATCATGTTTTTGTCCAGAATGAAAGACTTTGAATGAAGCAACATGTATGTCCTTTTAATCTCCTCCTCTGTACTTGTCAAGGGACTTCTGTTTTCATTATTTCATAAAGATAGTTCAGGGATAAATATTCCTTTTCTCAAGTCCTCAACAGGTATTTAGAAAAACAGCATGAACTGAAAAGCCCAGACCTGGTACCTGTATGCCAAGGAGAATACTAGTTAGAGCAGAGCTGTCGTATCTTTTCCAATGTAAGAAACAGTAGTGAAATGATAGGTAAATACTGCAAAACCAGTCACCAGAAGTTCCGTGAAATCTCGCCAGCTTTATATAAACAAATCCATCACCGGATGAACAACAATTTACTCATTTATCAGGTGCATTATGCCAACCCTAGGAATGCTAGTCACGAAGCAGCACTTGATTATCCTAGCACTTCCCAAACACAGAAGTAGACAACACTTTTCAGGTGCTGAGAGCAGCATAACACAACTTCAGGAAGCGCGCCCAGCCACGGTTCGATACATCCACGCTGCCTCCCAGCGCGGTCCCGAGCTGTGGGGCTGGGCTAAGCACAGTGCTCACACCGAGTCCTTGTGCACCACAAGCTCTCTCCTCACTGTCATACCACAGGCAAACTGTGCTGCCCCATTGCTCAGCTGTGGTGAATGGGTAAGGGCGGCTGAAGTTATTGGTGCATAATCCAACCACCTGCTCAGGTGACAAGAGAGCACATCTGTGGTTCTTACACAGCCCGAGGAGGGATGCAGAGGATGCTTTAATGCACCTGAAGCAGGTGTAGCTTCAAAATCACAGTCTAGCCCTGGAGCACCAGTTTACTACAGGATGCATTCTGCATGCAAATGAGGATTTGATCTGCCCTGTTTATCTGTCTAGATAGGTTTTTAAAAGCAAGAATCCTGCAGTGTTTTCTGTGAGCACATTCCTCAGAATCACAGGAAGAGGTCCTGGTTTTCTGAGTTGAGCCCTATGGCTGCTGCAGACAACTGTATAAAGTAATTCACTTCAGGAATTATTCTTGCTGGAAGACTGCACCATAAAGTCAGTGTTTTGAGGGAAAGCTTAATGGCTTAAAGGTTAGTTACTATATTCAATTTTCAGCTGAAATTTATAGAGAATCAATTCAGACTTATTTGTTTTCTATCAAAAATTTACTTTAATCTTCTTAATTATCTTTCCTCTCTAGTTTTTACCCTCAACTTTTTTTTAGGTATTTACAAATGATAATAATCTCTTGTCTCAGACTTTGCTTTTCTAGGCTTAATGGGACAAGTTCTTAGATTCTTTTCAGATGCTAGCCTATTACCTGCAGCATTCTAGCAGCCATTTCCTGAACCTATCTTCATTTAAATCAGTTTTTTTATACACAGGAAACCAGACATAAAAGCAGTATTCCAATAGATCTAATGATACTTCAGCACATAACTTTCATATCTCTTTATGTACAGAAAACACCTCCTTTGATATTGGTAGGACTGCACATCTTTTTCAGTTTGTCTTTTTCACAACTACTTAAGATTAATTTACTTATACAGAACTACTTCATGAAAACCTTTTCTGCCTCTGTCAGCTAATGAGCTGTAGTTACACGGCAGAAGTTCTTGTTCTTAGTTATTGGTACTTAACACACCACTTGGCATGATTAAATTTAATTACCTTTCTTTTACATCAATGCTTGAGATTACCTACTGATCTCTTTAGAACACTTACATCCTCCCCATACTGAAAACTTTTCTCAATGCTGTGACATCAGGTAATTTCACTGACACAGAGTACATCAAGTAGAAATGATTTGTGCTAAGATCATTACTAAACTGGGCGCATCTCGGGAACCATCAAGAAGGACTCATTAATAATCGTCCAACCTGACAGTTACCTCTTCAGAGAGATCCCTGTCATATCCCATATTACCTATTCTAGCTACTGTCTATTCCAGAGCTTTTTTACTAATCCCCACAGTGCCCAGCACAATGCTTACTATGTTTAAGTCAAGAAAGGGAGAATGGATTTTCTTTTCCTAGGGAATCAGTTAAAAAAAAAAAAAAGCTATCAAATTACTTCAGTACAATCTAGTTTTGCAAAATTGTGTTGAATTTTATACAAGTTTCTATTTATTTCCATGACCTGAATGTGAAAGAACATTCAAAGCTATTCTAAGTTTAGCATGCTATTTAGTTGCTACTATAGGTTACAATACATTTTCTCCTTTCCCATTACACCAATTTTCTATATTCTGCTTCAAATATGTGACCACTGCCTTGATGAATGTATTAAAAACTTCATTCAGTTTATTTAAACTTCTAGAAAGGAAACCACCTTTCCTCCATGTCTTAAATTAATTTCAGGCTCTTGAACTTTTCCTTGCTCATATGTTCTATTTTAAAATAATTTCCTACTTTGTCCTTCATTCATACTCAAGGTTAGAGTCCTTAAGAAATATGGGTTCAAAATACTAGTTTGTAGATGGCCCAAAATTAATCACTATTTTATCGCACTAGGTAGTGCTCCAAAATTTACTCCTTGTTCCTCTTCTATTTAGATTTCTATTTTTTTTCTTTTTAAGAAAGCAAAAGTCAGGCTAAAAAAATCTAAGTCTCACTTTTCTGCTAAACACTGACCTTTCAGATATACGTTTTCCGACTGACCAATCTATTTTGTACTCTTAGTATTCTTTTAGAAGTATCTTATATTCCACTTAAGCATCTTTCTTTACAGCTCTTTTGACCTTTTCAAAGTAAGTAAAAAAAACTCATTCAAAGTCTTCTGACGTTTTCTTCATTTCCTACATTTACTGCCGTAACTTACTTAACTAATTTGTACGGTTGGTTCCCAAGAACTCTCCCCTCATACATAGAGAAGCTCAATAAAAACATTTTCATTTAAACAATTGATTTGAAAGGACTTGGTCCTAAGTTCTTTGCTAAATTCAGATCTTCTCTGAGGTCTTTATTAATGAGATATAAAATATTACCAATTCTTTCTGTTTCAGTTACAATCTGGTAAAGAAATATATTGTCATTTAAATCCAGGCATATTCTGTTATTAGCACCACACGTCCTCCAAATAGAGAAGTTGTGTCTTGTGTACAGTCCCTTTCTCAGGCTATCCATGACTGTGAGACGTGTGCTGCCATCAAACAGGCCAAGCGGGTGAAGCCCCTGTGGTACGGTGGGCGGTGGTCCAAATACAAATATGGGGAGGCCTGGCAGATTGACTACATCACACTGCCCCAGACATGCCAAGGCAAGCGCTACGTGCTCACCACGGTGGAAGCCACCACAGGATGGTTGGAAACCTACCCTGTGCCCCACGCTACTGCTCGTAACACCATCCTGGGCCTTGAAAAGCAAGTCCTTTGGAGGCATGGTACCCCAGAGAGGACTGAGTCAGACAATGGGACTTATTTCAAGAATAGCCTTATCAACACCTGGGCCAGGGAACATGGCATTGAATGGGGGTATCATATCCCCTACCATGCACCAGCTGCGGGTAAAGTGGAGAGGCACAATGGATTGTTAAAAACCGAGTTGAAAGCATTGGGTGGGAGGTCTTTCAAAAACTGGGAGCAGCATTTAGCAAAGGCCACCTGGTTAGTTAACACCCGAGGTTCCACCAACCGAGCAGGTCCTGCCCAGTCTGAATCCCTGAAGAAAGTAGATGGAGATAAAGTCCCAGTGGTACATGTCAGAGGTTTGTTAGGGAAAACAGTGTGGATCAATTCTGCCTCGAGTACAGACAAACCCATTTGTGGGGTTGTCTTTGCTCAGGGACCAGGTTGTACATGGTGGGTAATGCAGAGAGATGGAACAACACGATGTGTACCTCAGGGAGATCTGGTTGTGGGGTGAGATCTGAGAATATATATGTATGTGTTTTTGTTAATAGGTTGATGATATGGGGATAAAGGGTGGAACGTCCTGGGGTGACTTTATAATGCTTGTATCCCCAAATCATCCGCTCTCTCTGTGCTGGATGTCTGTGCCTTGAAGACTGCCAGAGAGCAAGGGCGGGCAGGAGCAGCAGCACAAGTTTGTTATCAGAGACTGCCCTCACCCCCCACGCACGGCCTTGTGTGCTGTGCTGTGCTGCCTGGGCACGGACGGGGAGCGGAACAGGGTGTTCCTGCTTTTTTTAGCTTGTTAGCTAGCGTAGTTAGGCGAGACAAAGGAGTTTTTCCCTGGACTGCTTTTTTCACCCGTTTCCTCGGAGCTGTTCGAACCTGCTCTGCCCAGAGACCTGAGGAAGCACCGAGACCTGCACACCCTGCGGCCCGCCGGGGCCCACCGTTCCACGCACCGGAGGGACTGATAACAGCAGCCATCAGGAGAGACTCTTCTGAATTTGCCACCTCTCGTCAGAGCGCAGTTTTTCTCATCGGGTATTGCTCACTTTGTTTTGTGCTGGGGAGTGCTTGCCTGTGAAATAAACAGGGTCTCTTCCACTACTCTCGGAGGAAATCTCTTTTTTCCCGAACCGGTTGGGGGGAGGGGCCGGGTGGATTTGCTTTTCTGGAGGGCCCCCTTTGGGAGGTCTGCTCCCAAATTTGCCTCAAACTACCACATCAGTAAACAGAAATATTGAAATTGAAACAACATCCCCAAATTCAGTGAGAATAAGGGGACAGCAATAAGCAAAGTCAGGGTGATAGAGACGGCAAAATAATTTCTATACTAACATTAGTCTGTATTTTAAAAATCAATAATACATAGAAGCAAGCTGAGTGCATAAAAGCTAAATAACCCATGGGCCATTTTTCCCATTGTCCATGCACAAAATTATTAAATTTATTATTTATAAAATATTTGCATAGAGACACGAAAAATACACAAGTAATGATATTGATTGAAACAAATTCAAGACAGAACAAAGCCTCTGCCTGCTGTGGTTTCTCTGAGTTCTTCACTCTGTAGATATTTGGCTGAAAAATGGTAAAACTCTTTTTGACTTGTTTGCTTTTATGAAACAACATCTATCAGCTCTACAGCAGACTAAGTAAGGCAATTAGCCTGTATCACCCTCTTCGTTAGGGCCAGATCCAAAATCCATTAGTGACTGTGAAGAGGCTCCTATTGACTCCATGAGGCTTTAGATCAGTTTATGGGTGTGAGCCTAAAGCAAGATGCACATTCCATTTATTTTCTCTAATTCTCTGACTTCTATTCTCTACCCATTCCTTTAGAATTTCTAGTGGGTGCCCTTTTTCTTTCTTTGCATTTTATTATTCAGCAGCTACAATGGCATTCTCTTCTTCACTACCCCTCTAAGTTTCAAAAAGTACAGGATGCTGCCATTTCTCTAGCTCATTTCCATAATATTTTCATATTACAGCTTGCTTTCTTTTCAATTGCTGTATAGCTACATAGTACTACATCAGATGGAGCAAACAGCAAGGCATTTTTCTCTCCTCCAAATATGAGAGGACACTGGTTTTGCTTAGCATATGAATAACAACAAAGAACAATGAACTGAATTTTTGTCAGTTTTCAGGTTTAACGGCAGTGCTACTTCTAATTCCATGCTAAACAATACTGTGGTCTCACTAGGCCTTTTTCAAGAAAACTTTATTGCTCAGTGCTTTACCATTTAATTGATGTATTACAAAGATGAAATAAAGAAGAGAAAATAAATGAAATTAGAAGAAAGAGAAGGGAAGATAAAGGCACTTGTCTTTGCCTTATGACACTAGAACAAAATAATTAGAAAGAATGGTTTCTCCATCCATTTAAGTTTGCGTACTGCTTTAAAATATTCATTGGGTTAATGCCTTCTTTCTCAATATCTCCAGAACAATGAACTGTTTTCTCAAACAATCTACTGCTACAACAAAATTATTTAGGATTGACTTAATTTTTCATTCAGTATTCCCTGTGTCTAATGCCTTCAAACTTGCTTCCACGGAATTCAGACTCTATCTTGCAGCACAAAGATGGTGAGTCAACATCCACAAGAAAAACTTATAAAATCAGATCCTGTTTTCTGCAGTAGTCTCTTCAAATTGATGTTGACATCATTCTTGGCATCAAGTAATTAAATTATGTATGTTAATGACTGTTTTCCACAGTATAAATGTTAGATATCCCAAATATTGTGTAATGGGGATAAGCTGCCCTTTTGAGAGAAGTCATATACATGCTTTCCTTGCAGCACTTTTGTTCTGAAGCGTGCACCATTGTCTGAGATGCAAACACTGTGACCTTCAAATCCCTGAAATGCTTTGCAGTGCACTCTTAAAAGGACTTGCTGTTGCAGAAGAGGTTTGGAACAGTTGTTCTGATCAATGCAACAACTCCCATAATTTCCCAAAAGTGCTTGGATAGTGCCAGAAAACGCTGAAATTAATCTGAACTGTCTCCCAAATGTGTTCTGGTTAGATATGTCAAGAAGGAAGACTTAAACCCACCTGTTAAAATTTCAGGCTGTCCAGAAGAAGTATTTACTTCTGCATCCTAGCTATGAAGCAAATGAGGATTCTCTTATTTCAAAATTAAAACAAAGCCACATTCCTTTCTCTATATCAGACAAGCAGTCAGTAAACTGAGTATCATAAATAGCATTCTGAATAAAAATATTTATATTGTTCGCAATATAAATAGCACATGAATAATATTAATATTTTAGCAAATATTTGGAATATGAAAAAGACCCAGCACTTCAAAAAGAGATAATCCATTTCAGCTGAAATAGAATGGGACCTGAGATCCAGTTTTGTACCCACACATTGAGCTCACACCTAGTATTATATCTGGATTTTAGATCAAAACTTTTAAAAATGAAAAATATCCTTGTAGTTCCTTTAAAAAATTGCCAGTCTTCTTGGGAAAATTTAACTTCCTTGGGCTACAGAAACCAATTCCCTCTAATCTACTGCCTTCCTAATACTCAAAATCAGGAATTCTGACTGCAGAGTAGCTTTTCTTTCCACTTGCTCCTTTGGAAGGAAAGGTCAAGCATCTCAATATCCTATGGATGCAAGTTACCTGAGGACTCAAGTGCTTTCTTAGGAAATGGATACTGTGTTCATAGCTCCTCTCCAGATTAAGGAGACCTTCCTCACCCATATCTCCACCTGAATGGTGAGACAGTCACAGCTACCACCTGTCCCCTTCTTCCCTCCCCATTAGACGAGCAGGTTCAGAGAACCTCCGGACAATCGAACTTCTGAAGCCATTCCAAACTCAGGGACACCACGTTCACGAGTGGTGCCAGCTGAAAGACAACTGATGATGATCAGTGAGCAGCAGCACTTCCAGGAAAGCACAGGACTGGAATTAAGATCCCCAGCATCATTTGCAGCACATTTGGATATGCACACAGACCCATAGTGCCTAAATTGTCAGGTACTCTGTTAGAATTTTATCTGTGTGGCTGTTTAGGCCACCTGAGTCCCTTTATGAATCTGAGCCACAAACACCACCTTAAAAGGGTGACAGCTCCCTTCCTCCTGAATATGGAGAAGTGAATTCATGATTACATTATCGTGTGAACCACTCATTTATTTTATTTTTTTCTTCCAAACCTGATAAAAAAAAACCAACACTCACTAATTCTGATAACCACTTTACCAGGTGTCTTGACAGATACATAACTTTGAGTTTTACTTATTTTTAAAGTTAATTATATAGGTAATTATTACACTGTAACCTCATCAAGAAACTTATGTTTTCTAAAGGGAAGAAAGCAATTATCACCCATTTTCAAGAACTCTGAAAGCATCAGTAAGAAAAAAGTAAAACCAGAGCAAAATAAAAATTATCACTGGAAATAGAGGCATTTGCTTCTTGATGGTATTTTCAAGGGTATTTTTTTGTTATTCTAAATAAGAAAATATTTTTAAAATTTCAAGATGGAGAAAGGATTTGGGCCCATTGATATTTTGATGAAATTATTGTTTTGGAAATAATGTTTACAGTTCTAGTTCCATTTTCAACTTAACTTTTAAAAATAATGGTTTTCTATTCAGTTTCTCAGCAAACCCCTTCTCTCCTGTAGATCTCTATGCAGTCTAAAATTCACTTGCAACTAAACCAATCTGGTTTGGAGCTTTTTTTTCATTTGTTTCCCATCAATTTTTTCATTACTTCGTTTTTCATTGCACACCCGAGAACGAGGTGGGGTTTTTTTTGGGTATTTCAGACATGGTTTTACTTCAAATATGTTGCTTTTCAGCGAACCTCAAACTAACACTGGGTCTGCGGTATACTGGAATATATTGACTAAATTTAGCAGAATAGTACTATCAGGGTATTGAACATTTCTGTTCAGAAATAGTTAATGTGGCTGTGCTCTCTGTAGTGCTTCACTATTCAATTTGACTTTTGCATTTTTCATGGATAAACTCTGTTTATCAGTGAACCAAGAGCTTTTGTACCTATAAATCTCCTTTGCTAGTTAGTCATGGTATCTAGAGAGTAGATTTACCTGAGATAATACAATAAAAGCAAAATGTTTGTTAAGCATAGCAGAATAATGTAACAGGAATTAAAATCTGACAAATTCCAAAGCATGCATTTGTGTCCCATAACAGCTGTTATTGTTTTTATTTCCTCTTCATGTAGGCTGCTTTTGTCTAATGCTTATTTCTCATTTAAAGTTTTGTTTATTTCAAGTGTGTGTTATTTCAACCACTTTTTCTTGGCAATGGTTTTCAGTGAGCATGTACTTTTGACAAACACATTATAGTTATACTCTACCTCTCCTCCACTAAATTCTGAGCAGATCTGAACAAGCTAAAGACAGTTTTTCCTGAAAGTTTCAAATATCCTATTAAAAAAACACTTCAGCCACACACAGTTCAGCCTCCATTTATGGAAGAATGTTTTCTACTGATGACACTCTGATGTATCATCTGGTAAACATTAAGAACTTGTGTGGTTGGCCTCTACTGACACTGATTAAATGATAACATTCAACAGCAGTGCTATAGCTCCTGAAATACTCTGTTCCTCAGAACAACAAGCTAAATATATTTAATTTACAAATACAGTTTTGAAAAAATCTTAGCTTTATAATTATGTCCCAAGTACATAATCAACGCCTAAAAGTTAATCTAAGACAGAGGACGCAACTGGATCATTTACCTTGAACTCCTGCCTAATATAGGCTATAAGACCTACTTAAATTCTCTCTGGAGAAAAATGTCACTTAATTCCACAATGTCTCTTTCTTATGCAGAGCAATTACTGCAAAAAGGAGGCAAAAGCCAGGACAAGCTTGCAGTTTCCACCCTTATAGAAAGTGAGCACACATCTGTCTCCTTGCACTCCCTGAGAATTCTGTTTTTCAAACAAAAAATGTAGCTTTAATGCCTTCCTTACTTAATGTCTTCTACTTGTCATAAAAGAAGGGTGGCAGCAAAGGCTGGTATGTTGTTTTAGAGCATTTAGTATGCCTTGCTCATACTTGAAAAATATGCCCCAATCACAGCTGTGTCACATATATACACCAACATGGCTGAACCTGATCTTCACCACTGACATCCTGCTGTGTTCCCTGTCTTTCCCAAAATGTCTGGGTTTGCTCTTTATCAGATCAGTTAGTGTTTGACAACCCTTTCTGAATTCATTATTGTTATCTCCTTCTTAGTACTTTTAATGTGTTCTTTTTTCCTTTTCTATCAGCTGCCTTTCCTAAAACTTTCATCCTGTCCTGCTCTTTGCCGTTGCTGACCTATTAACATATTTGGGTGCAGACATATTTGTGTCTAAATTCAACATCAAACCATCAGCTCCAGTTATCGCCTTCCAGACAGGAGGAAGAACATTCTCTTAAAGGTCATTTCTCATTTAAATGTATGTTTTCTCTGACCAAGGCACCTCCTAATTTCCTCCCCCAGGAAAATAAACTTATGAAGTTACCTGAGTCTCTCACAAAGTGTGTTTTCCAAGGTCACAACAACCCTCAAGGTATCCCCTAAATAAACTTCAGTTACCAGTATCTTTTTCAGGAAGAATTAAGCAAAAAATTCCAGAAGTTTTACACACCATGTCCCAGTTGCTGTTGTCTTCCACATCCCAAAACCTGTTCTATTCTACAGCTCTAAGTTATGCACTGAAGGTCTTCACCAGATCTTTGGTTGCAACACTGGACTAAAAATTTGCCTTTGGCTGATGACCAGGCAAGAAGGCCCACGACTTCTTTTCAGTTTCATTGCTTTTGAGAGTCCTTGATTTCATACATGGGCTGCATTTTCTTTCTTGATGTGTGACTTCAGACTCAGCCAGTGTTTTACCCAGAACAGCCTAGCAGTCCTTTTCCTCTAACCTACACAGACACTGTGTATTTACAGTTTTTAAACGTCACCAGGGCATTAGCTCTCCTTCAGTATGTTCAAATTTCTTCAGTACTCAAAGACCTCTTGAAAACTCAGCACAACAGATGCAGATGCTGTTCAGCTACCTCCTTTAGAAATCAGGTTGGAAAATCAAGGCCTAGCTCATTCTCAAAATTAAGGACAGTTTTGGGGTTTATTCACACACACTTAATGTTAGACTGAGTCCTTGCTGTATTTGAATTTCTCTGATTTCCTTCCACCTAGTTAAAATAGCACTGAAGTTCCAGGAAGATCATGTTTTTTTCTCAGCCTGTTTTGATGGATGTTTCTCTGCTATTGGGAGAGATGAGCAATGGCATTGTTTGGAGGCAGAAAACCAGGGGAGGCATTGATTTTTAATGGTCTTTGTTACTTTAGCTCAATGTAGCAGTTATATTTTCTTTTGTACTGTAGGTCTGTACACACACACACAAATTTAACTCAAACATTTCTCCCTAAGCCTCATTATAGCGAGCACACCTAAAAAAGCCATATTCACTTTCTAAGCTTCCTTCTAGAAAGGTCTTCCTCCCACTTGAAATTATAACAACAGATCTCTAGATTTCCCATGACAATGCTTAATATGACATCTCTATGCATATTCATTTAATGCATAGGTATAGCATTTCTCCTTGCTTAAAAACCCAATTAAGATTTGAATATTCAGTGCTTATTGTTTATTATATGTTTATTGACAAAAAAGGTAAAAATACCACACTGTGTGATGTAGTCTTATTTCCACTTTGGAAATTTATTAAAAATACCTGTTTGTCAAATATTTATTATCATTCCTAAATAAATACTGGATGGACAAGAAGTAAGTGCACACACTTTAGCCATCTTAAAAATTCAAGAGACATTAGAAAAGTATAAAAGCACTATCTTCTTTCATATATTTCCTAAACTTCCGTAAATTTCGCAGTACTATTAAGGCCCTTGATACCAATGGAATAGGTACTTTTCACTGAGTACTTTTCAAGGTGGACTTCAAAAAGTAGGCTACTAGACTACAGATCCTAGGACATATGTGTTTTCATGCTATTTTTATAGTTGGCCTGCTCTTCTGTGCTGCAAGTTTCCCCATCATGAAACACAATGGAAACACAAAGCACATTGACCATCCTCCTCAGTTCAGAGAAATATTTTCACTTTAAAACACTATTCAACATTAGCAAAGATTAAAGTTACAAGCCCATAATTTTACTGTGTTTTTTTTTTTTTTTGGGGGGGGGGGGGGGGCGGGGGTTGGTTGTTTTTTTGGGGGGTCTTTTTTTGTTTCGTTTGTGGTTTTTTTTGTATACAGTGTTATCTCTGTTAATCGCTTGTAATTTGTAATACAAATCTTTGTATTACATTGCTACCAGGAGCTCTCTTCCCCTTTGCAGGTGAGGTACGGGAAATGTGGAACAACATAAACTCTGCAAGATGAAAAAGCACTCAAAAATAAATTATTCATAGAATTCAGTCAGAATTCATATATCACATTAAGTTTCATAAGGTGACTTTCAAGCCATGCTTGCATCTCACCAGCTAGGTCAAATTCTTTGGGTAAAGCAATATTTTGCTATGTAAAACCTGCATAAGCAGCATGCAGTTGGTTTTCATCTACTTATTGCTTCACATACCTGGAGTTCCCTTATCCATTTGACATCTAGTTTCATTTAAACACAGGGAAAAAACTGAGACAAAACAGTATCATACCATTTCCAAGAACTTTCACATGCTACCAAGTGGGCCATTGCTCCTCCAAAACTACTTTGCAAAAAAGTATGTCAGATGAATTCTCAGCCCTTTTATGACAAGGAAAATCTTTTCTTCCTTTCATAGAGCCAAAGATAGGCTATAAGTGACAGTTCTAATTGGAAGACAAATGATCTTGTGACTGCTTCAAATACAAATGCATATGAACAGAAAACAATTGCAATGCTGCATCCAAAGAACAAATTTGAATTTTTTATTGGGATAATGTGTTAAGGTGCACAGCAATGACGGTTGTGGAATTCAGTCTGGGTATGCCAGCAATTTTCTTCCTCCTTTACATCTCTGTTGTGTCTTTCCCTGCCAAAATGGCACACTGATTCCTCAAGGTTGTGCAGCCCTAATTTATGCATTACAACTGATTCTAAATTATAACAAAAATGAAAAGCAATTTTCTGCAGTGAAAAACATTACTTTTCCTAAGAGACAAGTCCAGTACACCAAAGATGCCCTTTTAATGTCCTGCCTTGAAAATGACCATCTTTGCTGCAAGGTGATAATTATCTTCAGAATGAGTCATTTTCTACTGGTAAATTGAGGTTTATTTTCCCCATTTATTTAAATGTACATATTTTAAATCTACGTACTATTTGCCAATGACAGCTGAAAAAATAAGTGAAAACTGAGTCAAACCAATGCTTTGTAGCTCATATTTTTTTTTTTCTGCACTGCTTTGTCAGTCTTTCTGCAAAAAGATTCCTACGTACTTTCTTGCATTTCAGACACACATAACTGATTTTTTAGTGTACACATTCCCTCTCCACTAGTGCTCCAGAAGCTTCTATTCAGAACTGGAATGTTTACTTGGAAGTCACACTTGCAGCTCTGCTCATTAGTGAATAGCTCTGATGTGGCGTACCACAGGGACACTTCAGGGTTCCTTGGGTGGCACACATAGATTGATTTCTCTTAGCAGGCTTTTCCACAGAATCACAGAGTCATTAAGGTTGCAAAAGACCTCCAAGATCAGCAAGTCCAACCTTTCACTGAATACCACCATTCCCACTGAACTATTCTTTGAAGTACCACAAGAACTTTTTCAGGGATGGTGACTCCACCATTTCCCTGGGCAGCCTGTTCCAAAATGCCAGTTTATGCCAGTTTGGAAAAGTGAAACTGTGGTGACGCATAATGCCTATTTTTTTCTACTTCCTGAAAATTGGGACACAATGCAAGCATGAAGAACACCCTTAAATCTGGTTTAAGCTCCTGCAAAATTATTTCCGGGCAAAATTAAGCTGGAGGGGAGAAATCTATCTTTTCCATCAGACTGGAAGATTAGGATACAGCACCAAAGGCAGCCCTTTTTTTCCCTTAGGCAGCTTTTTTCCCCTTAGACCAATATTATCTACTGCACACTTAAGTATTCCTTTCAGAAACTGCACTATTCTGCGTATTTGACTTCACTGTCAAGCAGATTCACAAACTGCCTGTATTAGAGGCTCACTTTCCAAACACGAAAGAGAAGTGATAAAGAGAGATAAAGCAAGAGATAAAGCTTGGACTTCAGCTACAGACAACAAATAGACTGAAAGGCCACATCTTAAATAGGTTCATCTGAAGTAAAGGCAATTTTCATGTAAAGTTGTAAATAACACAAAAAAGCAGCAGAATTACTCCCTGAAAAGTGTATGTTGAGAATGAGTGAATTGGGAAATGAGAGAAAAGTAATAAATGGGTGATATTGCCTGAAAAATAAAATGTCAATATAATAATAATTTAAAAGAACCAGCAGCAGAACATTGCCTCGAGGCAGCTATGATTTGCATGAAGCAACAACCCAAATAATAGCTAACTCAAGGTCTTGGTGATCTTGGCACAGTTAAAGGGATAAGATTCAAGTAGAAATAAACATGAATACTTTTTTTCCTACACTCACAAAAGTAGGTTTTGAACTCTTAAATAAATGATGATTAACTTTTCAACTTTTCTTCAGTTTTGATATGGAATATATGTATTTTTTTTCCTGCAGTTGACTTATATTGTTTCTGTCACTTTGAGAACACTTTCTAGTACTGTGTTAGTGTCTTCTTTCTAGTGTCTGTATTATCTACGGATGTGCTGTCCCTGAACAAGTTCCCTGTGAGTTTTCAATGCAGAGAGTTTAAGTAACTTCAGGCTTGTGATTCAATATATTGGAGAATGAAATTTACTCCTCTGGGAACAAAACACCTCACTGTGTCAAGTGACTCTTATTAAATTTAAAAAAACAATATGGCAAGCAATCTCTCAAGTTTTCTTTATCTGGTTGAGCATTCTTCAAAGCTTCAAATTATTTGGAAAACAAAATGTCATCATGAGCTTTTGTAATAAAATATTCAGTTATTTAAAGTTTCTCACTTAACAAAAAAGTCTCCTAATCTTCCCTGGACCCGAGTATTTACTGAAAGAAACTGTGAATCCCTCAGAAGAAATACCCAGAAATTACTATATGAATCAGTGAATACATAAATATTCAAAATTACATATACAAATGAGTAAAAGCCTAATTAATCCATAGTAATACAATTATTCTTTGCCTTGGAAAGCTTGAGTCATCAGGTGTAAATCCAGGCTATGTATTTTTTTTACTTGGAAATATAAAGCTAACACACATGCATGGGTGGAGACATCCTTCACTGCAAAAATGCCCTTAGAGGAGTTTAAATGGCTTTTCAGTGATACATCCAAAGAAATACACCATTCTGATTTATACAAGCTAGCATCCCTGAAGTGTTTTTCAGACATTTAGATTTAAAAGCAGAATTCTAAGAAAATAATATGAAAATAACAATTTCTTTGATAGGCACCCAGAGGGAGCTAAATCTATAGTGTTATTTCGGCTTCTTTTTCTAAGCATGGTGTAGCAGGTTGTTTTTTTTTTTTTCCTTATTCACTCACAGCCTTTTCCTTTCCTTTGTCTCCCTTTTCACGGCTTTGCAGATTTCCTGTTGTGCCTATTGGGATGCGAAGTGCTGCCACTACACAGCTGGGAAAGGATGCACCCTCTGCACAGCTGTAGCAGTGATGAAATACAGGGCAAATCTTCCTTATAAACAAAGGTTCAAGGGAAAGCCACTGGCTTTCTTAGCATTTTTTCTGGATAACTCAAATTCTTCTGGCAGCATGTATTCTGAAGCAGTCCAGATGTCACTGTCTGGAGATCAGACCAGTCCTCCTAGTGCTGTTGCTGTCTCCAGGATACTATCAGTGCTGCAGCAGTTCTACTTTGTCATGCTCTTTAGCCATATAACTGCTAACAGCAATAATAATAAATAGAAATCGTTTGTTCCCACCTCTAAGAGGGGTGTAAGATCTGACAGCTGTTCCTTCACTTCTCTGAGTCTTCACTTCCAATAGAATTCAGTAAGACAGTTATGTGGGCTTACTGATTTCCAGTCCCAGACACTGAGTGTGGGGGATGACAGCTAAGAACACCAGGCAGGAGCCTCTGTTTCTCAAAAGGTAGGGCCCACCTTCTCCCAGCTCTTCTGCTTTTCCATGCACACTCTGGACTGGCACGTTCTGTACCTCTACCAGGCACTGGTGGAACAGGCCCCCACAAGACATGTAGTACAGCTCTACAACCAGGAATAGTTTCAGCATAATGACTCTCTGACAGAATAAGAACAAAGTTTTCCAGTGATTAGTTATATTTTGGGTACCAAATTAGGGCTGCTCTGAGGTGAAAGAAAATAAAAAAGCCCAGAGTCTTCCAAAGAATCCTAATTTAGGTCATTGAACTAAAGCAACCAAATTCCACAGTTTTTTAGGAAAATGTTGACCTGGTATTTCGGAGTCCCATTAGCAGGACTTCACACCAGACCCTTTTAGTTTCTTTCATTGATCACTCCAGCACAGCCTCAGGTCAAGGCAACATCTGGTAAGACACAAGTGATGAAAGGAGACCTTGCTTCAGCCACTGCATTCAGGGGCCAGAGCCTGCCCTTTCCAGTTCTTACCAACGTCCCTGAAGGTGAGGAACAGCCACTGACACAACTGACCATCAGCCTCAACTCTAAACTTAGATGTGATTGGAATTAGAATGCAGAACAGAATTTTTGCATGGGGATTACATGCACTACAGATGTATTTTCAAGGATCTTTCTTAATTTATTTCACAGAACTTTGTTTTATTCACACACAGAGACTCTATATGGATACACTGGAGATCAGTATTTCAAATTGTTTGAACAACTACGAAAAAGATGGGACTTTTATTTTCTGTTTGCTGATAACTCAGTACCATAAATAAACACTTCTGCCTCTTCTTGTAGGCCCCATACCAGGAAAAAAAAATCCTGTGAGAGAGCTTTCTAGCAATAAACACCTATAGGTCACTATTCTATAATGAATCTGGTATAAAATAGTCAATAAGAAAGATTCTGTCTGTGAATTATAACTTATTTCTGTCTGAGGCTGCAAGAGTAACTACCACCTAGGAAGCAAGCAGGCAAAACCTATCAAAGAAGAAATGTACTAAGGGCACAGAGAAAGCTTTCAACTGTAAAGAAATCATTTACAGTTCTGCAAAAATAAACACTCAGAGAGAGCAACTCTGAGTTTGGTGAAGCTCATCAGGTACCTGAGGGATACTCACTTTAAAAGATTTACTTTCTCCTGTTGGAAGATGCCAGACTATTCCACTGGGGCTGTTGATGTTGAACATGGATTTTTGCACTCTGGGCTCTCAAAAGGCATCTATGGCATACACTCAAACTTTTAAAATACCTTTTCCTAGTGGCCATTTCTTGCCCACTCCCTTCCCCTCTTATTTCTGAAACAATTAAAGGAGGACTTGCCTGGCACTGTGGTGTCCTACAGTCTCTGTCCTGAGAGATCAAAGCATACAGGTGCATGAACTGCTGCCTAAGACTTAAAAAAAAGGCAGAAGGAGGATTCACTACTGACTATTAGCAAAAACCTTTTTTCCCAGGCATACAAGCAAGTGGTCATCTTGATTGGTAAGAAGCTGGACATAGATCCTGAGTGTATCCTGGACTGCATTCAAAGCAGCATGGCAAATAGATCAAGGGAGGGGATTCTGCCCCTCTACTCTGCTCTGGTGAAACCCCACCTGGAGTGCTGCATCCAGCATAAGAAGGATGTGGATGTGTTGAATGCAGAGGAGACCATAAAGGTGATCAGAGGGCTGGAACACCTCTCCTGTGAAAACAGGCTAAGAAAGCTGGAGTTGTTCAGCCTGGAAAACAGAAGGCTCCAGGGACATCTTAATGCAGCCTTTCAGTACATAAAGGAGGATTGTAAGAAAAATGTGGACAGACTTATTTTTAACAGGGCCTGTAGATGTAGGACAAAGGGTTTAAACTAAAAGAAGGTAGATTTAGCCTACATCTAAAGCCATATTTTACAACAAGGGTTGTGAAATATTAGAGGAGGTTGCCCAGAAAAACTGTGGGTGCCTCGTCCCTAGAAACATTCAAGACACTGTTGGATGGGGCTTTGAGCAGCCTGATCTAGGGGAAGACATCTCTGCTCATTGCAGGGTGCTTGGACTAGATGGCCTCTGAAGTTCCCTTCCAATCCAAACTCTTCTATAATTCCGTGATCTCTACAAAACCAAGATATATAGATGGGTATAAAAAAATAAGACATCAAGTCAAATTAAAACACTTGTGTAATTCAATACAATCTCATCTCACTGTTCTTCAGTGTTCAGTGGAATGCAGCTGTTCATATCTTTGAAAACTTCTGCATGTTCACATAGGAAATTAGTGCTGAAAAAAAGAACGATTAATAACAAGTAGTGATAATTTCTTAGGTTTACAAGTATCAAAGTAATTAAGAGCTGAGGACTGTAATTTTTTTTTTCCTGAAATGTACAGGGATTTCTTTTTCCACTGCTTTCTCAGGATTTTTCAATTTTAGACTTTAGGCCATAATTTTACACAATACTCTGAGTTGGAAGGGACCCACAAGGATCATGGAGTCCAGTTCTTGGGTGAATGGCCCATACAGGGGTTGAACACACAATCTTTGGTGTCAGTGTTTTTAGAACCACGTTCTAACCAGCTGAGCTGATCTAAGGTCACCTATGACTAGTTTTGGCCTTTCTAGTTAAGGTTTGAATAAGCCCTTCAATTTGGTGAAATGCAGAAACCCAATCTTTTAGAGAACAATTATCTACAAGCAGAAGAATTAAATCTTCTCATGGTGGTGCTTGATGTCATTGAACTATGGAAAGAAGAGATAGAGTAGATTTTTTAGTTTCTCCACTGAACAGAGCCTGTGGTGGATACAGAATTAAATTTATCAGAGTTAGCAGAGCCAAGCACGCCAAGATGATAAATCATCACTGAGAATTTACTCTTTTGGAATATGATCCTACGAATATATTTAACCTGAATTTCTAGGGAAATAATTATGCTATGTGAGCATTCATACCTGTCTCTCCCTCAGCTGTAGTGAGACAATAGGCAATTGCAATGAAATCTGAAAAAGTGAAGAGGAAACAAAACAACAGGTTCCTAAAAACTTCGTAAAACTATGTGGTTAATTAAAAAACAGGGACATTCTGAGTATAACCTGAATAGTTATGATAGGCCAGAAAATTCACAGGAGTATGAAAGAAAAAGAAATAGAGACCCTTGATTCATGTCTCAGCCTTCAGAAAGTTCTCAGAGCTCAACCTTTTCAGACTGACTGACCAAGATCAGTCAATCTCAAGATGCAAATCCACTGGGAACTAGATGTCTTTAATTCCAGTGTTGATAGAATTTGATTTTTCCAAGCAGTCTATTCCACAAAAACTAATATGATTCTTTTATACAGATAGAAAATGAAAATACATACCGAACATGAAAAGAATCTATTGAAAACAGCTCTACTAATCATAAATATTCTCTTTTGTCCAACATCTAAAAAGCAGGCAAAGTTAGATGAGCAAAAAGGTCCTGAGATCTGAACTCAGATGTTGAACTCAGCATAAATCCAATATGAATCATTAAGTGACCCACTGTCTTTCTTAACTTTTCTTCAGGATAAGTATTTATATTGCCTGATATTCCAACCTCTATTAAAACCCTCTCTTCAGCATCTGTCTCCAAGCACAGCACTTTTTCCAAGGAGCCAATCAATTAAAACTTTCCTCCAGCTTAGGAAAGTTTGTCTCTTTGTACCAGAGAGTATTTGATCATCTCTTACACTGACCAGTGATTTACAAATGCAAATAAGTCTCTTGATAATGCTGGGTAAGGTTTTTTCAAGTCCTTCAGTAATGGAACACTAACATCACTGCACTAATATGAATTATTTTATGTAGCATTTCCTTTTTAAAATGTATTTAATACTCAAGCCAGAGCAAGGTAGTATTTCATTTTTAGGAATTTTGTCTGAGTGAGCATTTGGGCATTGTAGTTTTTTATGAATTACAAAGTATTAGTCTACATTCAGATCTGTATTTTATGCTGGTAAGTTAGCAGAGAATCTCACATATTCTCTAAGGTATGTCAAGGAATTTAAACTTTTTATTTTTCCCACATAGGAGATTTTTTTTGATTTCTCTTAACTCTGTAACTGTTATTCAAGTGTGTTCTTATGAGAGCTCTAAATAATTTAACAGTGAGCTCAGAGATTGGTGAATGTACCTGATAAGTGACTGCCACAACTGAAGAGTAAAAGCATAAGAGCATCCACTAAAGATAGGGCTGACAGGGGTGTTCTTAAAACTTCTTTAACCCCTGGAAGCAGCACTGATCACAGATTTAAGGTGGATTTAGGGCAGAACATTTTAAATAGAATCAACTGGATAACATGATTTCAAAGAGAGAAAAAAGTTTTTTAAAAAAGCTTTCTTCAAAAGCCCCCTGTAACCTTGCAGTCAACTTTGTGGTACACCAGCATGGTCTTGTGCAGCTTGGGGATGCTCAGCAAGCCCTGCACTGTCCTTCCCATCAGACCATTAGTACAGTTTGCCCTTGGAATTTTTGGGACCCTTCTGATGTGCTCTCCAGCTCCACACTGGACACTTTCTGCCAACATGCACACAGCCTTATGTTACCCCAAGAGACAGGGACATCTCTTCACCCCGGGGCAAGGTTCATACCAAAGCCAGTAACTCTTCAGGAATAGGCCCCACAAATCCATGTCACCTATGGATGAAGGTGATCTTTATCTCCTAATAACTAAATTAATAATGTATATAGAGACTGAGAAGTACTCAGTCCCTTACCACCTTCCCTTTCATTCTATTATTACAAAAAAAGCAAGTAAGACTGTTTTTGCCCTAATACACACTCAACCTTTTCTTTTTTCACATTTTAAAATCTTTAGATTATACTGACCATTTCAAAATTTGTATAAATTTAATGAAGAAAATATTTGATGGTTTTGGGGATGCAGAATTCTGTGACTTGTATAACTGGACTAAAATATAAAGTTTATTACCAGCTGTTTGATATGGGCAAACTACACTTTTCTCTCTCAGCAGCAGAAATCTTAATACATTTTGCAGCTTTGCCATTAAACACAGAGAGATGATTTCCCTCTAATTTCAAAAAGCAGTTTTGTGGAAGAAAATGGGTAATCAACATGGAGAATGTATTTTTTTCTGAAAACGCTTTTAGTCTGACATGAATGACAGCTATTTAAAGGCAATCACTTGTGTTTTATATCTCACACAAAAACCAGCAGACACAGTACCCTGCCTTTGAGACAAAACACTGATACATGTGACAGAACATTTGAAGCAGTAGTAATCAGAAGCCACAGATCCAGCATCATCAAGAAAACAATGGAAACATTGTCCATTAAGATCTGTATCTCTTTTTGCTGTGTTGCTCAGCTTTTAACTGGTATTACGCTGCACTGTGAATAACCAATTATCCACATCTGACAGGTACGGCAGACGCAAATCACATTCGTTCTGCAGTAGGTACACTGATAACTTACACATCTGTTAAAAGTAAAGTGCTTTTCAAAATATCACCCAGGAGGCATGTGTTCTGTTTTCTGTTCAGTGACCTTTGGAAACTCCAGTCCAACAAATAATTAGTGATGCACAAGTAAGTTGGGAGACAGCAGATGAAAAGTGCCTATAACCTTATATGTTAACTGTTATGAAGATGGCTATGATAAAAAGATTCATTGCTCTTTCATAATTTGCCTGAGAGAGCAAATCAATGAGAACATAAACTTGTATTCCCCTAAGTTTAATGGTTATGGAATTCATTATCTTGGACAATTAAAAATATAATATGCAGAAAAAGCACAGTGAATTATATCATTTAAGTATCTAATTTAATGGTAATTTGCTACCTTACAGGCATTTGTTCACATGGCATCAACCCTATCTTGATAAATCTGGCCTTCCATTCAATCATTTTATGTAGAAAGAAGCTGAACCATGCTTCAAGATGGAAAAAACTTCATATTCCCAAGATGTTGGTGGAACACTAAAGGAATTCAGCAATGACACTCTTGCATCTGTTGGAAACGTTTGTAAGCATTATGACATATCACAAAGCTTAGACTTTTTTTCTCACACCCTACATGGCCCATATGGCCTCGATCTGTGTCAGACAAAGTCAGCACTGTAAGACAACAGCTATGTAACCAAAAGGCAAGGAAAAAACCACCAAATCCAGGGAGACATTGTAGACCACACATCGCCTTGGTTTGGTGCTACATTACCAACAAAGCCTTCACTGCAAGCTCTGATTACAGCCCAGGTAATTCAGCCTTTGAGTATGCATATCTTTTAAGCACAGATACAGTCTACAGCTTTTATGTAGCCACTTGAACATGAAAAACCCTTTTGAAGTTTTTCTTTTATAGTATAATACTACATGTGCTCTATCATGAACATATGCCAGGAAACAAAAGATTTTTAAAGAGGAAGCATTCCACAATCCCTGTTGACAAGTTAAAAATTGAGTTACCATGTCATAGAGGTTCTTCACAATAACCAAACACCCAAGTGAGCACTGACAAGAGTTACGGGGAAGAAAAGCATTTTGAATGCAAGTAGCTAAACCATATACTTCTTAATAGCATGAAAGACTTATATGTCGTATCACACATTTCTACAGTTTAGCATAAACAGTGTCCAACCTTTATTCAAAATGAAAAAATTATTCTTAACCAATTTTAATTTCATAATTAATCACATTATTTTTATTACAGATTGTATTCTTCCTATAAGAGAGAATAAATTAGACTTACCCTCTCCAAAGTAATTTCTTCAAATTCATATTCAATTTCTGTTCCATTGACCTAAAGAAAATAAAATCAGAAAATTCCTTAAATCCACATGGAAGGTAACTTCCTAGGCATACTGAACAGGTGTTCCAGTATTATTGGTTTACTGAAGCACATTTTTCAACATAGAGCTGAGGAGTTCTAAAGTACAGAATACTTAAGTCCCCTTTGTCTTGGGGGTGCATAGTGAAGCCTATAAATCAAAAACAGTCAAAGTTCAGTAGGTAATGGCTATGTAAATCTCCAACATAATAAGACTGATATTTGATAGAGCATGTTTGTGGACTTTGTGCCAATGTTTAAATAGTTTCCAAGGTAATAGTTTCAAGTCAAAATAGAAGACCTGCTTCTAATATTCTCACAATGGAAGAAAAATTATTTATGCATTGTCTTACAAGCTCTAATTTACATTGCAATACAAAATCAGACAGGAAATTCACAGTACTTATGTAAAAATTACTCACTGAAACACATCTTGTTTACTATATTAACCTAGGGCAAGAACATGACAGAGAACCTTTACAAGAGACAGCCAAATGGCAAAAAGGCACAGAATGTTAATGTAATTCCTATGCTGAGTCCCAGCGTCAAAATAAATTAAGCTACAAAATGTAGAGCACCAAAATGGATTGTGCTGGACAAGAAATCTACCAGCTGAAGAGATGACACTGATTCAAACAGTATTCCAAAACCTTGTTCCAGTCTGACACGGATTTCTTTTGTCCCTCCAGGCAACTCACTTAAGACTCCTTTCTTCCTTTTCTCATTTCTTAAATGGGTAGAGTAGAGCACCTGAGAAAGCTACAAAGGCTCACTACATTGCAAGTAAACCACAGAGCAATGAAAGTATATCTATCATTAAAATCTCGGAAGAATTTCAAAGCATCACTTTGATACAACTAGTCAGCAATTTTTTGACTTGTCCAGAAAGTATTGATCAATTGAAAAAAAAAAAAAAAAGAAGAAGAAGAAAAATGTATTAATTATGCTATTTTAGTTTTTGTATTGATGGGATATGCCCTGGAAAATATCTTTGCTTTAGTGCTTTACTTAATTTATATTTAATGAAAAAAAAAAATAATTTCTGAATACCTAAACTGAAGGAAAGCATTGGGACTGACTTCATCTTGGAGGAACAAATTTGTTATTTCTCCAGACAAGAACATTTATCACTCCTCCCCACTCCCAACTGCTAATTTTCTGTATTAGATTCCTAACTACAATCATAAAACACTGTACATAGATCATTCTTTATCTAGTCAAGCACCTTTCAAATGTAATTAGGTACTTCTCTTGTGAATATTTTAACAAGGTACATGCAGCTGCCAAACAAAAGCCTTCTCTAAAATCCACCAACTATTTAATTTGTTTACAATTCAAGATGTGATAAACCATGAAATCAGTAATAGAAACACAATCCCCAGAATCCGTGTTGAAAAGGAAAGAGAGAGAAAAGTCCAAACAAACAACTCATACTTAACAACTGCATGAAAACACAGCGTCAACAAATGTTGTATTTAGAACGTGCATAATATTTGGGTTTTTTAGTTTATTACAATTGGGTAATCACATCACATTACACTAACACTGAAGATGAACGACAAGATTTTACTACAGGAGTCTTCCTGCCCTATGTTATCACTTTAATGCTTTCTGCATAGCCTCTTTTATTAATATAGGCAACTTACTACATATGAAGATCTTTATAGCTATTCCATTTTTTGTCCTTTCTTATCTAATGATAATGGAATCAAAGCTATCTATATGTCTCTGTTTTCATCAACTTCTCTTTCATCTTAGGTTGGTGGATAGCTCTGATCTATGTCTTCAATTCCTCAGTCTTGCTCTATAAAGCTGTCTTTGCTTCACTGCTTATAATCGCTTTTCCTTTGCATTAAAAACTCATTAGTGCAGCAAAATGGGAAAAAGAGGGATGAGAAGAGAGCAACCTCTGTGGAAAGATGAAAGGAGAAAACACAAGCTGAATACTCAATTTGTATTTGCACACAAACGGTATCTTGCTTATGACCATCTGAGGGTTTTCTATTATCATCCGCAGTGGCGATTCTGAAAATGCCTTCAATTCAAATCGAAATTAATTGCAGCAGAGATCCATTATCAGGCTCCACAGCAGCAGGGGTGATATGAATTAAAAAGCTGATCTTGATCCAGCTCCTTTTGTTATTTAAACATACATGTCTGCAGATACCGTTCACTGCGCTGTTTGTTTTGCTGGTTGCTCGGCAAACCAACGCAGTTATTTCTTAAAGGATCTAATAAGATACTGTACCCACTTGAGGCAGGTGGAATGATACTTTATGCAGTACCACTCATTGCTAGCACCATTTTAATCCATATTTAGACTCTCTGGCTGCACCTACACTGCTAAATTATAGTCAGTTTTCAGCCAAGTCTCAGTGCTTAGGGCTGTTTCTGTCTGGAGCCTGCTGGAAGCAAATGGCCAAGGAGTGAGCCAACAGTTAAGCAGGAAGAGAACCATGGCTCCAGCACTGGAACTGGCTTGTTGGTGCTCTCATTTAGCAGCATATGGACATTCCCTCTGTTTTTGTACATTTTAACTTGACAATCTCTGGCCTGTTAAAGCACCTAAACAAGGTGTCTGAACCTGCAACTTCCATTTCCTGCAAGTAGTGGCAACCTACTCTTGTGTCCCTCCTTGCCTGACTTTTCTAATCCTGCTTTTATATCAGATTGTAGCAAGAACAGAAAGCAAAATTTACTACAGCCTCCATAATTTTAGATAACTATGAAAAATTACAAGCATTTTCATTGTTTTCTCTTCTCCACAATCAAAGAAATCATCAGCATTTTCCAGTTGTTTGGGAAAAATTCTTTCTCAGCTTCCTGGAGTGCAAGCTTGTCATGACAGATATCTTTAATCTCAGGTAAAACTTACATTTATAATGCTGAAATGTGAGATAGTCATCTAACTCTATACTCAAGTGAGTAAAAACAGGCACGTGAAGGTCTTAAATAATTTCATCCTCCGCTAAAAATCTCAGGTAGGCGAGGTGAATTGTGCCCGGAGATTTCCTTTCACTGTGTACAAACAGAGTCTAAAAATGATGAGGTTAGATGAGCACTTGCCTTTAATCTGTTTTCTCTGCATTTCTTCTGGCTATAGACTGGTAACAAATTTCTGCTTAAGGGGTGCTTCATGTCTTTCATAATTATGCACCACTGAAAGGCCAGATCTCTGGTTTAGCAGCATTTCCAATTGTTTTTTGGGGCTTGTCTGCACTTGCAACTGGCAACACATGCCTGGCATTATATCCAGCACCTACTCCCACAGGCTCAACCAGTCAGGATATCCACAAGGAACAACTCAATCTTTCCCAATCTCCAAAAGCCAAGAAACACTGCTCTTGGTTTCTGTCTCTGATTGGGGACACTGATGTGCACTCTTCCGAGAAAGATGCTCAACAGCACCTGTGACAGCAAGGGGCCACAGGACTGCAGCACGAGTGGGTAAGGGGGTCCACAGCAAGATGAGGTCATGGGAGGACACAACCAACTGCATCCCTGCTTCAGGGCACAGGAGCTGGAATCAACACGTGTCTCATCCAGGAACTTGTATTTCTGGCAGAAGAAAAAAGATACTATTGACCAGGACAACAGGTGCCAGCGCTACGTGGGAGCAGATGCGCATGAAATCTTTAGATAACTTTGAGGGCCTCTGCTGCATGGCCAACACACACCTGCAATGCAAGAAGGTTCTCAGCCTCCTGAACTTACATATGTTCATGACCCAGAGCATGATGAATGCACAGCCCTTCCACAGAGTAAGTTACCAAAGTTTAATTAAGCCGGGATGTTTAAAAGAACCCCCAACAACGGCCAGGTAACAGTTGCCTTTCATTTGTGGCTGCACCTCTTACTCTAAAGGACTCTCCAAAACATCCAACAAGAAAATGTCTCTTTAAGAAAGAGAGATGCGTAATGTAGAGTAACTATCTAGACTCCACCATTCAAGACAGATTTCCTGGCAAAGCTCTCACTGCTCCTAGAGTTCACTTATCTTTCTCAAGAAGAAAGCACTGCTCATCTTCACTGACACTTTCAGGAGACAGAGAAATAAGAAACAGGTAGAGCGAGGTTTTTATACATGATTTTGTGAAAAATCTGAAATAAAGCCCAGCATACAGAATGCCAAAGTAAGGACCTGACAAACCCAGATTTGTTTGTTCCTTTATGTGAAGACTCTTAACTTTCCAGGAAGTTTCTATCCTTTACTACAATTTAAGGGTGACATAAGCAGCTGAAGTTGTCCCTTACAGAAAAATCAACTCTACAGATTATGCCAAATTCGTAAAATCCTTGAGACAAACATTCTGTTGGGTTTTTCATTTTCTGCCACACAGTCTGCCACTTCATTTACACTTTTAAAGATTTTTTTTTCTCATCATAACAATAGTAATTTGACACTCTTATTCTACTTCTGCAATTATTTGATTTGATGGACTTGTTTACACTGGAGAAGTAAACATTGCATAATTTTTCTTGCTATACTTCTACCCTACTACAACTGCATACACTCAATAAAGGTCTATATTTCATTACATGAATTTTAGTGATAAGAACTACATTATGATAGTGGCAACAATAAAATCAAAACATACAATTTAACTGCAGTATTTCAAAACCTCTGGACCTATCCTTTCTAATAAAAATTGCCATCAGAGCCGTTTGTTATGCTAAGTCTTATTTTCAAGAAGAGATTGTTTTGCCTAAAAATTACATCTGTAGACTTTTATTACAAGCAAAACTCATTTTAATCATATTTAATTGGGTATTGTTTTTCAGAAAATAGCAAGAAAGAAGACTGCTTCATCTACTTCTGTTATCATATGCATAGGAAGATAACTACCCTGACACTGATTTTCATTCAACATGCAAGATTTATTCCTTTGACTGTATGGTTTCACCAGTTGTCTCATCACCTAAACCTCAGCAGAATACAAGATTGTTAAATTCTTGTTGTACAAGTAACCTTGGGATATATTTGTCCTTCAGAAATTTCCAGTTTGGCTGTATAGTTAAGATGGTCAGAGACTCAGAGAATAATCAAATGGTTTGGATTGGAAAATATCTATTTTCAAACTCCCTGCCAGGGGAAGGGCCATCTTCCACTAGACCATGTTATTTTACATTTCAGAAACAGTAAGCCCATTGGGGTATCTAAGAAGTATTAAATAGCCCTTCACAGTTTCTGTTTTGTCACCAAAGCTAAAGAGTGATCTTTATTTAGTGCTTTGACAAGTCCAGATTTGGGTTATTTATTTATTAATTGTCAAAGGAAAGCTGCTGATGTTCTTTTGATATTGCTTTCCAAAATAATTCCAAGTTTCCTTTCTTACTGCATATAAACATACAAAAACCACTCTCCTGATTTGAAATGTGATGACTTGACATTTTCAAGCTGTCTTAAAAAGGCTGCCAGAAAGTTTTGCATGCTAGTCTTTATCTAAGTGATTGAGTGCATTTTATGGACTATTTATGCAAGATATCCCTCATCTGTTTTTAATTATGCTGCATAACAAAGCCCATTTCCTTCTTTTTACCCATGCTTCCTCTAGGAAACAAGGAAAATTTCTTAAGTTTTTGAATCAAAATTTACCATAACCTAGAACTTTCTTGTTGTAATACGACTGTTCTGGTGTTAAGAATTAATAGTAAATAGGATTTTCGAAGAAATTTATACTTTATCAGCAATAGGTCTTTGTGAATTCTTCCACAGATGCCCAGGGACCACTCGACCATCAGTCACTGTACATCCTTTAAGAAAGATATTACCCTCAACACATAATTAGCAGAGCTCCAAGAAGCCAAATCCAGCTCTTGGTCAACACCTTAAAGACCTGCAGTCATGATTAACTTGTACCCTGCTCAAAGGGTGCTAAATTCACTCATTCTTTCTTTTCCTGATGTCTCTTATATCCTTCAGGACCCAATATTTATTCAGCCTCTTCTGCAATGATTGTCACAATACTCACCTCTTCCTCTTTTTGCCTTCCTCAGTGTTATCCTGGCTTTTCTTGTTTTCATTCCCTTGGAGAAAATACCCATCCAGCAAGTAACCATTGTCACTCTTCTCCGGTTGATTCCCAAATTGAAATTTTATTTTACTCTACCCCATTTCTCATCTCTTGCTCAGAACAGTCATGTTTTCTTGTCTGCTGTGAATCACAATCCCCCAGCTTTAATCACAACTTCATGTCTCCAAGTCAGCCTCCACTGCTTTCTGGTTTTCATTCCTTTCAGGTTTTTTTCATCCTTCTTATGACCTCCCAAGTTTGTTCTCTTTTTCTCTCACACACAGATGCACACACACATACATATAAATTTGAACTCACTTTATCTAATCCCACTTCATCCAAAGCATTACCCATGATTAGTCTTCTACCTTCTCATCTTTTCCAGCTAAACTTGAAACAAAATCTTCTCCCACAACTCCTCTAAGCCACTCATACACTCCGTGTTCCATGATCCTTTTCACTTAATGCTTCACCTGCTTGACCACAGTTTCAAGACCTTGTCAAAATAAGGGATTCTTTTCTGGTTTCCCCTACTCACTACTCTCACCCCTCATAATCCTTTTTGCTATTCAGCAACAACTTAGATTTACATTTTTTTAGCTCTTTGGTCACCATAGAGCTGACACTTTCTACAGCATGAAAAAAATAATTTGTTGATGCCCTTCTCATTATTTTATGAGGTTTACAGGGAGCCATCAATTTTTCTTCCACCTCTTCTCTGTTTTGTCCATATTCTGATGGAACCATTATTTTAAGTGTAAGCACTTGATACAGCTAATGCAGACTCAACACAAACTTCCTAGTTTTATAAGCCTAATGCAGGAGCAGATAAAAGCAGAGATCATGATTTCAAGTGGGGTTCACAGTAAATGGAAGTGAAATTACATCTGCGTGTGAATTCTGTTTAGGCTAGCACTTCCACCTTGAACAAAATTGGTACCAACAAAAGAAGAAGAGCGCACAGTTCAGCTTTGGTACTTAAAACCTTCTCCCTTATGCTAAAAAAAAATTCATATATCATCATATTACCTATCTAAAAGGTAGATATCCAACTTAAGAAGAGATCTAGGGTTTGGGTTTTTTTACAGGTACTAGAGAGAAGAATCAAGGGGAATGATTTATGCCAAGTGTCTTGGTCTTGGGATGGAATTATTATTTAAGAACCTGCTTGCCCACTGACTACATGGGGAAACTTTAGTCTTCCAGGATTTGTGTCCTAAAAAAAATAGGTGATCTTTAAGTTCCCTCCCAAGTAGTTCTGATTCTATGAAAATTCTTCATTTTTTGTAACTTAGAACATATATCAGTGCAGAAATTTGAAACAGTACGTTCCAGAGAACTGGATGCAGCAATTTCTTGCCACAAAATCACATTCTTTCTTATACAATTCAGGTCATTTATTATACAGCTTCAGAAGTTCAAAATCACTTTGCCTCTTATTTTCTTTTGTGCTTCTGCCATTGCTGACATGGTAATATATGAGTTATCATAAACACTCCATTTGTTAGGTTCTTCTATCTTTGCTCTATTTCAGATTTAAAAGAAAATCCATCAAACCTTTCAAAAAATTTGAAGAGTTCAGACATTTCTAGAAATTCTTTTTCTGGTGTAATCTATCATTCCATGCACAAGATACATAAAAATGGAAAATAGCTGTTGCTTGATTGACCTTATTTCATCAACAAAGATTATAAAATACTTGTAAATTGGGACTTAAAGGTAATTTTAAAAATGCTTAATATGTTAATTTGCATAATTTGATTTTAAAGGTTCTAACTGTAAGAGTGTTTAAAAAGCAGTAATTATTACATGTGGGTTAAGTTTGATTCATTTAAACATGAGTAATAAATGTTGCTCAGTCTGAGGGAAAAAATCTGTAGCATATCAACTGGCAAAATTTTAGGCAAGGAAAGCACTAATTAACTTCATTCTTTGGTATCCATGACATGTTTATACAGCCATTGTATAATGAAATACATGTAATAGGCATAATAGGTATACCACATTTCCTCAATAAATAAATATACAACCAACATAATCTCTTAAAATTTGCTCAGTGAGAACATCCTCTGACTCATATATTTATGCCTAAAATTGCCTACCAGTACCTCTGTTCAGCTTTGAGAGTTAATACTCCTTTCACTGCTCTCTCACCCCATTGCCTGTGAAAAGAAATCACAATCAATGAATTCTTTTGGGTTCTTTTGCTCTTAAGTGTTAACTCTAGCACAAGCACTGAAGGCTAAACTCTACTGTCGGTAGCCCTGGTGCAATCCCACTGGTGCCACTGGGCTTGTGCTTGTGCACCTGAAGTTGTAGTTATTCATCTGTGGATGCACTTACACCTGCAGGAGGAAGCAGCCCTGAAAAAGTGAATAAAATGGCTGCACTGATAGTAAAAGTGAGTAATAAGGAATATTCACACACATGAAGTACATCTACATTTACAAACCAAAATGGATTCCATGGGACAAGCTTTCTATGCATGACACAGCTGCTTTACAAGCATTTTTATAGCAGCAGAAGGATTTGCTATTTCTCTTAAAATCTTGGAAGGCTCTTCAGTGTATGTATGGGAAGAGAGCCACAGTCCTCTGCACTCTACCACTAAAAGCACAGCAGAACACCTCCCTCACACCCAATTAATTTTGCTTCAGGAAAAAAAAAAAAAAGAAAAAGACGACATTTTGAATGGCTGAGACAAAATCAGTGATTTTCTGCTCCTCCTCCCAAACTGAAGGAAAGAAAATGGATGCAACTGTTGTTGTCAGAGATTAACAGTGGAAAGCCTGAGAAGAAGCTAATGCAGCCTGACTGATCATCACCAGTCCCAATCTAAGCCTAGCCAATATTCAGCAAACTATTCCAAATACTTCTCAAGCTGTCTTGGTAGGAAAAATGGTTTGCATCAGTTTGAGAGAATTTGAGTTTTTCACAAAAAAAAATTTCAAGTTAAATCTTACAAGAGAGGAAAATATCACTTTCATCCACCTTCAATCAATCTAATTTCTGACACAATAATGAAATCTTGAACTTAAAAGTTACTCTCAAAGTAATTTCTATGCATTGCCTCAGCATTCTAAAAAAATAATTATTTTCAAGATTACCTATTAATGTATAACAGCAGAGATGAGAGAAGCTTTACTAAAGAACTGAGGAAAGCCAAAAGAAAGCTTGAGAAAAATTCTGACACATAATCGTCCTTAAAACAACACAAAAAGGTCGCAGTGCTCTTTTGCTTTAAGTAAGCAGTGATGAAAAGACCTATGGTACAGGAAATACGCTAAGAATATTTTTACTACACTAAAATGCACAACTGCAACACAGAAGTACTCTGAAAATGTTTAATGTCACGCAATACTACTATAAAATGTCAAGTATTTCATCAACTCTTTCCAGAAGCAGAGCATATTTTACCAGTTATATGAAATATCTTTATTACATTCTCCATAGGTTTCCTGACATAATGAAACCTGTAATTTCCACATCAAAGCTAAAGTATTTGGCAGCAGAGATGTGGAAAATATTCAGGTTTTTATCTCAACAATACGTAATGAAGTTAGTGGCCATTGACCATCACAGCTACCTTTGTGTACAAATCTTCTCCTGGACATCAAATGCTCCAACATGCACAAGGCCACTAACCAGACATTTTACTTGCCATTACTTCACTGTACATGCTCCAGCATGTCTGCTCCACAGAAAAGTTATTTTCCAGGATTAAATTTATTTCTGCTTCATCCTGGGTTCATCACAGGAGCCATCAGCCCATCAAAGGTGCGGACACACACACACACACCCACGAGCAAAGAGGCACAAGGGCAGGTAGAGATACCCTGTCAGAGACCCTTCCTCTCCCAGGGAAGCCTCAGCCTCTGGCTCAGGGTGACACCCAGCACTGTGGGTCAGCTGGGGAGCACCTTGCAACCTGAGGAGAGCATCACTGTCTGGGGCTGGGACTCCTGCAGGATGCAGAGAATGAGCCTCTTGGCATTGCACCAAGATTTAGTAAGAGACTTTTAGGTGAGGAATAAAAGGTGTGGAAAAGGAAGGGAAGGATAGAAGTAGTTTAGAAGTAGAGAGGAAGAAGTACAAGAAAACAGAGGGGAAGTGGATAAAGGGGGCCAGTCACATGTAGACAAGGTTGGTTAGTTCATTTCCCTGTCCCAGCCCTGTGCCTGCTGAACATCTTCTGTCATGTCTTCTATTAAATTCCATTTTTACCTATTTTCTGGGGTAAGGAGTTCTGTGCTTTCTGTGTGTGCAGTGGTCTGTGGTAGCAGCAGCTGGAGTGCATGGAGGTGCCTACAAGCAGTGGGTGATTGCCAGCAAACACCAAGCTGGGCTAGCTGGGGAGTAGGTGAAGCAGATAAAAGGCTGGAGTGTGTATGTGGAACTGGAAGTAAGGCAAGGGAAGAAGTTGGCTGCTGAAGGGGCAAGGGATCAAAGGCAACTGCCCAAGAGACTTTAGGATTCAGGGATTGACTGAGACCCATTTGTGCGTGTGTGTTTCACTGTGCAGGAGTAAGGGCAAGGATCCAGGGCCAGCCACTGCATGGACCATGTGCTTCAGCTCCTTTACAGGGGGAATCAGAGTCCCACAGGGGGTGTGTGTGCTCTGGGTTGTGCAAAGGGGACCAGCAGCTGGACAGGGGTTGCAGCATCTGGAACAGCAAGGATCTGCAGCCAGCACTCCTGAGCTGACCAAGTGTCCAAATCCAGCTCCTATTGCAAGATGTTAGGGGGTTGCTGGATTTGCCAGCCTTGCTTCTATCAGGCTGGCAAATCCAGCAACCCCCTAACATATTGCAATAATTCTTGCACACATACTGCAAGCATTATTGTTATATGGACTACAACTCGATGCGATGCTGAACCGAGAAAAAAAAATTCTTTGCAGACTCATATTCGTTGCTATCTATCTCCTATTTTCACCCAAGCAGAAAGATGAATGTGACAGGAAAAGCTATTCTTACAATCTTCTTGAATCATTTTTCACCAAGGAACAGTAGGGAAAGAAAGATGGCTAGAAAAAGATCTGGAAATAAGAAACTGTGCTCAAAGTGTAACTGACAGTGGACTTCATACAATATTAAAGCCTTAACTTTAGTAAAGCAGGGTAATTTCTACAAAATATAAACAAATTTGATTTTAGCTACAGCCAAAAATCAAAATTATGTTTAATTGAAGAACTGGGAAGAAAGTCAAGTATGATGTATTTTCTTTCAGTAGATCTGCATAAAGAGACAAAGTTCAGTGAGACATGATTGGAACAGGGATGCCCAGTTCTGACCAACCTGCCTTATTGGGAAGATCAGTCTCCCTAAGACATGAGGATGGCTCCTGAAGATTGGTCCTTATTTTGAAAGAAAGATGACTTTCAACAATTTCAAGATATACAGAAAAAAGTTTCACAAACTAGAATATATTTGTGTCCTTCTGCATGAAATTTGAATTCTTGGGGAATGAAAGAAGAGCACTTCTCTGACTTATTTTACAAACCAACTCTAAACTAATACACAATGCTTCTAAAAAGAAATTAAACAGTATTGAAAGCACCAGCTGCAAATTATACTTCTCCTCTAGGGAAAGACCAAGAGGTCATATGGACAGGTGAAGACTTTTAGTATTTTTAGAATAAGAAAGAGCACTACCAAGATAACCACATATCTGCTTCTACTAAAGCGAAAGACTACAGTGAAAGCTAAGTAATTAATCAACCTGCCACTGTGCACATTATTTGAAAAATTAGTATAGCTCAATAGTTTCAAGGGAAACTCACAGTCTGCTATGCTCACCTTTCCATCACCTTTGCCAAGTCTAAGTCCTGAATTTGGACATCAGACAAGAATACTTTTGTTATGATCACATTAATGCTCACTTAAGCTGAGCAAAGAACAAAATAATCACACTTGCCAATATTCAGTAAGATGTTTCTGCCTAGCAAACATAAAAGAAAATATACTCAGCACAAAAAATTTATGACTAAAAAGAATTCACCATTTTAAACTGTTGTCATCTTTATGCAGAAAAACTTACAGCACAAATTATGCGACAGCTGATTATGTTAATGTAAGATACAAAGAAATGCACTTCAGTTATTATTTCTCTTTACTAATAATCTCAACAAGTGGAAATTTATCTCATGTAGGAATCTTCATTTTCTATTATCTTCAAACTAAGCCAATCTCCTATAGAAAATTATGAGGGCTGCAATTTCTAAGATCAGGAAAACAGATATTATCTGTGGCATATTTGGGCTTCCTCCTCTATGCTAGGTCATCTAAACACTGATTGAAAATGTAATTTTCTATCGAGACTGATTCACCAGATCACTGAATTAAAAGTAGCATGAGGTTTTATTGTGTAAAATGTGGATTAGAAATAACCCATATTCCCAAAATGTCTGCACTCACAACTTGAAAGAGTAGGGACTTCAGAATATTTGCTGAAACTGTGCTGAAGTTGTGTTAGTTTTACAGCATGGATCAGCAAATCCCTGGCTAACAATGGGGGAAAATAAGAGCACTCAAATGGCTAATTTTGGGATTTTATTAAGAGAGAATGGTGTTCCATTCAGATCTTCTTATATTGTTATAGGGAACAAGTAACAATACACTCTAGCGATTCTAAAATTTTTAGAAAGCTACCGTAAATAACAAGAAAAACTGGTGCTATGAAAAACAGTGAATAATGTTAAGAGCAATATCTAAAACATCACAAGATAAGGGTATATTTTCTATCCACTGGTATTACTGATGTTGCATTATGTGCTGCCAGGATAAAAACCTCGCCTTGGCTGAACTTGACTAGGTAGTTTGCAAAGCAAAATCTTCAACAATTCTAGACATAAAAAAAGTAAATATTCTTAAAATTACAAAGGAGAGTTCTTGTAAAATAAATTGCATTCGTCTTAAATGAGTGAAAAACCATTCTAATCAAACCATCATATGTCCAGTAAGACATGAAAGCAAGACTTTTCCACTTTTCATCAAAACAAGCTTTCTCTTCAATACTGAGCAGTCACTTTCTCTTTACTTCTTAGATTATCCAAGGTCAAAGGAACACATCTGTCTCTGACAGCAATTAATCTGAAATCCTCCAAAATGAAGTGTTATGAAAAAGGAAAGCTTTCTTCCTTTTTAATATCTAAAACCAGTAAGGTCATGAGATCTGTGCAAGCTCTTCTTTAATTTTTTTCACAACAACTTTCAGTTAAGTTCTACACCTTTCTAATACAGTGGATACTGACCAATACAAGTCCCATTGTCTTGAATCACAAAAAACCCAAAAATCTATAGGTAAGTGGTTATTCACTTGCAGTCTTTATGCTGTTTCTCAATCACTTCAGAACTTTAACTTCATGACAAAGTAACTCAAAATAAAGCTACTGTTATGGCAAAATAGTCTTGTGTACTTGAAGAGCTTTATCAGCTTCTTAGAATCACAGAATGGTTTGGGTTGGAAGCAACTTTAAGGATCATCCAGTTCCAGTCTCCCGGCCATGGGTCCTAATTTTATACATACATACATACATACATATATAAGTTCTAACCAAGTATTTTATGAAAAAGACAATGGGTTTGGATGGTTTAAGACCATGAATTGTACTAAAAAAGCATATTTGGTTATTTTAGCCACTGGATACTTGCAAACCTACCAACCCAACCGACTTTAGCCTACTGCTACAATATCCACTAAGGTTAGCTATGGTAGCATAACATATAAAAACTTATGCAAAAGGAAGAACTGATTCGAGGCTAGGCAGAGAATGACAAAACCAAATTCAAATGACTTTTGATTTAGGTCAGGTTGGTCCATATAATTCAAGGCTGCCTCAGATCTCCAAGTGCTTCAAAAGACTTTAACAGGCACACACTGCACTCTGCAGCACGTGCCAACAACACAGGCAAATTAAATATTAAGTATAGCTGGGGGTAGGGGAGGGGTACGTACACACCCACACACTCCCATACCTATATAGCACATATGATTTTCCTCACAGTGATGAAAACATCTGACAGTGCAATGCCTGGCTGGCTTCCCCCAGCAGAGGCAACAAGGATAAGAGTGGCCCAACAAGAACAGACTTGGCAAAAGCAAAGCACTTTACCTCTTTCAAGGGGTTCATTACATTGTCACCCAAGGACCCGAGAGCGGGTATCCAAAAACCTGTTTGCAACCGCAGTTTTTTGTCAAAAAGTCTGCTTCACAAACTTGAGAGTGTTAGAGATAAGACTGATAAAGGCACACCCGTGATCTGGACTGAAATGCTGAAGTGCTTGCACTCCAAATCCAAAAAGCATGAAGCATTACACGCTCTCCATGCTGTTTCCAGCTGAAGCCCAGGGACACAACTGAGTGTAGGATGTGATCTCTACAGTTCAGTGAGCTCCTCTCTGCCACTCTGCTAACTGCAACATTTCAAACATCCATAGAAAGAACTCCTTGATTGAATCTAAAGTCCAGCATTTTTCATAGGCAATTGAAAATGGACAGTATTGTAATTTTGGAGAAGTGTGAAGTAATAATAATAATTAGATACATGACCAAGGGATGCATTTACTTGTTGGATTGACAGGACGTTGGTAATTCTACCTACAACCAGACACAATGAAGGCTTTTTGATTTTTTATGTATTATGATATGTAGCACTCAAATAGGCAATGTAGTGTTCATTCCTACAGAAGATAAATCCCCTAAAATCATGAAGTTATTTTACTTGAAAACACAGCTTTTTCTCTTAATTAAAAATTTTGTCTTTGATAAGCTTAAATATTAAAAACGCATTCAGAATTTAAAAGCAAAACACATGAAAACAAAAATCACATTTTTGCTTCAGAATCACTTTGACCCTTCTTTAAAAGAGGTTTCTTTTTAAAACAGTATATTTTAAAAGAAACTGTTTGAAAAAAAATTATTTTCAGGTAGAAAAACAGTGGGTATGAAATAGAGGCAAAGTAAATCATAGGGCCCATTCTGTACCTTTGCTTTGGGTTTTCAACAGAAGCAGCATATTTATTTATGCTGTCACACTAAAATCCATTTAGGTCATCAGACAGCAGGATGACAACTTATCTATTTTCGCATGTTTCATATTAGTTTTATATTAGTTCATTAGTTTTGTGTTCTGTAAAACTGTTTTCACTAATGATCACAAAATATTTTATAAACATTATTTAAATCAAGCCTGTCAATACTGCTATTACAAAAGAAAAATGTCTTATGCCACTGCAGAAACAATGACATGCAGAATACAGCAGTGTTTGCCAGGGCAAAAAACACTGCTCTGATACAATTCAAGGGCCAAAACAGACAAGCCAAGCCAATGCAGCTTTTAAAAATTAGCAGAGAGCTCTCCCAGCTTCAGCTTTTCCATTGTAATGCACATTAATGACAGGCTGAAAGATGAGTATAAATAATAAACAAAATGGCAGGTTAAGAATCTGGAAAAACATAAGTCATTAGAGATAATAAGGTGTGTAATCTGACTTCCAAGACTATGCTCAAACTCATTAAGAAAGAAGCAACAAATTTATCCTGAGACGTCAATGGAAAAAAATACATATAGACCTGCATGATGATATTTTAATGTATTTCTATATAATAGTAATAAAAATCCAAACTCTGTGAGTTTCCTACTTTAGTAAAAATTGAGATCCTATACTTTTAGACCAAAATTTCTTTTTAGTCTTCTATTACCACTGTCCTCAAAAATTTGCTCATTATCCATAGTCGTTGTTGTGGTTTAATCCCAGCTAGCAGCCAAGCCCCACACAGCTCACTCCCCTACCAGCAGGATCTGGGAGAGAATCGGAATGGTCAAAGGAAGAAAATTTGTTGGTTGATATAAATAGAGTTTGATAGGGAAAGCAAAAGCCACACACCCAAGCAATGCAAAACAAGGAATTAATTAACTGCTTGCCATGGGCAGGCAGCTGTCCAGCCATGTCTAGGAGAGCAGGGCTCCATCACGTGTAAACGTGACTCGGGAAGATAAACGCCATTACTCTGATTGTCCCATATGGCCTGATGCCATATGGTTTGAAATATCCCTTTGGTCAGTTGGGGTCATCTGTCCTGGCTGTGCCTCCTCCCAGCCTCCCATGCACCCCCCACACTCTCCCCCAGTGTGGTAGCACAAAAAGCAGAAAAGGCCTTGGCTCTGTGCAAGCCCTGCTCAGCAATAACAAAATCACCCCTCTATTAGCAACCATGGGTTCAGCACAAACCCAGAACTGTCTCATACCAACCCTGTGAAGAAAGTTAACTCTATCCCAGCCAAAACCAGCTCAGTCATACATGATATTTAACATTAATTATGTAAAGACATGCTTTATTGTCAAAATCCATAAGGCCACCTACCCCCTACAATTTACTTATCTAGGTCTAGAATGCACCTACATTCTTATTCTCCAAAAAAACCTTTTAGAGGCTTCTAAAAGACACAGAAATTCACAAATTTTCCTAATTCTTTTTACAGTCAGGTGTGGCAATGTGCTCCCATCCCCAACCTGCCTTTTATATTCCTTTTAACTCCTGCTCAAGTAACAACCCTAAGTGGTGGTCGGTCACAGATGTATCTGGTCCTGAGGGCTGAATCTGGCTCTAGCTGGGTGGGGGGAAGACAGATAACAACACGATAGGCAAGAACAACATTTGGGCAATACACCCAGCTAACCAGAACGCTGGTCCATGTCCAGCTCAAGGCAAACGTGGAAGAAACTAGCATCTGTAGTCAGTATGCAAACATGACTGTGACTCTGTCACCTTACTCCATGAAGAGTAGACAGCCCAAGGCCTGCTGAGCTCCCCTGCATGGCAGTGGGCTGCACACCAGGATTCCCCCTTGAGTAGGAATGCCTCTCAAGGTTACGAGATTCCTCATTACATCAGATGGCTGGTAAGTGGATAGGACATAAGCACACTGAAACTTGGCAGTCTCTCAGAAAGGATGATTAAACATTGGAATGGGCTGTCCAGGGAGGTGGTTGAGTCACTGTCCCTGGAGGTGTTTAGGAAAAGACTGGATGTGGCACTTAGTGCCATGGTCTAGTTGACATTGTGGTTTGATTAAAGGTTGGACTTGATGATCTCAGAGGCCTTTTCCAACCCAATTGATTCTGTGATTGCAAATATATAATTCTTTAGACATCAACCATTGGCCAAGGCTGAGACTAAGTCTGGATACAGCTGCACCTAAATGTGGCTCAGAGAGGGGACTCTGAAAGGAAGTTTGGAACACAATGGGGTCCATTCTGAACCTCATGGCTCAATGGGAAGATCTCCCTAAAATTCTGACTGCTCTCTATCCAGTAAATGCTCAAGTATACCTGGCCATTAATTCTTGCTAAACTACTGCTGCATTTACACTGAACTTCTCTTGTACCAATAAAATATAGTTTCTTCTCACTTCAGAGTGAAGTGCCTGATTCCACCCACAACATCAGAACAGGAAGAATTTATTTTTCTTTTCAGCCTTTGTTTAAGCTTTTATGTGCCTCATTCTAATTTGCTAAATCTAGGTGCACCAGCTGAATGGCAGAGAGGAAAGCGGAAAGTTTTCCAGAACTCCTCATTTTGGCATCATCCCGGCCCCCTGAGCAGGAGGTGCCACAGGGCACTGCCCTGCTCCAGGAGGAGCTGAGCTCTCAGTGTCCCTAAGCTGGGATGCACCAAATCAGCTGCACAGCCCTCTCTGTGGCCACACTCAGGCAAGGGTAAAACAATACAAAGATGTGATTACAGCTCATGAAAACATAACCAACATAGTTTGAAAATTACTTCTTCAGCACATGTCTTACATACATCTTCACAGAACTCAGCATAGGCAATATAGTTAGCAAATCAAATCAATAATAAAATAACTCAAAATAGCAATAATATTAAAAATAATAATTTGAAAGAACAATGTGAAACTGAAGAAATATTAAGAATTCATCATGACTGAAAGGAGAATAAAGTAGATATTCTTTAGATCTTACTGCTATGACAAGATGGGGGAGGAAGGGAACAATCACAGTACCTAAGTGAACTTTCCTAAATATTTTTGTTAAGATGAAAAGAAAATAAAATTCCATCATAAGATAAATAGCAAGGCTCCCTTTAATTTCTAGAAGTGATGCAGCAAAGACAGTCTTATAGCTACTTTTAGCTGAATTATGCAGCTTTTTGGAAATGAAAAAAGAAATAAATAAGGCCTATTCTGTGCAACAGAGAAAATGAGATGATTCATATGTTATTAAATTAATGCTTCTCATTATACTAAGAAATCTAAAATTTACAGCCAAAGAATAGAGAACAAACAAACTCCCACCAATGTTTAATTGTGCTTAAAATGTCACAGAATAATTCGTTTTGTACCATCGAAGCCTCCTATCAAATTTATTCCCACGTCCAAAGCTTGGAGAGACAAAGTTTTCAAACCACTGAACCTAGAAAAAAACTTAATTAACTGTTTCTTCTGTTATTTGCTGCAGGCCCAAATTATAAGAAATAACACACACTATAATAGAATAAGGCCTTTTCTTTGATCTCATCTAAGAAAAGCACACTGATGAAAACCAGTCCTACATAGCATGATTTTTTTTTTCCAAACTACTGAGTTGAAAGGTTTGAAGAATGTGAGCAGTTGCAAAGTGTTTAATTATGTGATTTTAAATCATTAGAGGGTTAATGAGACAAATTACTCAGTGTACCAGTTGTATACCAACTGTAAAAAGGAGATTTCTTTCAGGTGGACCAGTGCAAAGACGATATGTGAACATGCTCTGTGAATGCTGACCATCACTGTGAGGGGTATCTCCCAAAGAAACTCAGGAATTTTTGGAGGAAGATGGCAGAGAAGATGAGCAGAGTTGTTAATGAATTGGAAATGAATTGAGGGTACATCCTGTAAAATGTAACAATGGCACAGGTTGTGCCAACAGCCTAAAGAAATGATGAGAAGTCTCCATCTGTCATGTAACAACACTAAAAATAACCTGACCTTATTTAGGGACCTATCAGGTTATCAGCTGTGGCAAGTAATTACAGAAAAAAATACCATTTTGATTCACCAAAATCTGAAAACCCATGCCTATTCCAGTGCCTAATTTTGGAAATAATTTCTATATGGTATAAAATTGATTACTTAACTTTGTTATGGTACATACAATGAAAATTACTGTTATTTAAAAAAAAATCATAAAAGAAAAGTTTTTTTTTTTTTGCAAACACATCAGTGGACAGCATTAACTAGTTGTCATGACAAGTATCTTAGAAAACCCCAACAGTCAGAAATCAACAACTAATATGTCAACAATTTTCTTGAGACATATCACTTGCTTATGTATTTCCCTGCCTTTTAATTCTACGCAACAGGTTGATTTAGAAACGGTGCTCAGATTTGTGGAAGGCAAACTCAGTCAAAAGAATTCAAGGAGAACCATCTAAGACTAGAAACAGACAGACTAAGAAAAAAAAAAGAATGTGAACATTAGAAACATGGCCCCATTAGTGGGAGCTGAAAAATTCTTGCTCCCATCCAGTCTTCCTGGACTCCAAGTGTACTTTGGCAATGGGAGCTGAAAAACAGGGATGAATAGCAGCAATTTAAGATCACTATAGCCCCCAGCAACAGCACTTCTGGGTGTTTTACACTCCACAGCCCTGGGAGAGGATCAGCATCTTACACCAAGGCTGCTTTTAGCTTTGGACAGAAAATATAGTAATTTAACTTGCATTCTCTGATCTATAAAATATTTTTTTCTCGGAGTGTTAGATGTTTATTTTATGGCAACTAAAAATCAGTAGTGCCTTTCAGATGTGCAAATACCTAGCTAGTTAACCCTAAGGATGCTTAAGCATCCACCAAAGATGCTCCCAGTCACTTAGAGACTCCCCCCAGGCATGTCTGGAAGTCCTAACAGTGCTGAAAATGCAGCTACTTGACACACGTTCAAGTTTCAAAATCATAATTAAATCTAGCTTTTTGTTATCTCTCTGAACTGACCTCATCCAGAAAAAATATTTTAGGGCATATCTGCTAAACTGCATTTCCTGTAAAATAAATGATACGATGACGGCTGCACTATCATAGACTTAACTCACCCAGTTTGGAAGATTTGTCTCTGTATTTCCAAGTATTTAAAAGAGAGACAAAACTCCCTTAACACCCCATGATGTTACAGGCTGTATTACAGTACCCACACGATACTCCAGGCTGTTCTGGGTTTTGCTGGGATGGGGTTTATTCTCCATAGTAGCCTACGTGGAGCAAAAATTCAATATGCAGCTGAAACAATGTTGATAATACACCAGCATTTTAGTTATTGCTGAAGAGAGCTTGCACAGCATAAAGGCTTTTTCTCCTTTCAATTTTTCCCTTCCTGTCCCAGTAGAAGGTTGGCTTGGGGTGGGGAAAGGGTTTGGAGGGGACCTAGCCAGGAGAGATGACCCCACAAGACCAAAGAATATTGCACATGGTGTTCTGCAATAAAAGCTCAGGGAAAGCAGGAGCAAGGGACAACGTTCATGGTTATGATACTTGTCTTCCCAAATAACTGCTACACATGATGAAGCCTTGCTTTCCAGGAAAGGCTAAACAACTGCCCACTGATGAGAAGTAGTGAATGAATTTCTATTTTCCTTTACCTGCACATGCAGCATTTGCTTTCCCTATTTAACTCATTATTTTTATAAACAACTCTGCTTTTACATCTCCTATTTTCTTCCTGACCCACAGCAGAGAGGAGTGAGAAGAGTGGCTACTGGCCAGAGTCAATCCACTACATGCTGTCACTAAATATGTATTGGGAAGGATCCCTGGACCAGGAGAGGATGCACACAGAAGCAAACATGGATCTGGCCCAGCAACTAGAGCATCTCCCTTGCAGATGAAATACAAAATGAAACCAAACCAAATTTAAACTGCATTTAAACCCTCTGTGGTGGCGCTGCTGTGTTCCATATCTAACTCTTCCTAGGCTAGAAGAGCAAGGTGACTAAATCAGAGTTGTCTGTTTGAACAGTAAGCACCTTCTGTTTATTTATCCAGTTCACATCATGTGTTGGAGACTGAAACAGCCCACAGACACTTGTCAGCCTACTGTCAACACTCCTCTTGAAGGTGTTTGGTCATTTGTTCTTTATTATTTAAGAGAAAGGAACTCTAGTACAAAAGTGGCATAAAAGTGTGTAAGTATTGATAGGATGTGTTAAGGGAATAAATCATATTGATTGAGCATCTTGTCACTAGTGTAATTGCATCTGTATTTAGGAATTCCAACACCATAGCTGCAGAGGATCCTGGGCACAGGTCCAATGCTGAAAATGAGAGCTGGGGCTCACAGTGTCCCTTTTGGAAGTCTAGAGAACATTAAGTGTAAAATGTCTCATCAAAATAGGAGAAAGGCCAAAAAGACCTATTGAAAGTGAGACCATAGCAGATGGTTTCGATGTTAGGATGGAAAACTGAGACAGAATTGATAGGAAGCCTTTTAAAAAAGCTACATGCAAATGAACAGAGAAATTCTATTTAACTTCTTCACCCTTCCCAATAGTTCATATTCCCATCAAGGGACTTAATTCTCTTCTGCTTTAGAGCACTGTCATTTTTCTAAATTGCTCTTGGCCATGATCTTTACCTGTGTTCTGCATCATAATTTCTAAGTTTTATGAATTGTCAGTAACAAACTGGCCAGGACAACCCCTGTTAAATTTCCTCATTAACAATCTTCTGAAAGACAGAACCCAGCAACATGATTGGTGTAGGCAGATAAATAATTAGGCTTATGCATTGGTATCATAAGAAGCAGATGTGGACAAAACACAACAGATGAGAAACATTAATTAGGAGCTTCAAAAAGATAACTAAGATGATGCAAGAAAAAAGATTAGATACTGGCTGGCTACCTTTGTGCTGCTTGTTTTTCTTTCCTCCAATCATTTAAGCCTGTTACTCTTTGAGATGTGTTTGCTTTGTGTTTTTCTATGTCCTTTATCTTCAGCTATAGTAGATTTTACATTCTAAATAACAATAACATCAAATGTTTGTAGAAAAAAAACAGATTTTTAAAAATCTAATAAAAACATGCATTTATTTTAGGATAATCTGTTTCCTAAAAGTCATAAAAAAGAAGAGGCATTAATAGGAAAATATCAAGTCAATTAGTTAGAACTGTTATTGATCATAAGGAATGTCCATCTACAAAAGAAGGACAGACAGACAAATGAAGGGATATTGCACCATTTTAATATACACTGTGCATCCAGGTATCTTTTTATTAGGCAGGTATCTTTTTATACACAGGGTGTGCATGGCTCTAAAAGGAAATACTCATGTCACTGGTAAGGATGACAGCCTTAATGAAATCACTTTTCTTTTTTTCAAAGAAAGGCTACTTTTGGTAAACATAAACTACCAATTGTGTGTATATAATATGCCATGATTCACCTGACTGCAACTGTCATTCCCAATTTCTTTTCCTAGAAAACAATTTACTGTGTAACTGTAAAAGAAATTATTAATTGCAAGATTTGCTTATAAGATAACTTCTATTCAATACCAAACAATTTCTGTGTGAAAAAAAACCAACTCTACATATTTATTAAAAAACTCTTAATACTTACATAAGGGATTGTGTCCAAGGTGTCTGTGTTGACAATTATAGGGGCGGGGCTTGCCTGAAAGGGAAAAAAAGAGAGAAAATAAATTTAAAGACCTGACATTCATTAATATTGAAATACCCATACTTATACATTAAATTAAGAGTCTAAAAGCCTGTTTTCCCATTGAATTCAAATCATACAACAGTACATACAGCAGTACCAGTGGGTACTGCTCAATCAAAGATGAAGGAAATAGATTCTCAGCCTCCAAAACACAGCTCACTGTGCCCTTTCTGTTAAATTTCTCCAAGCTTTGCACGACATTCTGCATATGTATTATCCAGTTGTTCATTTTTTAGTAGAACTGTAAGAAACCTGATGTATTTAACTTTCAATTAGGGGATATTGAGGTTGAGGGTTTCAGCTTCCCTACCTGACAAATCCACATTTTGTGTTTGAACCAAGATGATTAATTGATCTTTACAGAGGATAAACATTTAATGTTTACATTACTTAGCAGTATTGTACAGGTATATGTATACACATATATATGATGATATTTATGTCAAAGGCATATAAATGGCATGGTTCATACACACGCCGCTGAGGTTCAGATTGAAATACAGACCAGTTTAAAAAGACTTGTGCATCTGCAAAGCTGCCCAACCTCATCTTTAATTCCTTGATGAGGCTCATATCCAGGCTAGATTCCAACCACCTGAACCTCCTGCTCTCCCCATTCTGGCATTCAGTGGTACTGACCCAATGCCAAGCTCTGAGATGACCCAGCTGCATAAACTCGGCTCAGACTCTGGAGAGAACCAGAGTTGTGAGAACGTGTAAGCCAGAGGCAAGCACCATCAGTCAAACTGAGTCAAGACTGCTGAGTTAATAACTCAAGGACTCAGAAGGACCAACATGTAGTACAGAAAGTAATGGAAGGCACCCTTTCTCAGCCTTACTCATGCCAGCTTGGGCAGCAAGGACTCTTCAGGCACTGAACTGGGCTGATGAAAATACAAATGCTTAGCACAGTAGCTCTGCAGTTCTATTCATCTCCACTGTGCATTTGTCACTGAATGCCTGCCTGCACTTCACACTCGTACAGACTGCCGGGTCTCTTTGTGCATGGCAGGCATGAACACGGCACTGCTGAGAACACTGATCCTATTTCTGTCGTCAAATATTTACTGTGGGATTTCAAAACCTAAGTAACAACCCAAATCAGGAATGTGACATTAGTGCAATAATTCAGACACTGTGAGAATAACACAGGTTTTTTTCCCCCAGTTTGTGCAGTCATTCAAGGATAATTCTGTGTTCAAAGAAATTTTACATTATTGGACAAAAGCTACTGCTGATTTATGCCATAACTTCTTTACAACTGTGTAAGCCATGAATGAAAATTAAATGCATACAATTGGGTGTGTCTGCATTTCATGGCAAGGACCAGTTGTAATGGTAAGGTATTATTTGATATTAAAATGCTTAGCATCTGAAAAGCATTATACACCCATACCCTGCTATTCTCATTGTGTTCCAAAACACTGGACACACTGAAATGATACGTAAAAGCTGAAGGCCAAATTATTATAATATTTTTAGCTTTAGGCATATGAAATATGCCTATGGTTGCATTATCATTGAAGGTAAAACAACTTATTTCCTTTTTAGAATCATAGTTTTTACTTACACTAATATTTTGCTCAATACACTTAAAAAGTGCTACCTTTGCTACCGGAAGAATAAGCTTTGGAATTTTTTACAGTATTGATTTTATCTCCTTTTTATTTTTACTTATTGTCTTGGTGTATTACCAACTACAAAAAAAAATTTCAATTTTCAAAACAAAAGCATCTTTCCACTGATGATTTAAAAAACCAGTATCTACCAAAATAACAAAAACAAGTTTCAGAAGTCATTTTCCAAAGCATTTGCCCAAATCTCTTTAACCTATTGATGAACAAAGCCTTTTATCTCTATCAGATTTTCCTGAAGTAAAGCTAAAGAAATCAGAAACAAATGTGGGAACACTTGGGACTGGACAGAGTACTCCTGGTGCAGTCTGACAAGGGATGAGATGTCTCTCACCCTGCTGGCCAGGCTGGTAGTGCAGCCCAGTTTGCCATCCCTCCTCACTGCTGCAATGGCTGACTCACGTGCAACTTGTTCTCCTCCCTACAAAGCTGCAGCTTAGCCAGACTGTGCCTGGCTGGGACTGCTCCATGCTTCATTCTGTCATGGGGAACTCCTCAATGTTTTCACTGAACTTTGTGAGGTTCCTCTCTCAGTTCCTGACAGAGGTTCCTCTGAGCCCATTTCTCCTTCCTATTGATATTCCTCTGAAGAGCAGGGAACAGTCCGGTGTATCATGAGCTCTTCTCAGTCTGGTGTTACCACAAACCTTGCTGACAAGGCTCTCTATATAACCATTCTGGTTATTGATGAGGATGTTAAACAGCATTAGCACCTCTGTCAACTCTGTATGAGCACCACAAGAAACTTGCCATTGGTAACTGAACTCTGAACTGCTGACCACTGCTCTTTGGGTCTGCTGGTCTAGCCAGGGTCCCACTCATCTTCTATTAAACCCATCCAGTTAGTTTCTCTCTCATTTGGCTATGAAAGAATTTGTGCTGAAAACCTCGCTAGAATCCAGGCAAATGACATCTACTGATTTTACCTCATCCACAGAGGTAGTGGATTTCTAATTGCAGAAAGATGTTATGTTGGCAAGGCAAAATCCAAACATTTGTAAATTGACTTCTCTCTTTTTAATCACGTCCCTCGGTCCTTCGTGAGCTTTGACAAAATATTCTGGAGGCCTAGATGATGCACACTCACCATGATGCTTTCATTTGTTAGCTGACTACCTAATCCTGATCCCTGGGTTATCACTTGGTCCATCATCCCTTCCACAGCAAAAGACTGAGCATTTAAAACTACTCCTTGAATGTGATGTGATCCTTTCCTGCTACCGACCCTGTAAAGAATTACTTTTCAAGCCAGTACATCAGTCTGGATTCATTTCAACACTGTGCTTACTGTATTCTTTACTGATTAGAAAAACTAAAATAAACTATCAAAGTGATGATTTTCTGCATCTGGGGCATTTATCCTGTTCAGGCAGACGGGAATGAAAAAATTCACAGTGCAACAGTTTCAGGTGGATATAGAGACTAAAAGCACTCACTCACAAATAATATCATCAGTGCATTCGCCTCCTCTGTTCCTCCTGTTCATATCTGTGCATGTGATTTGGTGTGTGTGTGGATAAGTGCTTCTTGTTACAACTTGTCTTTTTAGGTTTGAGGTTTGTTTTTTTTTGGGGAGGAAGCACATTTGTTTTGTTGGGCTTTTTAATAAGAAATATGATTTAACACAAACATTTTGCTCCCATCTCTCTGATATATGGTAATTCGAAGAACACTAACCTCCTGAGCTGCAAAATTGCATTAAAGTGCAGGAAATGGAGATTATTTCATTAGCTGGGCCCTGTTTGTAGCTCACGCTTTAAAGTAGGAGACTTCAATCATGCAAAGTTGAGAAGACAGTTTGCAGTCACTGCAGAGAGCCCTAAATATAGTGCTATCCACAGAGTACACAATAGCATCAAAACAGGCCTGTAACCACAGTGGAATTACTGAAGGGATAAGATCAGCATCAAGAAGGAGTCAAAGATTTTACTTTCCAGAATGATGTGTCTGTATCTATGCTGACTTGAAAACATGTCACACTGATTCACCAAATTCTCAAAGAAGATACTCAGGGATCTCTGTATTTCTAATGGAGAACACTGACAAATCTATGAACCAGGATTCATCAACAGTACTCCCAACTGTGCATAAATTAACAAAGGAATGCAAAAACATGTCTAGATTCTCTTGAGAACCTCTGGCTAGAGTGTCTTTGAGATAGCACTGCCTCTTATCTCTCAATACCTGTATACCCACACAGATGCATATGGTCTTTATCTAGGCTTGAGACTGCGTGAGAAGAAACAGCTTTCTGGAAGATCATGACTTCATTGCTAACTCTGCTCTTTGACCTCCTCCACCACCTTGACCAAGACACTGAATTACGTTTTACCAAGTAAATTACACTTTACCAGCTTTTCCCAGATACAAAATAAAACCAAACCAATCATCAGGAGTGTGAATATTACAGAGTGCAGTGAATTGAGTAATCCTGTTTTTCCCATTCCTCACAACCTCCCTCTCCATCTCAATCCCTATCTATACATCAAGTATTATACTAAGCTGACAATGCATTTTGCAGTCAGACCTACAGCTCCTGCTCCCTGCATGAACTTTTCTCCTACCCTTGACTGGAAAGCACTGCTTTCAGCTGAGCCATCTCTGTGCTTTGAAAAAAGCCATCACACTGACAGCTGCAGTGACAGATTGGTGTAGCTGAGACAAAACTTGAATAGCTTCGGGCAAAAAAAATAAAAATGGAGGATTTTTTTTTAGTCTTCCTCTTAAAAGACTTGAGCATAACACACTTTGCTTCCACAAAGATATACAAGATTGTTCTGCTTGCAGCACATCAGTCTAGTTGCTTTTCTGCCAAAAGCACAACTTAGAAGCAAGACAGAGTAAAAGCACTTGAAGCCAGTAGAAACAGAAGAAAAAGGCACACGGTCTGGTTCATGAGCAATTACTCTGCTACCAAATCCTCCACAAGTGTATGGCATGACTCATAGCTCTCAGACAAGGTGAACTTTCCCTCTACCATCAATGCTAGCATTATCCTGGTTGACTGCTTTTAATCATACTACTCACAGTTTTCGACACTATCCATATCATACTGCGTTGCTTTCTCCAGCATTCATGAGTCCTTGTTTTAACTCTTCCTATGCAGGATTATATTCAACACCAGACCACAAAATCACAAGCATAGTTGTGGGGCCACTACTTTATACATCATAAGCACAGCACATGACTTCTTAACAAGAAAACACAACCAAGTATGCCAGCATTTTGAAATTGCCCACCTATGCTTATTCCTAGCTGCGATTTTAATTTCATAGAATCAATCAAGTTGGTAATGACCTCTAGGATCAAGTCCAACTAATAATCCAGCACTGCCAGGTCCACCCCTAAACCATGTCCCTAAGCACCCCACCTAGCTGGTTTTAGAACATTTCCAGGTACAGTGATTCCACCTCTTCCCTGGGCAGCCTGTTCCAAGGCTTGATCAACCTTTTCAGTGAAAACTTTTTTCTTAATATTCAATCTCAACCTCCTCTTGTGCAACTTGAGGCTATTAGAACTCTCTATTGCTTTTCTTGTTAAGGAATCACCATCATTACTTACATTATTATGTTTAACTAAACTCAAAGTAAGGAGGTGGTGAAATTGAGAGTAATACAACAGTGTATGTTGTACCATTTTAAAAGTAAGTTAAGTTGTCAGTGCTTTATTGTTATCTTGTGCAGACAATGAACTCTGGACTGTATACTCTGACTATATCAGAGTTAAAGGGTCATCTTTCCAGGCAGTGAGCCCTAAACTCTGAAACACTCTCTGGAATATACATTTTTATATATATATATATATAGTATATACACATATATATAATATATATACACATATATATATATACACACATATACAATATATATATATATTTGCAGTTATGTATTACTTGAGAAAGTTAGCATTTTGTGTCTTAATAATACAAAGTAAAGCAGTCCCTATATTTGTACATGAATAGGGCATGCTGCATTTCTCAGATATACAGTGTAAGACTGTTTAAGGCCTTAAAGTGATAGTGAATTAGTTTAAATTCCTGCTTTCAGGAGTTTCACAATTGCAAGAAACAGATTTACATTTACACACAATGGCAGGAAGGATTAAATGACAATTTAGATGTCAAAACAGTAATTCTCTGGCATGCTATGAGGCCTCAAGATCACAGAACACACAGCACCTTTTGTCATATTTACCACTGAATTACAAATTGAAAGACTAAAAGATAAAAAGTCATTTCATTGCTATTAATCAGAAAATATAAAAGAGAACCTCTCTGAACATCTAAAGAATGACTTTGCAGCAAACAATCCTACCTCTGCTCTGAGACATAAAACAGAAGTCAAAAGCAGCTTTCCTTCCAGGCTGCAGCTGCCATGAAAGAAAAATGCCTCAAGAAATCCTCAAGACCACTCCCTTTGTATATAATGCAACCTCATACAAAATAATTTAGTTTAAATGTAATTTGCACTTTTCAAAGGAGGTGGCCTTATTTGCAGATTTGGAGTCTTACATTGCTGTTACTTAATCTGTAGGAATAATTTCCTATTTTAAATTGTATTCATTTGCATTGTTAAAAAACCCCCAAAACCTGCACACAAGGAAAATCTAACATTTCTGTGCAGATTCAGAAGCTATCAAAGGGACTGACAAGAAAGCACATACTTTACAGTTGTTGAAGTTTCCCCTGTATTGATCTTACCTGCTAGCAGGTTGAAATAGCAATGATGACGTAACAGATAATTTCTCCCCCAATGTAAGACCCAATGAAGGACATAGAAATACCAATGGGAAAACTTCTCTGGCCACTGGAACAGGCTCCCCAGGGAAGTGCTCACAGCACCAAGTGAACTGGCAGAGTTCAAGAAGCATTTGGACAATGCTCTCAGGCACATGGTGTGACTCTTGGGGTGTCCTGTGCAGAGCCAGGAGCTGGACTCAGTGATCCTTGTGGGTCCCTTCCAACTCAGCAGATTCTGTGAATTCTGTGCTAAGACACATGAATGCACACAGACTCAAAACAGACCAGAAGAAAAGCACACACCCAGATTTTAGGCATCCTATTTGACCTAGCTGTGTGCTTTATATTTTTTTTTCCCAGCCTCATTGTGCACAAACATAGAACTCCCTCCAGAGAGAGAAAAATAAAATCATAGCAAAAGTGCAGCTATTTCTTTCATGGAACCCGAGAATCATTTATGTTGCAAAAGAGTTCTAAGGTCTTGGAGTCCAAATGCTAACCCAGCATTGCCACACCCAGCACTAAACCGTGTCCCTAAGTGCCACATCCACAAATACTGCAAAATTCTCTAAAGGCTGAGCAGGGCCAGAGGAAAAACAAATGCATACATGATCCCAATACAAACAGTGGAGGGGCTCGATCTGGACTGCACTTACAACGTAATTATGATGTCTTCTCATATTTGGCTTTTCCTCCTTTCTTTCAAAAGTCAAGGCTACCTTACCCACCATATGGATTTTTATTTTTAAAATCATGGTACTCTAAGCTTACAAAAAAGTTATCCAGCGTCTTATTCTGTTATGTTTTTTTATCATGGAATACCTGAAATTTGAGTGTAACATTCCTGCATGGGGTCATAAAAACCTTCCTCAAAAAACACAGAAACAAATGGACTAAAAATTATAATGCAGATGAAGAGAACAAAAGAGAAGAGAATGCAAAACTAAATGTGAAAACAGGGAATTACTTTAACAAAATTCAGTATCTGTTTAAGAAGTTTATCAGAACATAAATCAAAGAATGAAACATCTGCTTTCAGGTTAATCTGTTACATTCAGCAAACAGGAGCCCAGCAAGAAAGGAATCAGTACCAAAGAGTGTTCATCTCTGCTTAGCAAGGGCAGAAGTCATCAAGGCCTACTGGTCTCACAGTTAAAACTCTCCATAGAGAGAAAAGAGTAAGAAATACAAATGTTTTAGAGTTTTGGAAAGGTTCTAATAGCACAATAGCAAAATCACCAACGATCTTGTTTTGGCACTGAAGCGGCCATGAGGGAATTACTGGGAATTACTTTGGTCCATATAATGCATAAAATTAACTCACTGATTCTGGCTAAGTATGTATAGAGGCAAAGCTATTTTGCCAAAAGCTTTCACTTGATGAACATACATTTAAGTATACAGGAAGAACCTAAAAAAACAAACTTGATTTTGAATATCTGCAATAAACTGCAAATTCAAGTTGGTCTGTGCTAGAACAAAGAAATGTTTTGATTTTTACGTCACTGGAAGTAAACTTCTACCCTAACGTCCTCTGGAAAAGTTTTAATTGATGTCCCAGAGTGGCCCTTTATGTCCCAGAATCTCTAAGTGATGAATAAAATTAACGAAATAATTCCAAATATATCACTTGCCCAACAGCTTGTTTCAAGCCCTAAATGACTGCAGGACCCCTGCACTCACAGTATGTCAGTATAGAAGATAAACATCCATGTGTGAAGTGCAGTTATCCAGGGCTTAGGGGGAACCAGCTCTTTTACATGGTTTAGCTTTGTGTGGCATTAAATGCATTTCTCAATGGAGATGCTCTGCTACATAAATTACAACTATTTGGTACTTTACTATAGGGCTTGCCAACTGTTTTTAAATCTCAGTTTTCTTACTGATGTCCTTCTGCCTGAGAACCTGAGTGCTCTGTGGGTGGCTTGCAGGACAGCATGTGCCAGAACTGCCAGTTTTCCCATGATTTTACAGGTTGAAGCACCCAGCAGGAACCTCACAAGCTGCCGAGCTTAGCCAGGGCTCTCCTTGTGAACCTTTATAATGCCATCAGGTTGTTACTGATTAAACAGGATGGTCCCTTTTGAATGATGCAATCTTGATGTAGGACAGGGAGTGGAAATATGCAAAAGCCATTTTCGTTTTGTTTTTAGGACCAATTTCCCTCATAGTTTAAAAATTGTGCACAGAGAAGAAAAATCAGTCCGATTTCTAGACTTTACACCTTGTTATTCCTCACTCTGCTAGATTCAACTGTCTTGTTTAAGGACCACATCCTACTGAAGCATGAATCTTGTGTCTCTTCTGCCTGCCTTCTGCTCCATACTGGATAGAAACAGCAAGGGAGCAGTCGACTGCAGGGGAAGCTTCTTGTGAAGTGAGGAGAAGCCAGGGCTGCCCTGTGCCGGACACAGGTGGTTCCAGCCAGTGTCACCCCAGACCCATCACCAGGGCAGGAGAAACAAGTAATAACGAAGAAAAGGGTGAGGGAAAAGGAGCAGCAAAGAGAAACAAGCACGTTGTGATCCCAGCTCCAACCCCATGTGTGAGGGACCCTAAGTCCCTCATCTCCCCAAAGGCACTGAGTGGGACCTGAAGCGATGGCTAGAGAAGGGGAGGTGTCTGGAGTGAAGAGGAACATTAAGATGAGGTGTTTTCCCTTAGTGTGAGTGTGTCATCTTTGTTTCTCAGTCTCTAATTCAATAATTAAATGTTTATGTAAACTGGCAAGAAAGTTAAATTGCCTAGGTCAAACACTAATTACTCTGAAATTCCACTGTAGAACAGATTTTTGTTCAGCACTTTTTATTTAGTCACTATCTTCTGAAAAACCTACAAATCAAGTACTGGAGGTAAGACTGGACCAGCAGAAGAAAGCAAAAGAGCAAAGTCTTTGGCTATGAAAGAAAATGTTGAGTACTCAAGGTATCCTGTGCAGACCTGAACCCACTGGAGCTGGGCTCTGAAGGAAGCACCACACTTGTGGCTTTGTTCATATGACAATAAGCCCAAGCTAAGAAAACTGCCTGTCTATAAAATTAATGTAGCCAAGTAAGAGAAACAACAAATAATAAAATCATGGAATTGAGTTGGAAAGGACCTTTGAAGTTCATCCAGTCCAAGGCCCCTGTGATAAGCATCTTCTACTAGATCAAGTTATTCAGAGCCCCATCCAACTTGACCTTGAATATTTTCAGGGATAGGGCATTCACCAACTCATGGAGCACCTGTGCTGGTATTTTTCCACCATCACTCTGAAACACCTCTTCCTTATATCTCATCTAATCTAAATCAATCATCTTTCAACTTGACACCCTTAGCCCTTATCCTGTCACAGCAGGCCCTGTTAAAAAGTTTGTCCCCAGCTTTCACTTAGACCCCACCAAATACTGCAAGGCCACAATAGGATCTCTCAACGAAGAGAAAGTAGAAGCAGTACCATGGCCACAAGAGAAGCTGTAATGTAAAACCAGAAACACATAAATTAGCAACTGATTAAACATATATATTTATACTCTTATAGATCCTCTATAAAGAGACACTTTCCATGGAGAATGAAAGCTACACCTACTTCTCCTCACATACTCAATTAAAATACATTGCTGTTGACCTCTCAATTTGTAGAAATAGCATTAAGCAAAAAATTTCAAAGCACAAAAATCAATGCAACGTGGCACCATAGGTTTGGAGAATAATGAAACAATGTAAAAGAATTGAATTTGAAAAGAAGCAACAGTGCCACAAAAAGAGCTCTATGATATGTCATCGTTAAAGTAAACAAAGTGCCAAGGGCCATTATAAGTCTGAACCACAATGGAAATGCCTGGAGAGTACAGCAAAACCAACATTCTTTCAAAGAAGTTGCACAGAACCTTAACAATACACCTTACTTAAAACTATAGGCCTGGAAAAAAAGAAGGCAATTCCCCTTGAGAAATAATCAAGGGAAAAGCATCCTGGTGAGCTTGAAAAAAATAGATTGTGGGTGCATACAGGTGGATAGGACCTATTATGGTGCTCTTTTGGGTGCAAACAGGAATAAAAAAAAACCAAACTTAACAAAATGGACTAAAAGCAAAAGGAAGAAATAAAAAAATTTAAAATAATTCTTTAATGCTATTAATGATGCTGAAAAGCACTTAATAGCAGGAAAATGTTACTTGCCTGTTTTTCAATCAATATTTTGCTATTTTTACCATGGGAATATTTGTCAGTTTCATGCCAAGGGCAGCCAAGTAGATTTTATCCACAACTACAGCCATGTGGCAAATTCAACAATCTACAGTATAGTCTCCCTAGTGGAGAGGTTGAAGCTTTGTGGCCTAAAACTCCTTTGTACAAACTTAGGTTAGCACCAAAATGAATGCTGTAGGCAGTACTCACATTCTGACAGATGGGGGATGCGACCCATGAGGTCTTTCCCCATCTTTACTTTTTAGCATTCTGTCATTTCTCAAAAGTGTTCCTTTGGCTAGAATCGGATGCAGAAACACTGGGTAAGAAAATAGTCTTAAAGTGAATTAAAATATGTGGGAACATTGACTTATCTAGCAGCAAGTAACATGGCCCTTTTTCTCATGATGCAGGCACAAAAAGTAATACAAGGCAGCACTTTGAACATGAACATTCCTGGGTTATAGGATACTGTAGTTACTGATTTCAAGACATATTTTCTGCTTTGTAAAACACAAACATTTAGGACACTGCTGTTTTTATACATTATTAGTAGTGACCTGAAAAGGACTTGGAAAGTTCTGAACTCTCTGAATTTACAGAGTGAAAGTACATATTAAAAGCCACTTATCCCACAAAATGGAACAACTTGCCTTGTACCCAAAGGCAACATTCACCTTTCACTGTATTGAACAATACATGTAACAATCAAAGACAAAACCTAAAAACTGCCGGAACTGATCTGAACCAAGATTGAGAAGATGGGTTTGCAAACCAATTAGGGGAACTTCAAACGTCACAACCACCCTTCATGCACTGAACAGCACCCCCCAAAACACTGGAACATTAAATGGTGCAGAGCATCAAGGCAGCCTCTTCCTCTAGTAATAATACCAAAAACAGTAACAAATAAAAAAACATCTCCTGGATATCTGTCTCTGATATGATGGTGGTTTGGTTCTCTTTTTTTCAAGGAAAAACTCCAGGAGAGGGCTTGGAAAAACTCCAAGAGAGGGCTTTCAGAAATAAGCTTTGATTACTGTTAGAAGGGATAAAGAAAACATATCCTGGCAAAGGAAACCGAAAGTTATGCACTATACATCAGGCACTAGGAGAGAACACCTGGAAAAGGACTAAGCATAGCATTTAGTAACAAAACAGAGCTGTCTGCTTAAAGCAGGAGGGAGGTAGAACACAGGAAACAAAGAGCATAGTCCTAAAAATATTCAGCTTCAGGAACTTAGATTTCTCTTGTGCCTGTACAACAGCATTTCAACCTTGAAAACAATTCAATATCTATCCCAAGAAATTGGTATTCAGACATGAGGCAGCCTTTCCCCCGAATCATTTGGACAGACCCAGTCTCCTCCTACCCTACCTTTTAGGCACCAATCCCACCCTCCAAATGAAACACATCCCCCTCCTCCAGTAAATTATGATGCCTGCCAGAAATATCACATTTACCATTCTCAGCCTGTTGTAAATCCTGACTTTCGCCATGGGACGTCTGGGAAAAACTAACACCTAATGTGATGGTCCTTTCCAAAAGCTAAGCAACTTCATAGGCAGGTGCACCAATTCTGAGCACTAACATATAAAAACCCCACTGCAGACCTGACCCTGATACTAAATAAATGTTTGGCTGGGAGGACAAGAAATGGGAACATCGTGTGCTTCAGAGGAATGGAGAAAAATGACATAGAAAATATTACAGCAAGAAGAACACAGAATCTGTGGGAGGCACAAGGTTTTTTAGGGCAGCCGTAACAAGGAGAAAGCAAGAGATTCCAAAGTTAAAGTCAGCCCATCCTTCACATGCTACTTACTGTATGCTTTGTGACACATTTTGAAATGCCTTCTTCAATTATAAGTGCTCTACTCTTATACAAACAGGGGTTCAAGCTTTTTTTTTGCTATCAGCCCATCTGTTATTGAAGACCCTTTTGCTCACTTATTACATCAATACTGATCTGACACAGCTAGAACTGAATAATTCTCCAGGTCGTTGATCACATGCTTAACAGTTCAGATGTGTCTCTCTTCTACACAATATTAGCATACTTTAATTTAAAAACACCTTATTAAATTTATATTTCACATGAAATGAAAAACATAGAAGAAAGCAAGCACATTCCACCTGGCTTACCTAACCCAGTCCCCAAAAGCCATCTGCTATTAAAATATTTCCAGTGCACATGACATTAATATAAATAAATAGCTTCTTCAAAATACTTGGAATTAGAAGTAGCAACGCATATTGATGTAGACATAGAAGAAATCACTTATTTTCTACACAATATACAACATTACTGTGTGCTATCTGGTAATACCCATATGTTCAACTTATATTTATTATTATTTATTATAATTTCAAAACCATAACTCAATTACATGTTTTTTCAGGAAGTAAAAATTATGCATAGTGTAGTTTTTCCATGATCATTAAAGTAATGATAAAACAGAAATACTGGCAATATATTTTAATTCCAGGTATATAGAACTATGCATTCTCTCCCCAGAAAAACCACCCAGCTTTTATAAAAGACAGTTCTTTACTACTCATCTTTTCATCAGAAAGAAACACAGCAGAGCTATGGTCAGAGGTCTGAGTTAATTCAGTTCAACAGAGCTCAGTTTAATTCATTTCCCCCCCAAAAGAAGCCTAACCCTCAGAGCTGACATTTAAAAACATGCCTTATTTTAGAGATACGTTACAGTTTTCCTTACCGGGACAAAAGAATCAAATGAACCCTGCTCCCGACTCTCAATAGCTGAAATTGTTTTCAACCAGAGGAGATAGCTTGAAATATCAGGTATTTCAGAATGCTCCATACTGAAAGCTGCAAGATTAGCAGGACTGAGGTGAGACAGACCTGCAAAAGGAGGGCTTTGCCTGTGTTACATAAAGTTCTAATTAGATCCTTGGTACAAATTGCTATCCTAAGAATAACAAGTTAATCAAAAAGCCTCATTGGAAGAATAGGAGGACAAGATTAGAGCCGAGACAGCTGTTTCAACTTGGGACTGTCACACAACTGCCTAACTAGATTCTGTTCCACTATTCAGAAGTGAAAATATGTGTGAAAATCAAAGTGTTCCCTCTGTGTTACTTTAGACTAAACTGTTCACACCTGGCTTACCTCAGTGGAACTCAGGAGACCTCTCTATACTGAGATTCTAATGCAGCAAGCATCTAAATATCAGGCCCGCCTAATATCACAGCCAAAATATTTTCACAAAAAGAAGAAAATTTTGAAAGGAACTGAATGCAGAGCTGGTGTGAGAACAAGTTTTGCAAGGACTTTTGGTGGCAAACTGTAAGAGCCAACCTACAACAATTTGTTTAATTTAACTAAATCTTAGAAAACTACCCAAATAACCACAGGATAGCTGATGGATGATTTCTTATCTCTCCAAAAAGTTGCAATTCCAGTCTCCATTTCTAAAGTACAGCTGAGAGCTCTCTTTACATGTTGAGGTTTATATTCCCTGCACTAATGGGTGGTACTGTAGAAGTGAAAGGAGTAGTGACAGGACCCAAGGGAATGGCCTGAAGTTGTGTCCCTGGAGTTTTAGATTACAGATAAGGAAAAGCTTCTTCACCCAGAGGGTGGTTGAGCACTGGAACAGGCTCCCCAGGGCAGTGCTCACAGCACCAAGCCTGACAGAGCTCAAGAAGCATTTGGACAATGCTCTCAGGCACATGGTGTGACTCTTGGGGATGTCCTGTGCAAGGTCAGGTGTTGGACTTGATGATCCTTGTGGGTCCCTTCCAACTCAACATATTCTGTGATCCTTCAGAGGCCAGACAGAACTGTTTTACCCACTGCTAAAATTCAGAGCACACTAACCTTGAAGATTTCAATAAGGTAAAGATTTCAGTTACAATTGTCTTTCAAGGAGGATAGTATAGAATATGTGTAGGCTATCTGCTCAGACAAGTCACACAGACTGACATTACCAGGTATTTTCTGGAACAAGATGTCATCCTTTGCCAAAGAAGCTCTAAAGCAAATGTCAATGTCAGAGCTGCTAAATAGCCATGATGAAATGGAAACATCAGATATGAAGGATTAAATACTGGAAATAACTTTTATGTTCTCCAATTCCTTACCTTCTCACAAAAATGGGCGTCCAGAAGGAAGGAGGACATAATTATTTGTTGATAGGCAAGAGAGGTGAGAGGAGAGAGACTGAAAACTCCTAGTACAAGGGACAAGAAAACAAGTGGCCTTAAACAGCATGGCATTTACTGCTTATTAAACTTTTTTGGTTTGCCTCCTAGTAAGTTCATTTTGGGGCTCCAAATATTCACAGTCAAATTGAAAAACAATGTCATAAGGACCAAAATACTTGACAAACCAAGCAAAGTTTAGAAAATAATACTGATTTTTAAAAAAACTCCAAAGAATCAGCATTAAAAAACCCTACAGGTTTGCCTAGTTTAGATAAAAATATTTCAATAAACTTTCACAATGCAGCATAAATACATTTCTGATGAATAGATTCTTTTTAAAAATTGATATAAAATTTTCCAAGAAAAATATGGTGTGCAGCCTAATGTAAAAACTGTACTTTTTCCCCAAGAAAACTAATTTCTGAAAAGACCCAAAGAAGATTGCAACAAAGCCCATGTAGCTTTGCAGAGTGGAGGTGAGGAAAGGAGACAGTCCTGCTTCTCCCCTCTACTTCTTCACTGAAAATTGCACTGTTTAATGAGAAAATTCTACACTAATTTAAATGTTATAAAAATACTTCGGTATTAACTAAAATGCAGTATCACTGTAAGGCATATTTCAGAAAATATCTTATTTGACAAAATGAATGTGTTAATTTAGCAGCAATTACAAAATATGTGAACACTGTATACCTAGGAGCAGGTAACTTTCCCTTTCTCTTCAAACTCCTTCCACAACATCCTGTGCATTATTTGGTATAAGGGCTTGAAGAGACTTTTGGTTTCACCCAGTAAAGTTGTTTGCATCAACTTAGAGAATCAATGTGTAGAATGATTTAGGTTGGAAGGAACCCTAAAGATCCCCTAGTTCCAACACCCCTACCATGGGCAGGGACACCTCCCACTGCACCAGGCTGCTCAAAGCCCCATCCAACCTGGCCTTGAGCACGGCCAGGCATCCATACCTTTTCTGGACAACCTGTCCCAGTGCCTCACCACCCCAAGAGTGAAGGATTTCTTCCTCATATCTAGTTCAAACCTGCTTCCTTTCAGTTTGAACTAATTCCTGCTTGTCCTGTCACAACACACCCGTGTAAAAAGTCTCTCCCCAGACCTCTTGTACCCCTTTAGATAATGTAAGGTTCTATGAGGTGTCTCCAGATCCACACAATCACTATTATTTGCTTCTCAGAAGAGTGGAAGACTTGAAAGTGAGAGCCTAAATAACTCACCAATCCTTCATCAGTTTGAAGAGCTAATGTTGAAACCATTATCTTCTAGGACATGAGAGGGATCGCTTACTGTGAAAATGGTTGCAACTGGTTTGTTTGTTGCACTACCTAGTGAGCTGACAAAATGAAGTTTAATTTACTAAGTACCTTGTCCTGTAAATACAAGCAATCCAAATGGACCACGACAGACAGAGCTGAGTCCTTCAGCCAAGAAGCCTCTGTGACAACATTGTTATTAAAGGATAAAAAACACGGAGGAGAAGAGAATGAGGGAACAACCGGACAAGAGCAGGAGATGGTACTGCATGGCAAAGAGGGCATACCCACAAAGAGACCACAGCCAGTGGATAACCCCATGCTGAAGCATGTGTTCCCTCAGAGGGGCTGTGTTGCTTGTGACAGGTACTGGCGAGATTTCTCTTTATTTCCCTACATGCACTCTCTCTCTCCTGCTTTTCCAATTTACTCCCTGCTGCAGGGAGAGTGGGAGAGCGTTCCTGTGGGGGCTGCCAGCTGGGGAAACCAAAACTTGACCTACCAGTTCTCCAATTAAAGTACCTTTCAGGACACTTTCCATCGTATTTTAAAAAATGATCTTATGGAATACCTAAAGCTTTTCCACTGTCTCTGAAAAACCACTACAGACATGTAATACCTCAGGTCAAGACAGTGATGACAAAACTTTAATAAATAACTCATAGTGAATAAAGATCAAAATATCACAAAAGCTGATGCAACTACATCTCATAAAAGCTCATAGAGTTTACACACAATGACAACTTGCCCAGTTTTTTCCTTACATTTTTTAGGGAAAAAAGCATTCCATGTTTCTTTATGCCTTATGTGTGTAATGCCATTCATAACAAGTATTTATTTCTATGAAAACACGTATTGTTGTCAATCAAGTAAATGGTAAATAATTTAACCAGTTAAATTACTTTTTATGAGTTAATCTAACAGATGAGCTGGGAATAGCCCACAATGTCTCCAGCAGAGAATTTTAGAAGTTTTTTAACTGTACCTCACCTTTTTAAACCTTTCCAACAGTATTACTACCTTCCTGTGAACATTAAGATGTTTAATTTTTAAAATAAACCTTAGATAATAGCTTCTATCAAGCCTCATTGGAGTTTTGCCAATCAGTTGTTTCCAAACCTTTAACGCATTAATAACAAATGACAGAGATAACTGAGTGGTTTACAACGGAAATATTTTGCATTAGAAGAATAAGAACATTATAGCCATTCAATTTTTCATACAGGTTTATTTATTTATGGTTGCAGAGCTATGTGGGCTGTTTAAGTCTGAAGGGCTTTGCTAGTTATTCTTACCGAATTTTCAAGGGAATAAGGATAGAGTAGTGATTGCAGAGTTCCAGCCCAAAACTCCTGCATCACGATGCCAGATCAAACTTTTGCATCTAATAATCAGAAGCAGTATTACTGCTTTATATTACTTTCAGATCAACTGATACTCTGCTTCACTAACTTTTCCCACTATTGCTGCACTAGTCAAAGACCAGTCATTGCAGCAATTAAATTTTTTCTTTTGTGTCTTTTAAACTTTGTTGTATTGAATCTGAGTGCATGATCTCCACAAAAATGTTATTTTCTCTCCCCCTAGTCTGCCCCTTTTGTTGAAATCCCACTGTCATTTTAAGATAAATTTAAAAATATAAACAAATGAAGAAGTAGCATTTTATGTGTGTTTGATATAGTCAATCTTGAAAACTTTTTTTTTAATCCTGTCAATTTACATATCAGGTGGATTTTAAAAGGATTCTTCTTCTTTTTCTTTATTTTTATATAGAAATGGGAAAAAAATAGCATGAATTTTTAAAAAGGAACAATTGCAGGTTACACTGCTACTTTGCAGTTGAGAAGGGCACTTTTGGGTTAACTTCATTCAAAGTATTGTCAGTAATACCAAGTCACACCAACACAGCCTGCATCAGTTACATGGGAACTGTGTTAAGCACTCTGCTGAACTGTGGTCCACATCAATGGCTTCTCAAAGAACTTCTGTATTTGAAGAAAAATATCTTTTAAAGGAGTTCCAGCTACATTTAATGACTTTTTCTGAAAATTGCTTTGCTCTTAAATTTTCAGTATTTTCTCCTCTTACTCCAAGCTTACCTACTCAGTAGTACAAGAACTGCTTAAACTGTGTGGACAAGCCCAGTACAACATCCCAGCAATAAGGTCAGCTCAAACTGCTGAAAGGAACATAATCTATTGACTGAAAAGCTTTAAGTACTGCCAGTTAAGTAATTGCTTTGTATCTCCAAGTCAGTATGTGCCTCACTCCATAGCTCCATCACTCCATTGATCCTGCACCTCAAGGGTGGCCACAATGAGCAAAGACCATTTAAGGTCCAACAACAACAGATTTCAGATATCCTTCTACAGAGATGGGTTAAAACTTGCAGCCGTTCAACAAATTGTGCAGGTAGGCTCAGTCTAGCTGTTGCCTTAGGAGTAAGGGGTTGAAAATTAAGCTCTTCCTTCTGTTCTATGTACAATCCACAAAAACATTTGTTTCCTACCTCAGCCTTCCCAGTGTGAAATGAAGTGAACACTGACCTAACTCACAAATGCATCAGAAAACAAAAGAATCACATCACTGTTCCTTCTGAGGCGCTTTAAGAAATGTCAAGACATCAGGCAGTAATGACATCTGGAGAAAACAGGAGCAATTTCGCTTTCATCACCTTTCCTGCCCCTTGATGGGTGCTGCACACCAACTAGTACTTCAGATCACAAAAAGAATTTCCTGCATCTGTAGTTTTATTATTGCTTTTATTATTAGTAACACCAACCAAAACCTAGCTCCTTCACCCCTCATCCCCTTGCTAGCAAATGTTTTTGCTGTGGCAATTCTGTTCCCTTTTGCATTTTGCTGGTTTGTCAGATTTGCTGAACCCTCAGGTGTGAGATAACATGATGAAATAGAAACTGGCAGAAAGTACATTAAAGTTATTATCACCTGAGGACAAATCCTGGCAAGTGAACCACAAGAAAAGAGACTTCCATCTGGAAATGAGACAAAGAGCATACAGGTAAACCCAGTAATTCCACTACTGTTTTGGCAACCATTCAAAACCGTGAAAACACAGCTGAGTTATGAAAAAAAAAATATGTAGAAGTAATGGGACTCTTCAAAAAGAGGAGAGAAAGTAGCAAAGGTGAGAAAGAAAACAGATACTAAATTTCAGATACTAAATGCATTTAGTACCAGCATGCATTTTGAATAGGCATTATAAAAATGAGCAAAAGGCAACCTTTTGGTTAGATATGACAAGGGCTACTATCAGAGGATACAAGGACCAAAGAACTATGAATCTGAGGAGCTTTTTAGGTTTTGTCCAGTCAGCAAAATATTTCTGCAATTCTGCATTTTCAACCACTGCTAAGAGCTGATTCATTTCTTTCTGCATTCTCCATATGATTAACATGACATTTCATTTCTTAATACACAAATTAGTTTAGCTGATAGACAGCAACCAGTGCTTAAAATCAAAATAAATAGGAGTGATAACCTCAATTTTCAGCACAAATTGTTTAAAAAGTGTGTGTGAATCCCAGTTTTGTGCTGACTACATAGACTTAAATGCACCTCAGCTAAAGGAGAAGACCCACTGAGAATACTGCCATGACAACTCAAAGCAAAAAAAGAAGACAATATTTTTGCAGATTTAGCCTTGCAGAAGTGATCAGATAGCTTCTACTTTAATACTTGAAGAGGTTGAACAAGCTAGTAACTGCCCCAGAGGCAACTGCAGTATATCATGACTCTGCTTAATACGTGTAATAGATCTACATGTGGTACATTACAGAAAAAGTATGGTGCACTCAAATCAACCCACAACAAACTGGTATCACTCCTCTTCATATCTCTATGGGGTTTCACTTTTTAAAAATCATTAAAGATATAAATAATAATTATTAAAAATTATAATTATTGGAACCTATAATTTTTTTAAAGTTGTAAATTCTATAGGCCAGGTTTTTCTGAAATGCCCAGTGGGACTACAGGAACCTCATGAGGTTCAACAAGGCCAAGCTTCAAGGTCCCATACTTGGGTCAGGGCAATGACAACCAATGGCATCAATACAGTCCAGGGGATGAAATGTATGAAAAGCAGCCCTGCAGACCAGGATCTGGGCGAACTGGTGGATGAAAGGTTAAATGTAACCAGCAATGTGTGCTTGCAGGCCAGAAAGACGACTGCATCCTGGGCTGCATCCAAAGATGCTGTTAGGGAGTGTCCAAAGGAGGGCCACGAGGATGGTGAAGTGTCTTGAGGGGAAGCCACATGAGAAGCAGCTGAGGTCACTTGGTCTGTTCAGCCTGGAGCAGAGAAGACTGAGGGGAGAGCTCATTGTGGTCTACAGCATCCTTGAGAGGGGAAGAGGAGGGGCAGGCACTGACCTCTTCTCTGTGGTGGCCAGTGACAGGAGCCAAGGGAAATGCATGAAGCTGTGCTATGGGAGGTTTAGGTCAGCGATTAGGAAAAGGTTCATCACCCTTTGGTGGCTGAGAGCTGGAACAGGCTCCCCAGGGAACTGGTCACAGCACCAAGCCTGACAGAATTCAAGGAGCATTTGGACAACACTCTGAGGCATGTGGGTGTGATTCTTAAAAGCCTGTCCTGTGCAGCACCTGCCTCTAAATTTTTGCCTGAGCTGGTGGTATTGAGCTGGTGGTACATTCAAAACACAGCAGCAAATGCAGCAGCATCAAGCCCCAGACTGAAGATGAGACCAGGATTCTGCTTTTTCTACTACCTTCTTACTGACCATCTAGATAAAAATTTGTGGTTCTTTTTCTTCCAAAATGTCGTTTGGCTTTTTGATCTTGTGTGCCCAATTGCAGTCTCACAGAGTGTGACAAGTGACTTCTATACTCATGACTGCAAGACAGATAGCTTTTGATAGAATCCAGATGTGTCTGCTGAGCAGAAAGTGAAAACAGAAAGGGAAAGGGAACAAGCCATCCACAAAATTCTCCATTCCTTAAGTGAAACATTATTATTTCTGAATTCTTGGAGGCAGAAATTAGCCTGATACGAGTTTCTGTGCTTAGCACAGGGAGGTCCCTGAGCACTGCTGTGTTGTCAAAACCAAACTGCACACACCAGATTGCACAGTAGTGTGACTACCTTTGGAAGAGACAGCTGTGCTGGGACATGACCTTTGTCACATGCTTCTGCTCCTAGCCCTGTGCTGGCACTAGAAGCTGTGCTAGTGGACATCAACTGGGCCATGAAATAGGTCTCTCAAACACCTATTTTTCCCCCCCAAAGTAGGCTCTGCAGAATGAAAAAAAGTAAAACCAGAGCTTAGCCCTTACATTTTCAATGAATGTGATCAGCTCGCAGGTGAGTGATGGTCACAACATAAAACTTGGACAAACCAGCACATGGATAAATAGTAATTCCTATTCCTGTGATCCTGAATGCAAGAAATAGCAGCTTAGAATGGAGCAAGTATTTATCGTAATTCAAAAGAAAAACAAATGTAAGCAAGGAGTCTGAAAAGAGAACAAGGAGTGTTAAAAGCCTCAGCTGAACTGATTTCATACCTGGGTGCAGCACAGCTACTCTGTGAGGGAAGCTACAGGAATCCTGAGACACTACTTCATTCTGCTCTCATTTGAAATGCATAATGAAAACCATTTGTCTGATGTTCTGTTTGACCAGTTCTATGAACAATTTCAGCTGCTGAAGCAACCTGCTTCTCCTTGTACAAATACTTAATCAGAAAGGCAAAACCCTGTACTAAAAGTACAATATATCCAAATCAAAAGCAGCTGTTATTTTGCTAAATTGGATTTTGTACTGTATTCATAGCTGGCTCCTGTGACTTAAAAGAAAGCTTATACCAGAATTGGAATTTACAAAAAGGATTATTTTGTTTGTTTTTCTGGTATTTGGTTTAGATATTACAGGACTTCTGTTTTCAATACATAAAGAATTCCTTTTTGAGCCCTGAATTTCTAACTCTCAGAATGATGGGAGATTTTCAAATTAGATTACTATTGAGACAATTCTTCTGATTAACTGTAGTAATTTATAAAAAATACTTATACAAAAAAGATAAATGAGTATATGTTATTTAATTTATAAATTCTATTGTAATAATCTAAAGCTTATTTTAAAGCAAACATGGTTCCTAAAAGCCAAGTAATTGAGTCCATGTTCCTTTCTTGACATTCTTTTGGCTTTATTTTTATTATCCTTCATCCAAAAGTCACGCGCAGACACTGAGAAACAGAGAACTGAACTGGCAAACTCTGTAAATCTTATCACTACTATTATAACCAGAAATTCCCTTTAGTTTTTTGCGGGTTTTGTTTGGTTGGTGGGTTTTTTGTTTTGTTTTTGGTTGTGTGGTTTTTTGTTGGGTTGGTTGTTTTGTTTTTGGAGAAGTCTGATATTTTTTTACCCAAGAATAGTAGAGAGAGACATTTGACACCTCCAAAAGGGAAATCAATTTTCAGATTGTGTCTTCAAGTCACACCAAAATAGCTGAGACCAATTCTGTCCCAATCTGAGCCATTGCTCAGTGTCCAGCTATAAATTGTCATGCATCACCCTTCACTTCTTTTGTTTGGATTAGACCAAAGCCACCTCACTGAGCTGCTGTAAAGGGAATGCCCAATTTAAATGTAGCAGAAGATTAGACAGAAAGCCCAACTAGGGTTATCAAGCCTTACTCCCAATCATTTTATGCCAACCATAAGGCAACCATTTCAGGGGCTTTTTCCCTTTTAGTCCAGAGGGCATCCAGTTTATCAATCCTGTTGACAATGCCACCAAGGAGCTCCAGCAATCTATAACCTCATGAACCAGTCTAAGACACAGGAAGACTAAAATCCTGTTATGTGGCCTGTGCCACCAGAGTACTACAGGAAAGATTAAAGATTTCCCTGTGTCCCAAGTTCCTGAGGTAGCAAGGATCTACTTAGGTGAAAATGCCTGGACAGTCCCAGGAGCAGATTACATGGCATGGCAGAACACAGAAAAAGTGCAGGAAACAGAAGGTTTTGAATCCCTTTGGATTCTACCGGTTTAGCCCTAGAGAAATGTCCCTCTGTTCTCAAATATGATGAACAGTTTGTCCATGGATGAATAAACATGGCAAGTATTAGACAAAATTATGAATAGCAGGAGAACTATCAGAACACTTGTGCAGTTTTGGCTAATTACCAATGCTACAAACAATCCATGTCCAAACCCTACAATTCTCTTTCTATGTCCCCTTTCATCCCCCTCTAAAAATCCCAGCAGCTAAAATACATTCTCAGGGAAGAAAATGTTCTTGGCTTTTTGGGGCATCTAGAAAGAGAAAAATTGAAATACGGGTTTAAATAAATGCAATTCTAAACATGGTGCAACAAATGCAAATTAGGCATTAAGATATTTATGACTGAACAATCAGCAGGAGCCAAATAATGTGTAATTAAATTATAAATCATTACCATCATTGGTAAGTACAGTACACAGTGTATCCACGTCTGTATTTAAAGGAAAATATATGGAACATCTTGCACACAAATACTGTCACGATCTATGTAATCATGCCTATTTCTTAAATTTCTTTGCTAACACTTAGTATTATGTATTAGCAAAAGTATTAACACTGATAAAGACCTGATACATTAACAGAAGGAGACAGAATATTACATAACAAATAAAAGAGCATACACTTTTCTTTTACTACCAGCGGCCTTTGCAAGGCAATACATTCTCAGTTAAGGCAGGGATTGCTGAATTACCTCCTGTGAGATGGTGAAAAATCTGGAATTACTGACACACCCCCAAGTTCCTGAATCTGAAGACCACAAAGCCTTATAACTAACACTAGTGTTTTCTTTTTCCTTTCCTTAAAAAAAAACCCAAACAAAAAACAACAACAACAACAACAACAAAAAAAAAAAAAACCTACCCTAAAAACACAAAACAAAACAAAACCACCATAAAAGGAACTTCTATGTTTAAAGGGAAAGTCCTACTGTGGCCTCAACATATTTAGTTTCTGGAGTTTCTGGCCTTTTCATTGCATACCATTCAAACTGGAGTCACATGAACAACCATTAAGCTAAGGAAACATTTCCAAACAATTCCAGAATCACAGAATTACTGAGGTTGGAACAGACCTCTAAGATCAATGAGTCTAACCATTAACCTAGTACTGCCAAGCCCACCACCAGACTATGTCCTTGTGCAACACATCCCTGAGTCTTTTAAATACCTCCAGGGATGGTGACTCTACCACTTCCCTGGGAAGGCTCTTATGCCTCATTTCATGTTACTTCTGACCAGGAGTGCTCCCTACATCACTAAGGAAACTGCTGGCCTCAACAGGCTAAACTTTGATCTTCTTTTTATGCCAAATGGAACTGCTATGAATTCAGTAGTAACAAATATTTCCTGGTTTTGGTAGAAGAAATAAGTTAAACACAAATGCAAACAAAGTTTTTTAAAGCATTTCTCCTGGGAGAGAATCATATCTGAATGCCACCTAGAATGGTGCAGACTTCTCAAAGCCCTCTGTCAGTGAGAGGGACCGGATACAGGAATTGTCAGAACAATATCACTCATCTTCAGAAGAATATGATAACAGCTGTTGTATTTCTGCATTTGCACATCTCTTACACAGCAGCTGCACAGATTGCTGACAATGCTTCAGTGACCTCACTTCTATGAATGCAGCATGAGGATCAATCCAAAGCAAGATGCTGAATTAAGAGCTGTCGTCTAAATCCACTGATAAGTGCATACCACCCTGAGAATGGAATATGAGCTTTTTTCTCCATGAAAAATTGCCCAGCTACTCCTATCAAAACTTGAGCTCAGCTTATACCATCTAGCTCTCAACTGCCTTAAAGATTAAAAAGGGCAAAAAAAAGTGTAAAAGCCAATTATTGCTGTTTATTTCCTGTTTAACTGGTCTTTTACTGGCACTTGAACACTAGATTTAGAGTGAAAAGCTCTCCCTTAGCTAACTGAAATAGCTTGATGTAACTTCATAGCCGGGAGGGACTTGCCAGAAGAATGGCCAGTGGCACGTGGGAATCTGTGAACTGAAAGGAGTGATCTAAGCTTTCAAAAACACAAGCCATGATAAATAATTTCTTTATACAGCTGGAAGAGCCAGTATCTCTTGGAGTAGACCTTCTGCATTAGTGCTGACGCAGAATGTCTTGAAGCAAGCTCTCAGTTCATGCCACCACGCAAAGAGTTCTCAAGTGAAGTACTGGAATTTCAGCACTAGCCCCAAAGGCCTCAAACACAAAAGACCCTTCTCAGTGGATCCTTCAGCATTTGGCTGCTCACTGTGTTTTTAAAGTCATGCCACATCTATAGTCTAGGGTTTAGCTCACAAGCCTCTACCAGGTAAAAAACCACAACTATTTCTTTCTAAAGAACTCCTTTCTAAAAGAAGCAATAGTTTTTTTCTAAAAGAAACTGATACAAAAACCTTTTCTGATATTGATTGAAAAAAAAACCCAACCGACCAAAAAAGTCAAAGCTGATACCAGCAGTAAACTATTCAAAAACAGGTGAACATTTGCACTTTTATGGAAGTTTTAAAACAAAGCACATGTATGCACTTTTGCAGATGACACATTCAGGATATTATCTGCTATGAGATGATTTTCTTTGAGAACATTCCAAAATAGAAGGGCTGAAAATTTATAGCAAAGAGTTAGCTAAATTTCAGTGCACTCCAATACTGTCTTCTGAACTGGGAAACAGCCAAGGATGGGAATCTATTTCTACACTTTCCCTCAAAAGGATCATCCTGAGCTCATGGAATCTGAAAACTCGTACTGGGAAAGTGTTTAGAGAAGGACCTCTTTCATACAGACAACACTAAGTAAAATTTTTATTTTAGACTTCCTAAAACAAGAACAGCAACACAAACTCTGCAATTTCCTCTTCAATCTACAATCAGGGCCATACAGACTCCTGTCCTTCTGTACAAATAATGTGTTAACTGCACACCTTCAGCTAAACATAGATTTCCAATCTACTTAATTGCTACATTGCACATGCCAGCAATCTAGAGGTGCCTACAGGTAAAGATCATGCAATGTTACAAACCAAATCCCATGGCAGAATGAGCCATGGAAAACACCAGGTCACCTCCTTGCCCCTGCAAGGCCCTTTTCCACCTTCAAATTTTGCTCAGATCTCTCACAGCGTAATAGTAACCTGAAGTATAAAATCCCTGAGTGAATCACACAAATCATGTAATTCCATTATACTAATAGTGATAGAGATGCCCAGTGCACCACAGAGACAAAAAACTATTTACAAGCAACAGAGACATTTAAAACTTGCCTATTAACTTACTTTTCTTCTTACTTTCCCCCCTTCCTTTCCCTTTTTCTTTTAAATAAAGAAACAGAACTGTAATGTGTTTGTCAAAAAGGAATGGAAGTTAAAAGCCAAATTAGGTCTTGGAATCAAGTTTCAACTCACTTTCAAAATTTGGGGATTTTTGGTTTGGGGATTCTTTTGGTTTTTGTATTTTTGTTTTGTTTTTTTTTTTGTTTTGTTTTGTTTAATTCAAACTTAATTTCTATTTGGATATACAGAGAGAATTCTTGTACACAAGTCTATATGACATTACAAACAAACACAAACATGCAAGCCAGCAAGGCAGAATTTTTAAGACAGTTGAAATATCAGTAATACCAGAGTGATACTCCTTGCTCTGGCATACTAAAGAAGAAGAAACTGGCAAAGAAAATGGAGCTGTGTGCTTGTCAGTAAAATTAACACTTTTGTCAGGATCAGGATGCCAAAGCGCACATCAGTAACAGCTGACAAGTACTCTAAGAATGAAGGACCTGTGCATTTAGTTTGGTACTACAGTGCTAATCAAGAAGCAGTTTCACAAGGTGTTATGTCTTTCCCATGTCTGAAGGAAGTAGTCTCTCCTAAAAGAAGTCAAGCAGACGAAAACCTGCTCAGAGGTTTGTGTAATAAAACAATCCACCTTGGAAGCTGTCAATGTCTTGTTTATTCTCACATTTACACATTAGATGGACATTTAAAATAAACTCCACTTTTTTTTTTTCTTCTTCCTTAATCCAGCAAATTTAACTGTTCCACTACATCTCTTTATTTTAGCAAGAAAGAAAGATTTCGCTGTCAACACAGCCCTCAAAAAACATCATTAGCTTCCACTTGTATCCCCAAACTAGGGAGAGGTAGTAAGGGCAGCCCTATAATGTTTTCTCATATTGTTTCTATGCAATATCATTGAGGATTTTTTAGGTGTATATGCATACAACAATATATGTACACAAACCAATGTACACACACTCCTCCCTTCCTGCCCATACCTTACACAATGCTAACTTTACATAGAAAAGATTATTATTTGAAACAGACGATCTCTCAACTCTATGACACTGAATCCACCAAGTATTTGCCCAAGTACATCAGTCCACCCCCAGACACAGTGATAAATTCATTATAGACAGAACCCAAGAAAGGCACCTTCCTAAACAGAATAAGGTAGTTGGCATTCAGAACATACAGTACAGCAATTTCCAGAACAAAGTTCTGTATTAAATATGAGAAGTACATAAACCTGAATAATTCCACATTATCTGAACACATGAGGATGTAATCATAAAAGTATTAAAACTACTGAAATAACTTTACAATACATCTATAACACAGATATTGAAGTAGTTTTAGAAGGGCCTCTTTGGTTTCTTTTTAAAATAATGTTCCTAACATTTTCTTTTTATAAATTCTGTACCTTTGAAAACCAAAGAGCTCTTTAAGATATTTTTTCCTTCAAGCTTTTCCCAAATCAAAAAGAGCCTAACAAAATATTTAGAGCTTTTTATAATTCAAATTTGAAAAAAATCTAATTTGATGCTTTATATATTATTTTAACATTGGCTTTATTCCAACAGAAACAGCTGCATATGCCTTGTATATGAAAGAAAATAAAGAAAATATATTGTAGTCACATACAACATTTCAGTCACTCAAAAATGTAACAGAAAGCTTAATTTTTCCACTTGATACTACATTTGAGAGAAAAAAGTAGCTTTTTAATACAACAATCACTTCCAGTCAACAGAACATCACTTTTTCAGACCACAAGACAAGATAAAATACAGCTACAGCATCTGACAATCCTTTGCCTTATTGTTTATCTGTACAGTGAAAATATATTAAAACCATTTCCATGAAAGAATCAATGTAATCTCTGGAGAGGGTGCACATGTTCAGTGTGGGCTGAGGCTAGTTAAACTCTACTGTACACTATATCAGTAAGTAAAGATATATTTCAAAAACTTATTTCAGCAATACATTCTGCCTTTTTTACTGTGAAATGTTGACAAAATCATTTGATGTTCCCATGACAGAAAGTATTTCTGAATAAGCTGAAAGTTTTCTAAGTGAGACATGGAAACATGAATCAGTGGAGGTAAGTTATAATGCTTTTTAGTATTAACCATCCTATGAGTGTCACTGAGATTCCTATTTCACAGTGCAGGGTTTCAGTCTAGTTGCCTACAGTAATTGTACACATCATAGACCCTACTTGGTTTATATTTGAAAATACACTGCCCCGCATTTAAATAAAAAACAATAGATCTGTGAAAGATAAAGAGCTATGTCATATTTATTAAAGATTTCAACTACATTTGAAGTTCCAAAGAGGAGAAAGAGGTCACACTTTCTCTTATCAGTAAATCTAACACCCCCCTCCCCCATGTTGTCTCTTAAAATATTATTTTTAACTTCATGCAATATTTGAAAACAGAACAAAACTTTACAGAAGCTCACAAAATCCATTACACGTGGGAGATAAACACATCAGTTCTACACAGCACAACGGAATAAGAAGTCTGCAGAACCTGAAGGTACAAACCAAAACATTTTAACGAGAAAACCTTTCCAAGAACAGCCCACAATTTCCATAGGCAACAGAGAAGCAATATCCAAACACAGATATGCCCACCCGACGGCTTGCCCTTCCATATAAAATTTGCCACCAAAGAATAAGCCACCAAACACCCATCGAGACACATCACAAAAAGTTGTCGACGCCACCAAACCTCACTTTCTCTCCCCGGAGCATCCTCTAAGTCGCTGGCAGAGCGCACAACCGGCTCACCTGCACCGGGGGGGCCCAGCCGCGGGCACAGCCGCACTCCGACCGCCACCGCCCCGGGCTGCCCTGGGGCTGGGCTGGGCCTCTGGGGGGGCTCTTCCGCACCGTGTCCCACAGCGGGACCAGCCTGCCCGCGCCCCGGCCGGCCCCCGCGGGTGCCGGGGAGGGCAGCGAGCCGTACGGGAGGCCCGGCGGGTGCTGGTGCCAGCGGCAGGCGCAGTGGCCATCCCTGGCGAGCGGGGGCCCGCTCCCGCCGCCCTCCGAGCCCTGGGCGGCCCTGCCGCAGCTGTGCTGCCGGGGAAGGTGCCCGTGCATGGCGCGCCCGGGGCACGGACGCGCTGCCGGCGGCGGGGNGTGGCCGGCAGCCCCGTGTCAGAGCCGGACTCCACTCGCGCAGCCACTTGACAGCATCCCCGCTGCAGGCAGAAGCAATCAATGCTCCGCGTGGCTGGGACGCGCGCCTGCATCCCTTTCTGGATGACAAACCACGGGAAGGGAAAGGGGGGGGAAATCCAACAAGCAACAAAAAGCGCTCTTGCAATTTTCAGGAAGGTTTAGTCATTTTCTAGCTGACCCTGACACGAGTCACCGGCACCCTGCTGAAGCACATTTATATGTACGAGCTTTAGAGGCAAAGTGCTTTCTTGTGGAAATAGCATCTAGACAAAGTACTGAAAAAGATACTCCTTTCCCAATGATCCAAACAGACGCGGGAGTGTTGTTTTCCCTGCATGCCTGAAAAGACCTTGTCAACAAAATTGCATCAGAAGATGCAAATGACAAGTCCGGGAAGAATGTTATCTGCCCTAAATGCTAAACCACAGCATGAACGTCGGTATGTGCTAATGTGCACAAACACAGCGGAGAGAGTGAGAGGCTGAATTTGATAATAAAGCCAAAACTCTCCAGCATCTTATACGTGTAATGTGAATGTATTTTTCTGTGTGTAAGGACCTCAAGATTCTGATTGATACATCATTTCCTCTTCTGTTTTTCACCCCTTAAAAATTCTTTGGTGCTTGCCAATAACCTTCTGTACAGTTTTCTGTAAATCCCCTCTTGGGTTTTTCTTCCTAATACAGTCTCTTTTCCTTAAATTATATCTTGAGTTATTTCTTTGAAATGGTTTTCTTTTATTTCTTCTTATAGAAGTGACAGAAGTGTAAATTGAATAAATCTGGTCTGATTATTCCAGGCACCTTGAGATTTTGAGGGGTGTTCTCCACTCTCAGGTACCTAAATCCTTAGACACATAAGACACTCATTGGATCATGGACTCATACGTGTGTATACTTTTTTTACATTTTCTTTCAACTTAAGCATATTTCATGTACATTTAACCAAAGGAAATAAATTGATTTCTAAAAACAAATACAGGAATGTGTAACAATACTTTTGGGACTGTTGGTGTTCAGCTAGGATTCAGGGACACATAGAAATTTAAAAAAAAATAGTAATATATATAGTTTTATTATTACAAAGTCTAAAAAAAAATCTACTTTTAAAGACTTCAAGGACAAAGACAACTATGACTATCTGCAAATACGCTCTCAAGTGAGATAAATGAATTTTACAAATATGTTCATGCAAAAAAACCTGATTCAGTAATTTAATTCCTCCTACATAGCTAACCTAATTCCTCAAAACTTAGACATTGCTAAAATGCATAACAATAAACCCTGGCAGTAGTTCTTGATAAAAAAAAAAATTGGCAATGCTCTAACAGTGGAGAAAATATTTTGACAACACTGTAGTTCAAATTGCTGCTTGTGAAACTCACATCAGTTTTAGCTGTATTTCCATTCAAGGTGCTTGTCCCAGTTACACTAAACTGATGTGATAATGCAAGGTTTATTCAGAACTTCACTGAACAGCCAAAATCATACACCATGTACTCTCACATGACAAAAACCCAACTGCAAGAACTCACAGAGCTTGACATAGAATTAAGATCACTTGATGTTTGAAAAAGAAATATTAATGCAATTCTGCTTGGATTGCAAGCATAGATGTGGAAGCCAGCAGTTAAAAACCTGAGCTAAGGGAGTCTACAAGAAAAACATTGCTACATGTAAAGTAAATGTAAAGTTATGTAAGTCTGAATCCATGATTTGCAGTTTTACTCAAGCATAAGAAGTGAAGGTGTGGGAGCTGTTCAGAAAGCTGCTTTCCTCTAGTGCTCAAGGGAAATTCAACCCTGAGTACCTAAAAACCTGTCTACCAGAAGGCAATTGAGTCAAAATGAAGTCCTGCCCCACTTCCAGCAGGACTACCTCAATTAAAGAAATGTATATATCGACATTATGTGAAGTTATAAATCATATATATGAAACTGTAACATACTTATTTATATGCCATAAATATGTACAAAATAAAACACTAATAAAGCTAAATTCAGTTTTTGTTTCCATCATTGTAGACCTATATTAGCAGTGTCCATCACCTTAAAGCCATCAGCCTTTTGGTTACATAGCAAGCTACCTAGTTCACCCCAGACTATCCTGATGCTATTCCAGCTTTCTCAAATGCCAGTAAGAATCTTAAAGAAAAAAAGAAAAAAAAAAAAAAGCTTTAATACATATTTCAAAGCTATTTGGAGAAACCTGGATAGTTGCAGAAGTAACCAAAAACCCCAATTTTAAAAAGCTACTCCAAATAACACACAATATATGTAAAAATCAGGGCAAGCAATGGCTACAATAGGATTGGGGACTGTAAAGAATCTACACATTCTATGACCAAACATAGTCTGTAGACCATCTACACACAAAATTTTAGGTGAGGTCAACTGTACCAGAGGACTAAAATGTCTATCACAAACCTCCCTAGCCCTATATTTTAAAGCAGTAGATGACCTTTTAGCAACCTTAGTGCACCCCAAGCAGAACAATGCAGGACTATAATGGCATGCTTTTGACTGTAACATCCATATTAAAACAGTGTATTTCAAATAGCCTCTTATGAGAATGTGGAAAAACGTTTTGGTTTTTTTGGGTTTTGTTTTGTTTTGTTTTTTTTTTTTTCAAAAGAATTTGACACCACTGAACATAGCCTAGAAGTATTGGGTAGCTTCAGAGTATTTCATACTTCAAAAATTAGTGAAGAAAAGAATTCCTACCAATAAATTATTTTACTGCCAACACTTTTTTTAAAGGTTGTCACTGCCTGTGTGAGACAAAAACACTTGAATGTGGGATGCAGATGTGCAGCTAATTGCCAGACAGCATGGTAAGATGGATTCAAAAGATAATGCAATTTCATCCGCTGTGATTGAACCACTGTATCAGAGAGGATGGCACGCACCTCTGGATGAACTTGGATTAACACGTGGCTCAAATCCACATGCCCAACTGTCATCCTAATTTGATAGTAACTGGTGCACAATGCAAAATATTGTACAATACACAACATGAACTGTGTTTGACCCAATACTGTTGTGGAAAAATCTCCCTAATTTTCTTTTTAAAATATTAAGTAGGCATGACAAAATGGAGCAAATAGATTTAGCTGATGTTGTACCAGCACAAATAACTGTAACTGGATTACAGCAATGTTGGACATACACCAAAAATAAATGCTGAGAATAGTTTGCTTCAGGCAAAAATGTGCATATGGGAAAGAAAAAAGTGCATATGGGAAACAGAAATTATTAATAGAGTTCTGAAAGGGAAGCTAGAATCATGGGCAAGATGATTTAGATGTAGTAACAGATTTTTCCCTCCAACCAAGAATACAATGTTATGCAACCATAAAAAAACACAGAATAAAAGCGTAGTGAACATGGACTGGACCAATGTATAAGAGATCCTAAATTTCTATAAATACTTTTCTTGAAGGAAAAATAATATGAACAATTACTAACACAATAGCAAAACTCTTTAAATAAGTCAAAAGCAGCTTCTTTGCAAATCTTTTGTTTGGTTACTGAAATGCAATTTTGTATAGAAATAATATTCTCAGTGGTGACATGGGCTAGCAGGAATGGTTATGATTAGTCCAAGATCAGGCCAGAAGCCAACCAATCTGGCATAAGTCATTGTTACCATAGTGTACCCAGGAAATCTTGGACAAATGAGTTGATTTCCATAACTATTCATACGCAAAATCAAAAAAAAGAACAAAAAACAACACTTCATTTAATGAAACCAGAACATAAGAGGTGGGGAAAGACACAGCTGAAATAAAACAACTCTGCCTCTCTTTCAGGTCTGTCTACTCCTCTCTTCTTCTTGGTATTCAAGGCAAGAAGCATGCACGAGTATAACACCAAAAATAAAACAGTAGAAGAAGAAAAATATAATAAAAGACAGCTATTTTAAAAATTCACCATTAGGGAAATTTCACTGGAAATATATAAATTACTTTAAAGAGTGATATTTTGCTTACTTTTAAAGACAAGTTGGATACCCAGATCCTGTACAAAATAGGATGGGTCCAGTTTTAGAGGTGTTGCAGAAAAATAGCAGCATAGCACTGAGACAGAGCTGCCTGCACAACGTATCTGTCTGCATGATCAAGGGCATGTTCTTTTCATTTTTATCAGCAGCTAGAAAAGCTTAAGGAGCTACAAACACAAACATATCCATTTTCAGTGTTAGCTGCATATCCTAGGGTTAACATAAGGACAATCATTTAGAAATCAAGATCCAATGAAAGAGAAAAATGACAAGCGTTTGGAAGGGAACTATATCAAGAGAAGAAAACAACCCTCAGCTGGGAATATTAAGTCACAGTCAATCATGTCAAAGCTGTGGAGAACAGCACAGCAGGTTTACCAATTTCACATTCAAGTGAATCAAAGAGTATAAAGTTCCAGTGGAGTGAAATGCAAGAGCATTTCCATGCCAATACAGGAACTTCAACTTCCCTTACTGGACCTGCTGTTTTCAGGTAGAGGTGTTGTGCTGGATTCAGCTGGAGTAAATGTAATTTTCTTCACAGTGGTGGTATGGGGCTGTGTTTTAGATTTGTGCTGAACACAGGGTTGACAATTTAGAGACACTTTTGTTATTGCTGAGCAGGGCTTACACAGAGCCAAGGCCTTTTCTCCTCCTCATATGCCACAATGCCAAGGGGGCTGGGGATGCACCTATTTACAACAGGTGGTTTTTGATTTAGAACAAGAAATTCAACTATGCTGGGTCTCCATTCAGATAGCAACATAAGCAGAAAAGTATACCATGAATACCCAGCATATATCCATAGAATGAATTAATCAGGAGCCTTATTACATTAGCATTGCATACAGATACAGGCACAGTGTAAACTGTATAAAGGAAAAGGACAAAATAACCAAGCTAGAATTTTTATTCCAATGCTGGCTATCCATGTAGAAAATAAAACTGCCAATTAGCTGGCCCAGACAATCTTTCTTACGTGTAGTGCCTATGACAATATCCTTTTTCTAGCCGATTACTTCCTACTAGATTTATTTTGAAAGAACTTAAATTTATAAGCAGACAATGAAAAATTGTTTCTTCCCTATGAAGCTATTTGTGTTATGTCCTTAACACATCTTTGAAGAGTTTGACACAGTTCTGTAACTGACTTGTTATGGGTCAGTTAAAAGCTTCCACTGCAGAAGAATGGAAGGTGGAAAGATGTGAGCACACATCACAGCCAAAAAAAAAAGAGAATGTTTAGAGCATACGCTACCAAGAATTCAAGTTACTAATATCCCTCTTCAGCCTTTGGAAAACAAAGACTTAACAGACTAACATGAACTTCAGAACAAAAGCAAGACCATTAGATGGAACATAACTGGGTCAATATTAAAAGAACAACAAAAATCAGTCTTGTTTCTCTACAGTCCATACACGGCCACTCTTGAGATTCTGTTTCAAGTTGAAAACATCTAAAAATATTTCCCAAACAGAAATAGGCTAGCATGTTTTTGTAAGGGAATTACATACAGGTCAATGTGCTGGGTATTTAAATGACAGGGACAGTCCCTAAAACAAGAAGGGGTGATTTGGAAGCAAGACGAATTCCTGATGGTTCCATAACGAAAATAGCTTTACCCAAATACAGAGTTGATCTAAACTGTCTTCATTAGTTGGAAGAGTAAAACCAAGCTGTTAGCATTATTTGGAGCCTCAATAACATTACATTTTATCTACACCAAGTGACCTCAAAGGCTGGACCTATTGCACTCTGCTTTGAAGAAGTGTTTGAGCTCAATGCAAGATGGACAAGGTAGAATTCTAGAGTCTGTGTCATACAGTAGGTCAAACAAGCCACAATTATCAGGCTAACACTGCACAAATAAAGGAAAGGAAGCTAATGGCTAAGATAAAAATCAGTTTCTCTGTACAAATGGATGTAAACACAGCCTGCTATTCATAACTACTTCGTTTTAGGAAGAGAAGACCTAACTGTGAGAAGTTTTTTTTTTTTTTAAACATAAAAATCCAGGGGGGAAACTCTCAGTTACAAAACACACGTGGTTCTATGAGAATTCTTGCTGTAAAATAATCTGTTCTAAATAACAGGACCACAAAGAAAGCACATGAGCTTCTGAAGGAAAAAGTTATTATTTATTGTCAAATGGCAAATGACATTTAGGTAATTGAAACAAATCTGGCCTCTTTCTCCTTTTTGGTAGAAATGTCAGATGCTTTGCTTTTCTAATTTGGGATGGCAAACATGATTGGAAGAAATAAGGCCAGAAGAAATGAGCAACCTGAAGTTGAAGCCTTGACAACTTAGAGAATCATAGAATTATCAAATTATTAGAATTGAAAGAGGCCTTAAAAATAATCTAGTTTCAACTGCTTTGCCATAGGCAGAGACACCTTCCACTAGACTTTGCTCAAAGCCCTATCCAACCTGGATTTTGACACTCCCAGTACACAGCATCCACAAGCTCTCAGGGCAACCTGCCCCAGTTCCTCACAGTAAAGAATTTCTTCACTGTAGCTAATCTAAATTTGCCCTTCTTCATCTTAAGGCCATTCCCCCTTGCTCCATACCCTTGTGGAAAGTCCCTGTCCATCCTTCTTGCACCCCTTTAGCTCCTGGAAGGCTACTTTAAGATCTCACTGCAGCCTTTTTCTTTTCCAGTATGAACAGCCCTAACTCTCACAGCCTGCAGTCATAGCAGCAGTGCTCCAGCCCTCTGCTTAACTCAGCAGCTGTCCTCTGCTCTTGCTCCAACACATCCATTCTTTCTTGGGTTGGGGACCCCACTCCAGGTGGGATCTAACTAGAGCAGAGTAGAGGGAGAGACAATCCTCTCCCTCCCCCTACTGCCCACCCTGCTTTGGGTGCAGCTCAGGACAAGGTGGCTCTCTGGGCTGTGAGTCCACATTGCCAGGACATGTTCTACTTCTCATCCACCATCACCCCCAAATATTTCTCCCCAAGACTGCCCTCAGTCCCAGTTCTCCTCCCAGCCTGTATTGATATATGGGATTGTCACAACCCATGTGCAGGACCTTCCACTTGGCCTTGTTGAACTTTAGGAATTTACAGACCCAGCTCTCTGTCCTGTCACAGTCCCTCTGGCAGCCCTTCCCTCCCGCACAACTACCACACCACACAGCTTGGAGTCCTCAATAAACTTGCTGACGGTGCACTTGAATCCTCTGGCCATGTCACCCACAAGGATAGTGCTAAAGATTGACCCCTGAAGACACCACTTATCACTGCCCTGCACTTGGACATTGAGCCACAGATCACAACTCTGAGCGTGACCTGTGAATCAACTCCTCATTCAGCAAGTGGTTCATGTGTCAAACCCACATCTCTCTGGTTTAGAGACAAGGTTATACAACATAAGGATATAGGGTAGAAGACAAGGTTGATTTCACAGAACTACATTCTGCATTCCTAAAGGAGATGTAAGGGCAAACCAAAGAACAGTTCAGTAGTCATGTACTGAAAATATGTATTGCAAGGCTTTTGTTTCGCTTTGCATCATTTATTAAAACAGATTCCAATGTTTAGCTAAACAAAGCTGCTCTTTGGTCAAATAGCTCTTGCTCTGAGAAACATTTGCCTGAGTTACTTTCAACTTCCATCTCCTTAACTTTATCCATTTATTTTCATTCTCTAGTTTTACTTCAGATCTTTCTTTATCCCTCTCAGTAATCATTAATTTCAAATGAAAGATTCCTAGGGCTTGTTAGTCTGTTTATTCAGTCTATTAACTAGTCTCTCCATCCCATAAGAATTCCATTTTCTTCCAACTTTATCCAGTATAGAGAGGATTAGACCTTTGCAGGTTTGTGTGATAGCAAGCTGTTAGTGACAGATTAGGGACCAGAATACTATGGGGAAAAAAAAAAAAACCAAACCAAAACCAAAATGAATAATCCATGGAATATTGATAATACAAGTTTATAAAAACAGTCCACACACTTGGGGACTTATTGCAAGACCATTCTTGGAAAACTATTTTAATTTAATCAATGTCCTGGAGTACTTCACAATTAATTTAAGAGAACCTTTGTGCAGTCTGAGTTATTTTAACATCCCGTTTTACACCTTAAATCTCTATCTCTTTACCATTCAGTTAAGAATATGGCATTGATATCATACTATGCTATAGAATTTTTTACCCCCTTGTCATATGTGTTAGACTTTGTATCCAGTTTTATTTCACTAACATTAGAGTACATAATTCCCAAGTGTATTACGGCAATACTCCATGGCTTTTCTTCTCTGTACAGTTTCTTCAAAGTATAATGCACCAGTATCTTCATTTATGCAAAGGATTTCAATTTATGTACATAAATCATTTATATGTACATGTTACTTGAATTCCATAAACAGAACAATGTGAGTGGTCTCAAAGAAAGAAATGGAAAAAATATTTTAAGCTATTACTATAATAAAAAAGAAATGGTCTCTGAAGTGCATTGTTAATTCATGGAACTTGGTCACTGTAGCTAAAACAAAACTTAAACTGGCAGCCTTGTTGGAAGCCTTGTATTATGGTTATAATTCTTCTATAATGTATATATAAATATAGCTCAGGGGATGAAAATAAACAAACATGGATTGGATGATACCAGGAGAAATGAACATGGCCATTGGAAGATACCTCTGGAAGAATGGACAGCACTTTCCCTGATTTTTTGTTTCAGTACCACCAAACATAGTGCATGAGTCTTGATTAAAAATAAAACTTTACTCAAATGTGAAAGTATATTTTTAACTAGTTCATGATGACACGTTCATCTACTATTTCAATCAGACATAATTTTGTTCTCTTATGACTGATTAGTGAATTGCTTTTATGCCAAAATTACTGTTTCTAAATATGCTCTTAAATAGATATAATGATTGCAAAAAATTACAACAGGGAAAAAAAAAGAGCATTTATCAACAACTGTGCTCCAGATCAGTTTCAGCTAACAAATGTAGTGACTTGTAAACTCAATACAGAAAGTTTTAGAGGAAGAGTTCAATGAAATTTTATCGTTAGGAAGAAATAAGGAACTATTACTTATTTAGTGCTTCTCAAAAAGTATTTTGGAGTAGTGAAACTTCACATACAGTGTTACTTACTGTAAAAGCTATTCTCTAGAAAGAGAACCACTGGAGTGCTACTGAAATCAAAACCAAAACTGGACACGAAGGGTAACAAGAAAGCTTTCCATAGGTAGACCAGCAACACAAGGAGGACAAAGAGAATTGTGGGGATAGACTGACAAAGACAAGGATAAGCCTTTGTTGTGAAGTGACTTTGCTTTCTCAGTGTTTATGGGTGCAGTCTGCTCTCTAGCCTCCCTAGAGCCTACAATGATCAGTAAGTAGAGTCTGGGGCTGGAAGTGCTACCCACAAGACAAGAATATGAAGCTAGAGACCACTTAGGTAAATTGGATGCTCAAAAGTCCATGCAACTGGATGGGAAGTATCCAAAACTGCTTATGAAACTTGCCAACACTGTAGTGAGACCTGTCTTGTTGTTGAAAGGCTGTGGTGTCAGGATGAGTCTTGATAACTGAAAAACACAAAAATTGTATCCATCTTCAAGAAGAGTAAGAGGAGGATGTCAGGTACTAAAAGGTGGGCTTCTTAATGGGATGTTCTGTGGGATAGTTACAGAACAAATCAAAACAAAAAGTTCACCGTTCACAAACTTGAGGGAGCTGTTGATCTACTGATGTCTGATGATCTCTGTCATTCACAGGAATCTCGACAAATTGGAGAAGTACACTTAGAGAATCTTCATTAAGTTCAAGGAAGGAAATGTGAAGTCTGGCACCTTGGGAGGAATACTCCCATGCAACAGAACTGGCTGGGGACTGACTGTCTGGAAGCAGGCTTGCAGAGAAGAAGCTGAGGGCCTGATGGACAAGTTGAAGAGGAATCAGCAGCGTGTCCTTAAAGCAATTAAGGTAAAGCATACAGTGGTCTGCATTAGTAGGAGTATAGGAAGGACATCAAGGAAAGTGACTCTTCACTTTGCTGAATACTATGAAAACACCTCTAAAGTACTGTGTCTCTTTTAGGCAGAAAAAGTGATAAACAACTGGACTCAAGTGAAGTGGGTCAATAGACTGGAGCATGTGATATCATTTGAGACAGAAAAGGTGCCAAGGGGCAAATCCAGCTGACCATCTTCTTAAATGGATGGTTACAGAGAAGCCAAACTTCAGAGCAAAAGGCAAGGGCCAATTAACACAAGCTGCAGAAATGAAAATATCATCAGATGTTAGAGGAAAAAAAAATACCATGAACGTGATCCGGAACAAGTTTCCCAGCTTATTAAAACCACAAATGCTTACAGAAATGCTGTAAATGCTTCCTTTCTCAACAAATGTCCCCTAGCACATCTTTTCATGTTTGACTGGTCAGTCAGTGTTTGGTGTCTCTGCTTGAAATACCCAGCAAGTACAAATCACATTAAAAAATTACTTTAATGTAAATGAATCTCATTGTTTCACGTTTCCAAAACTAACTCAAGTCAGCTCAGCCTTGTTTACCTGATTGTTTCCTCACAACTGTTTTTAAAATAATACTAACTGCAGATCTTAGCAGGTGAAGACCAACTGTTTCAGTCTGGAAAATTCACACTCTGTATCTGCCAACAAGCAGAATGTGATAAAACCAAAGAAATTATATTAAAAAAAAAATCCAAAATAAATCAGCCTCATACTCATAATCCTAGGACATCCAACATGGCAAAAGAAACTGCCAAACTGCATTTAATACTAATGGTCTGTTCTCCTTCAGAAAAGAAATAATACATGTGTTGTCAATAACTTTTGGCAGCTGTTAGTAGATTATCATGGGATTAGATGTTTGAAGTTTGTAGACAAAGTATTTGTTTGACAGAGTTGAGGGTTTAATTGCAAGTTCTCTAAATGTTTTATTGGTTGCACAGTCATTTGCGGGACAACGCATCTATAACCAACAATTTAAAACCAGCAGGAGTTTTGGGCCCTGAGGGCAATCTGAGGCTGACTGTCCCTCCCCACCTCCCCATGTGCTACCCTCACCCCCAGACCCCATTTCAGCCCAGTCTGGGGCCACGAGTCTCAGCTCCAGGACTACCCTGCAGCACAAGGTCTCCAGCTCCAACACAGCTATGCTCTGCCCAGACAAAACCACCGCTCACAAATTTAAGGCATCAGGGAGTCAAAAGCACAAACACAGTTCCTGGAAGACCTGCTGTTACAGGAACTTCCCTGTCCAACCATACAAGAGTGACTCAGTCAGTCACACTCATTCCACCTGAGCTGAAACCTTCGCAGCAACACACCCCTGCACCCACACAAGGTTTCCTTACCGCTTCCCAGGTTTCCCATAGCAGTGCCTCAGGTATCCAGATCCTTAAACCAATTCAATCTTGGTGCAATAAACAACAAAATAACAGCCTGAGCTGGTGGCTTTGAGGAAGGACCTCAAACAACGTAATCCCAGGACTTTTATCCCCTCACGGTCTAAATGCCGGAAAATCTGGAGTCATTGGCTCCTGCTGTGTCTGGTCCCCTGGATGGGTCACAGGTGCCCTTTGTTATGTGGAGGCTCAGCTGTTCATTGCCTCTTGGCTTGGGCCCAGCCCCCAGAGCTCAACCTGCAGCTCCATCAGAAGCTCCACACCAAGCTCCCTGCACTGAATGTGTTCCTCAAAGCTGCTCCTGTGTGTGTTCTGTGATATTTGAGGACACGTGCATATACTTGTGAGTTACAAACTTTGTGTTCCAAGTTGAAAGTAACCTGGGTAGATTTAGAAAATATTCAGACATTTTTAGCTCATCACAGCAAAATAATTTACAAATCTTTTACAGGTATAAAATAATTTATGTTACAGCTGGAATTTCAGCAGCAAAATTAAAAAACCAATTATCTACATAAAGCCATGCAAATAACTTCTCTATTGAATGTCTTCTATGACCTTCAGTTATTTTCATTATTTTTCTCTTCTAAGACATTTGAGATTCACTTTTCTTTGGACAGAAATCTTTTGTAAAGATCTGTCAGTAGTGTTTTGCCTATATATATATGTATTTGCCATCCAAAAGTAATCTACATGCCCAATTAAAACAGAGGTTCATACTAAATCAATATTAGAAGTTAATATTTTGCCCTTATGGAAATAGGCTGTCTTCTGCTTCAGCTAACACAAAATACACACCATGACTCATTGTATTTGATTTACTTGTTCAAAAAAGGAAAGCAAAATAAAATAAATAAAGCCAAGACTTGATGATCGTAGTCACTTCTAAACTAAAGCTGAAAACACTTGACAATTATTCCCCCATTCTCAAAGACACACCTTCCAGAATCTGAGTTCTATCCTCATCACTTTGTTAAAAGGTAGACTGAAAGTTGTTTCATGTTCTTCCTTTATCTGAGTATCAAAACAGAGACAACTAAATACTGCAAGATACGTTTTGGTTTTGACAGAAAAAAAGCAAAAAAGAACAAAATAAAACCCCAGTAATCATTATGTTGATTCATCATTATAGAATTTTTTTTAATGCCAAATTGCAACATCTGGGATCTACTACACTTCTTTAGGTAAAACATGCAACATCAACAAATTCCATGACATTTACTTTGAACTTTACCTCCAAACAGAAGTGACCAACCTGACTCTTCTTCACTGTATAAGGAAAAATGGTTGGGCACATATCTTTGTTCTCCATGTGTCTACACACATCAAGTCTACAAGTAATCAACCTATGGGATGCGTTACTGTCTGCATTTTTTAAACCTCTCCCTGTGAGATGAACTGAGCCACCTCCAGAACCTTTTCTAGATCAAAAACCATTCAGCAAAATATACTGACATTAACAAGTAGTTCAAGGGCAGTCAAAAATACATTTTCTGGTAGCCTCCCCAGCTACCAATCAAACAAACCAGCTCCAGTTGTGCTGCCATGCTTTTCTGTTTACTCCTGTCAGCAACCCAAGGACAGTGAGCATGGTTTCATGTAGATCCAGTTCACAGAATCATGGAATAGTTGGGGTGGAAAGGAACCAGTGCTAACCAGAGAGGGAGTATCACCTCCCTCAACCTGCTGGGCTCAGCTCAGTGCAGCCTAGGGGACTCTTGGCCTCTTTTGCTGCAAGGGCAGGTTCATGGTGAACTTGGAGCTCACCAGGATCACCTGTTCCATCTTTGCAGCCAATTCATGAACAGCCTTCACTCCCATGCAACCCCTTGAAAAACTTCATGGCAGAGCTCTGCTCTCAGTGTGGGTCCAGCATGGAAGTAAGAAATGGCTGGATAGGATTTGGCTGACTGATTAGGGTATTCATCTGTTGAGGGAAGAACTGGGCGCCACTGTAGCTTAAAACAAAGTATTATTTCATAAATCTTGTTTGCAATGTTCAAATCTCTTTGCTTCGACTGTCAAACATCTGGAAAACTGTAAAAAAATAAACCCACAAGTCTGGAACACTTTGGGATTGGTGCATATCAGGATACATGAAAGAATTTTGATAGTAGGACATTAACAGTCAGTTCCAGTCATCACAAAAGGAGTTAGAGAGAGAATCTTGCTTCTCACTGACCCAGAGGGCTTAGCATAAACCAATAGGCTCAAACACGGCAAAAATGAATAAATAGTACATGATTTTTTTTCTGGGACTGTGGTATTTTAATTGAATTAACCTGTAAGAGAAATGCTCACCATACACACCAGCTAGCCACACTGCCAATGTGGCAATTATTTTCAATTACATTTTTCTCTCACAAAAGCTGTCAATCCATCTGCAAAATGTAAATATGTCATAGCATTTAAAAGGCAACAATTCAGACCTAATTAAGCTTCAATCCTGAAAAGTAATTAATTTCATCTCATAGTTTAAATCGGGAAAGATGGTGGAACATTACAGCCTACTTAGTCAATTTATAAAAAGCAAAATTTATTCACTGAGGAAAGGTCCTTATTTGCTCTGACTTTAAACCTGTCTCATGAATGGCTGAGTGACAGAAGACCAGAAAAAAGCTGGTCTGGACACTGAGCAATGCACTGATCTATACCTTAGTAATCACAAGTAATCAGAAGATACAGAGAATTAAAGCTCTGTCTCCCTCCCCATATGCAAATAACCACCAACAGTCAAAAGCAGTTCAGAATCTGGTTCTCAGTATTCCCATCTTTATTACAGTCACATTTCTGCTTCTAGAAGCAGATCCCATCAGATTCTAAATCATTCTGATTGTGGTAATTTCCATATTTTACTAGACCTTTTGCAATTCTGTAGTTATTGATGTTAACTACAAAAAGAATAATCCCCAATTTCTCCAGTAATGAACCATGATTATCTCCTCAGACCCTGAGGGTGACTTTGAAAAGAATGTTAGTTATCTCTAATGGAGATATGCAAACAGATGTTATATTTGTCATCTGATTAAGCTTTCCAGAATGGTCGTTAAAATCACTTACCCATATGGAATATCATATGTACCTACTGTTTAACTGGGCAAAGCATGTTCCTTGGTCTGAAGAAAATATATAATTTGTGATATTTTAGGAACAGCAAAGAACACAATTTTTTCCTGTTCTCCTTTGAGATTATATTGGGGTTATCTGGATGAAACTGTTTTCAAGACTCCTCTCATCTGCAGCACAACAGTGTGTAAAGACAATCAAGATCTTATGGATCTTAAATAAGGATAAATGGAAATAACTTGCTTATTCCTGTGATTGCTGGCTTTGACCAGCTCTTCTGCCAAAGAAGAGCTATTTCTATGTTTCACTAAGGAAGCCATTTAAAATAACATTATCACCTGTGGTCATTGCATATGCCTAGTTTTCTCACTATTGAAGTTGAAAGCTTTGGGTCTAATTTGCAACAAGATCAAAAAAGAACAAAAAATGCATCTGATGCCAGCACAAATTTTCTCATACACTTCATCTTCTTTACAAGGCTGAGCAAACCCTGAATTGTCAAGCATGAATAAATCAAACATCCATTAGTGTGAAAGTGAGTTTAGGTTTTCAGTTTGGGTTTTTTGTTTGTTTGTTCGTTGGTCTTTTGTTATTTCCCTGTGCTCTAATTTGCCCTAGAGTTTGTTATCCGAGTGATTATGTTTCCTCTCTCCCCTCCTGGTTTCCAGCTGCACTCTCCTCACTCTGTCTTTCACAGAACCCATGAAGACAGATGGATTCATATAACCACTAATGCCCAGTTTCAAAGCTGCTCAGACTCAAAATGTGGCTGCGTTAGCACAGAGCTGTTCCCAAACTCAAACAAACTCATACAGTCTGTTTCTCACTCAGATTTATTATAATGGGGCACAGAACATAAAGACTCTGTGCTTACAGTTCCAATAAACATACACATCCAAGGATGGAGTGACTTGTTATGGAAAAAGGCTAGCTTCATCTTGAAGCTAATCATGCTTAATCCCTGGGAAAATAATACCCATGCACTTTGGTTAGCAGTGGGAACAGTAAGAACATTCAGCATGTGCAAGAAAAAATAGCTCTTTGAAGACTTAATTATTATCTCTAGCAAATATATGGAGAGCCTTTGTGAATTCTGGATTGCAACTCAGCCAAATTTGTTTGCATTTTCAAAAGCACCACCATTAAAGAAAATAATCTGGCTCTTCTAGAAGTGCTGGAATATCAGGAATACAAAAATGTTAGTCCATAAATGACTAAATTATTATGGATAAAAAATGGTCAGATCAGCTAGCTTGAGGCAGACACAGAACATGGAAAATTTTAGTTCAACATTTAAAATTTTTCAAAGTTACACACTGAGAAATGTTTGTACAGACAGAAGACATTCTAATGGTATCAGTTATCAGTTCTGCCCACCTTTGCTGCTTTTAGCTGGGCTAGAGGTAATTTTCTTCATAGGAGCTGGTACAGGGCTGTGTTCTGGATTTGTTCTGGAAGCAGTGCTGGTAGCACAAAGATGGTTCATTCCTGCTGAGCAGTGCTCACACAGAGCTGGGGGCTTTTCTGCTCCTCACTCCACCCCACCAGCGAGGGGGCTGGGGGTGCACAGGGAGCTGGGAGGGGACACAGCTGGCACAGCTGACCCTGACTGACCACAGGGATATCCCAGACCCCAGGGCATCATGCTCTGCAGATAAAGTTGGGGGAGAAGAACAAAGGAGGGGACACGGTGAGTGATGATGCTTTCCTTCCCAAGCTCCCATTAAATGGGAGGGACTGTTGTCCTACAGATGGCTAGGACCTGCCTGACCATGGGAGGTGGTGCATGAATTCCTTGTTTTGTTTTGCTTGCACAAGCAGCATTTGATTTACCAGCTAAACTGTCTTTAATACAACCCTCGAGTTTTCTCATTTGACCTTTCCAATTCTCCAATCCCCAATCCCAGTGAGGGGAGCGAGTGAGTGGCTGTGTGGGGCTGAGCTGCTGACTGGGGTTAAACCATGACAATATCAAATTCAACTGTGATGGCTATGATGTAATAATTATAATTACTTTCTCCAGTTAAGTAACTTTGGTTTTTACCAAGTCTATAATTTATCTCAACCAGACCTTTTCCTTGAAATACACTTAAATGTTTCCTATATAAATATAGGAAATATATANATATAGGAAACATATATATATATATATATATATATATAAATAAGAATAAATAATTCCTATGTATAAGAAATTCCTAAATATAGGAAAAAAATGTATACATACTTTTTTATTATTATTTCTTTGTTATAGCATCAGTGTAACACAAAGAAATGTTGTCTCCTTTCTACACCTGCTTGATTCAGATGCCCAGACAGTGCTGCATGAGGTGCAGGTTTCTTTGTCCTCATGGCAGCTGCTCCAACTGGTTCTGCTCTCTTCCACCTTCACCTTTCCCTTTTCACCTGCCACATCTGTTTGTCTCATCCTCTAGTATTCAAGATTCTGATTATACTTCCATTTCCTCATTGGTTCATCTGTCGTTTGGAGAGGGAAGTTACCATAATGCATTCCAGTAATTTCTTGGAATGGCAATGCTTTGCTATGTTGTCCCCCTAACAGATACCAAGGTGAAGCCCCCCATGAGGATCAGGGACTGTGAATCTGAGACTGATCCACTGTCTATAGAGAGACTCATGTGCTTTATATTCTTGTTTTGGTGCTGTGTAGCAGACCCCCACTATGATGCCACCTGTCCCTGCCCTCCCTTTAATCCTGACCTGTACACTCGTGGTCTCCTCCTCACCCATTCCCAGGTGGAGCCCCTTGAGCTCCACATTGAGCAGAAAGGTAACAATACAACCCATGCTATTGTAACTGGTACACCTGACTGATGATAAATTTTCCCCCTACTGAATATTCTTAATGACAACATCAGATTTCAATTTATTGTGCTCTTAGGACCAAATTAAAACAATAAATAAGGGCATATGGGTTTCCAAACAAAGAGCCATTTCATTTAGTGAGTCTGTACTGGAGAAGTTTCTGCAGTAGTAGGTGTTAAGAGCTGAACTTCAACAAATATAGAACAAAACAAGAGATGAAAGTCTGTGTTGTGCCTTTGAGATTTTCTACATAGCTCAGGCATCATTAAAAGGAGTTACTGCTGAAATCTGAAGCACAGTAATTGCCTGGCACTCCCTGCCTCTGTCATTGTGCCCTGAGTGCCTTTGTGCATCCAGGTTAAACCCTGCTGCCAAGGGCAAACTGCAGAAGGGCACAGGGAAGGTGCCGTGACGCTGTTCTTGTCCGGAGCCAAGCACTCTGCAGGAGCTGCCTTGGGCTCTTTCCCAGTTCTTCGAGACACAATTAATGAGGCCAAGTCAAATTCAGCCTCTCTCAGAGCAGAGCCCTCCCTACAGCAAAGATCCTCACAAGGTGCAGTAACATCCTAGTGAGGTGCCTGCAGCACCTGAAGCCCACAGGGGTGCTGGGTGTGTGATAACATACTCCAGTACACCAGTCCCTCCAGCAGCCCTGCCTCCAGCAGGATTCCTTATGCCAGTGTTGGCAAGCATCCCCAACACTGGGATCTCCAGTAGCAGGAGAGAGAGGAGACAGGGAGGAGGGGAGAGAAAGAGCTCAGTGGAATGCTGTCCTCCCTACAAGTGATACAGAGCACTGGACAGGTAGAAGCAAGCCATTATAAAAGTAGTAGGTGTTATCAGTTCTGTGGGTGTTTTTTACCAGTTCCATGTTGTTGGGGTTCTTTTTGCCCTTTTTTTTTTAGAATTCTGAGGGTAGCTTGTCAACACGGAGTCAAGAGCCACAAAATCAAATTGGAAAATTTCATCAACTGAACTTGTAGAACACAAATTAGGTTTCTCCATGATATCAAGCAAGCTTTTTACACAAAAGTCATTTAAGAATTCTTTGAAGAACAGGCTTTTCAAATTAAGTGGGTTTTTTTCTAACCGTTAAATAGTTAACACCTGATGCAAAAGTAATTTTTAAATTCTTTTGATCCCAGTCAATGAATTACAGCAGATTATTAACATTTCAATTTACACTAAGTGCATTTACATTTAAATTACCCTTATTTAAATACAACTTTGATTATTTCAATTCTAATATAGCAATTCTTAAATTCCTTATGAACTTTTTCTGATCAAATACATTTAAAAAGACAGCCTTGAAGCAGTACTCAAAATAATGGATACAACAAATCTGAATAAATTTTGCAAAAGGACTGATCAAATATAATTAATAATTAAGCGCAGTTTCACATGATTGAAAGTATAAACCCTGACACTTTCCTAGATGGTTTTAGTAAATAACAGTATCTTTGCTGTGTATTTATTTTAGAAGTGACTTTAATGAATCTCCCTTTTTTTTCTCTTCTGAAGAGTCCTTCAGTGTTGCTTCTAAGGGTCAATAAAATATGTAAATATTTAAGGTTCATACTAGTCTATCAGCCTCCTGAAACAGTTTCAATGAATACACAGCATTTTTTTCCATAACATTGAAAATATTACAATTTTATCAATCTCTGTTTACCTATAACTACCTGCATATGCCAGCTTGTGTGCCCTTTGTTAATGTTCAGTGATTGTACAGCCAATCAGCCAGGACCAAAACAGATACGTTATTTAAATAAATTTGCAAGTGATTGCACACTTGAAAAGGTCACTACAGACTAAAGAGCACTACAAGAATCACACACTCTAAAAGAAAAAAAGGATTAAAAGTTAGGCAAGATCAACTTGTAGTTTTCAATATAGTAACTTTGCCTTGAATTATAATTGCCTGCTACATTGCTAAACCTGCTACAGTAAGAGAAATATTTTTTAAAAATTAAGAATTTTAGAGATCCGTATAACATTCTTAAATGTTTTCTCAGTAATAAACTGGGTAATTACTAATTTGTTTCCAACATTTCCTCACTTGGCTTCAACAGGTTTTCTAAAGTTTAGGATATTCGTTACTTGTTCCTTCACAGCCTGCAAGATTTGAGCCAAGAATGAAGGTTTTTGGAAGTTTACTGCTGACAGCATGTGGTTGAAAGAAAAAGGGAAAGTGTGAAAAACAGCTAAATATAACTTGCATTTACATATTATCTTCAGAAAAAAAGGGTACATTATAATTTAATATACAATAAATAAAGCACTGTAGGTTGGGACAAGGAAGGGTGAAATAAATTCTCCGTGATTAACAACAGAGAAAAAATAATGCTAAATAAATTAGAAAAGATAACAATGACAATAAGTGGCCTTATGATAAAATCAATAAAATAAATGGGATATGTAAAATGGCAGAACAGTTATGTCTTTTTGAAGATACTTTTTCCATATCAATCTCACAAAAGTTGGCTTTGCTTTTCTGGGCTCAGCTGTGGCCAGCTGGACAAAACTGGAGAATCAAATTTCTAAGGAGAAAAATCTGAATTAAAATCACACAGCTGTCATCCTGTCAGCAACTACAGGAATGGAACCATTGGAACAGGATGTCCAGAGAGGCTGTGTAGTCCCAATCCTTGGAGATTTCTGAGACCAGGTTGGACAAAGTCCACAGCAACTGCCCATGAAATCAAAATTGAGACATCTTTCAGCAGGAGTGTGTTGCAAACTCTTTGTTTTAACTCAATGTAGAGCTTAAAGTGAAATTGCATTTGCTCATAGAGGCCAAATCATGCTGCTGTTTTTTCAAGATTAATATGTAAAGGATCACAACCTTCTTGTTTAGCAATAATGAAGTGATATCTGATTCAAAGCTCATGCAAAAGCAATTTAGCTGAAGGAATCACATAAAGGTGTCAAATCATCAGATGGAGTCAAGGAATTTCAGGGCAAAATTCTGGCTGAAATCAAGATAGATTCAACTATGCTCAGACTTGGCCAGTAGTCACACAATAGTTTAAATGACTGGAAATATCCTCTTTTTTCACATAGGAGACAGAGGTCTGAGTTCTGAAAAGTATTTGTGTAGATAGAGAGAAAAAATTGATATTTCCTCCTATTTTACACTTCTGATCCGACATATCAGTCAGAAGCATGAATATATATATAGACCTGCAGTTCTCATTCAACATTTTGTGTGTGTGTGTGTGTGTGTGTGTGTATTTACATATTTCCATTATATTTGCATGATTCTATGACTTCAAGCAATAAGACAATTAACTTGCTGCATGGAGTCTTGGAAGTATGAAATCTCTGTAACCTGCCACAGTTCCACCATAAACCTGCCAGGCAAATGCTTGCCCATGCCTTGCTTCCTTCCATCCACCTACCAACCTGTTTTGCTTTTCAAACCATGACTTCTGTGTGTGCTCTCTGCAGTACTCCTGCTGCAGATGGCATCACAGCAAAGGGAGCCCTCTCCTCTCCCCCCTTCTCCTGGAAACAGCAGGTCCTCTGCAGAGAGGGTTCTTTAACACATGAGTTGATCTGTCAGTTTACCCCTGATCACACAAATACCATGTTACATTCCATACTTGCTGCTGCCTGGGCTCCACTGCTCCAGAGACTTACTGGCTATAATTCCATGTTTCTGTTGAAAAACATTTTAATTCTCCATTCGAAGCTTTGCATAGGTGCATAATATGTGCCACAAAATTAATCACAAGGAGGACAAAAATATTCTTTAAAATATGATATAGGGCTGCAGAATAATAATTTGTTGATTTGTTTTTGTTGTGTTTTTTTGGTTGGGTTTTTTTTTCTGCTTTTTTGGGGTGGATGGATGTTACTGTGTTGCCTTTCTTCATAACCCAGGTAAAACCTGATTGTTGTTATATTGTTTGAATAAAAAAGAAAAAAAAGTGATTGTTTGTATTGAAACTAGTTAAGTGAAACAATGGGCCCAGTTAAGTTGTAACTTTCTGTTTATACACTGCTAAAACCTTCTATCTAAAAGACAGTAGCCAGTGTTGTATTAATTACAAAAAGCAGGAGCTGACTTCACTATTGCAAAAAGCTTTACATTTAGATGAGTGATAAACAATTATAGCAAATTGCTTCAAGGATGACATCATCTAGTGGAAAAATGGGGCTAAGAGAGAAAAAACAAAAATCCCCCCAGTTTCTGTGCTTCACCTCAATACATTTTCAGTGGCCTACAACTTTATTTCTCTCTAAAAAGAATCCCATTTCCCACTTCTTCTCTCAGCCAGGGCTTGTGTGCAAGTTGAAATGAAAGGGCATGAAAAATATTTCAGCCAACACTTGTCCTCTGTCAAACCAAGTGCAGTGACTACAGAAGCCACGAGATGGCACATGGTTTGTGCCCTGGTTCTCACAGTAAAAACAAAAGCTTGTGTTAGGAATCAGAAGGATGAGTTACTACAGCTTTATTAGTTTCATCTTTTCAACAACAAACATTTTCCGCTTCATGAGTTCAAAATCTGACTTTATTTGTTGCAACTATTGAAGTTTCAGGAAAAGAATATAATTCAAGGGCATTAATCCCACCTCCAGAAAGTATACACATACCATGGCAGTTAAATATACTGCTTTTACCAAAAAGCCAACTGCAGTGTGCTCAGGCACCTATTTTGGTTAATATAATCTGACTACAGCAAACAAACAGATTTGTAAAACTATCTCAGTGAGCAAAAAACTAATACAACATGCAAATTCCAGTGAATATAGCCTATAACTTGCTTCCAATCCCTGAAATTCTTTTATAAAATGCATTCACGACCAAGGCAATATTTAGGAATCTTACACATATGCATCATCCCTACAGCACTATTTATTTCCACCAAAATTGATGTCTTATGAACCCGTTTCCTTCTCCATGGAAACTACCTGAAATATGGCAAATGATAAGAACAACTCCATGGAAGCTTTACAGGAGCAAAGACAGTAATGTTTATTCCCATGACCTTATTCCTAGATACTGCTCATATTTATTGAAATTATTGTATTCCATAATAATAATTATTGTAATTGTAATAATTGTATTCCACGAAAGTTTTCAGGGTTTGCTCTAGAGTTTTATTCTGTATTGGAAGCAAAGAAGCATCTCTTATCCAGCAGGGGTGGGGTGGTGGGAACCAGGACAGTGACTGATTTTTGCTTCAGTACATCTCTGTGATCATTTTTGCTCTCCTTAGTAGGAACTCCTTTGGCTTTTCTAAACACACTTTCAGGCATCATACAGCAGTTTGGTATCACATTTGTTCCAGTTTCAGACACTGAAAACTGTGTCCTGAAGAAGACAGATATGAGAAACTTTAAAGTAAACACCAGCTTTCTTTCTGCCATAGTTCACACAAGACCAGAATGTCCAGCATGACATTCTTTTGGATTAATAGATACTGACTATTAAGTTCCCAATGTCTCTTCTGAGTATTTTACAGGCTAATTTTACTTTTAATGCTAACAGCATAATTATGAAAAGTATCTATAAACTCCTTTCAAGTGAGCTAGCAAAGCAATACTCCAGCTTCCTTAATAAAACCTCTTTGAGCTGCAGTGTTTCTAGGTTTCAAATATTAAAGCTACATTTTATGTGGTGCTTATCTACCACAGTGACAGGATTCTAAAAGATGGTTTCTAATTCAATTCACAGTAGACCCATCTACTGGTTATTGATATTCCTAAGCTTGTATAAAATTATATCATGTTTTCTTTCCAGTTTGGGAATATTCTTCTGGTTTGGATCTTATTAAATCTAATAATCTTATAAGCTAAATTTGTCTTATACAAGTCAGGCTGCAGTCATATACTAGAGAAGAGATTCATGAGATGAAATGCTCTTCTCCAGCTCTATCCCTTTTGGTCTCTTCAGTGGAACTCTTGTATCCTAAAAGGACAGGGTTTTAAAGAATTAATTTTTGAAGTCCACCAGCACCTTGTATGTGATCAAGTGGTATGGGAACAAATGCATTTAGAAAATCCCTCAGTGCATCCTTTTTACCATTTCCCAATGTCTCACTTCATTCGTAATGGCGCTAACACAGGTCCATTGTAACACTGACTTATATTAATTTAGTATAAAAGTAGTCCAGAAATATCTATATGACTAATTGTCTCAATACAGTAGATTAAGACCAGTTATTAAGGGAATTGCATACTGCAGAAGACAACCGCTTTATATGTGTGAAACAAAAGAAAGATTCTTTTATTGTCTCTTGTTCTTTTCCTTTGAAACTCACTACTTTGGCACTTCAAAAAACAACACCAGAAGGCAAGATAACAACAGTGACAGCAGGGGAAGACTCAGAAAGAAGGGGAAGGAAGACTGTATTTCTTTGCTCAAGGATTTGTTTTGGCCATAAAAGATTTATGCAGTATAACAATTATAGATAGTTGTTTTCCTTCCCTATCTAATTAGAGTAAAATTGCATTAAGAAATTGAATACATTTTTCATTCTGTTCACTTCCATTATAAGGGACACTAGTGTTCAACAAACTGCAATAGCTAGAAGAAAATACCTACTACATTTGATTGCATTCAACCATAATTCCCATGTAGCAGCATCAAAACAGCAAAGAGTTTTGTACACTGGTGGCACAGTAAGCTGCCTGCAACCTACATGCAAAGGAAAATACTCAACTCCCCCTTTCTCTTAAAATTACAGCCTGCAAAATATTTATGGCAGACAGTTGACATAAAATGCATGACACTCTCCATGGGGAACAATGACCCCTCAGGCAAGCTAAAGACTGGAAAAGTGAACACAAAATACGACATGTACACAACACACGTGAACTTTAACTCCAAATTCCAGCTATCATGATAGCACTTGTGAAAGAATAAACTGGTTCACAAATAAAATGGTTCAGCATAGACCTAATTTAGTCAATGAACGACTTGCAAGGTTTTCAGACTTCAAAGAACTTCAAACATCAGATATTGAACATGCACAGCTATAAAGGCATATAGAGAAAGGTGAGAAGGGCTTCAAACCCATTCTGGAGCACAATTAATATCAGTCTCATTTGACTGGCAATATGATAGCAATTTCTCTTGCTCAGAGGCCAAAAAAAAAAGCAAAAAAAGAATGGGAAGAGGACACCTAAAAGGCCTCAAGGCCATGTTGCAGAGGGGTTTGAGCAATCTGGTCTATGGGAAGGTGTTGAAAGGGAACACCTTCCCATAGGAAAGTTGAAACTAGATGATCTTTAAGGTCCCTTCCAACCCATCCCATTTTGTGATTCCTTGATACTAAGGCTGTTTCCAGGCTGAACTGAGATGAATGAGATATATTAGAAACCACTGGAGCTTTTTGCTAAGTCCCAGGTGCTATTCCAAGGCCAGAAGGCATGACAAGCAGCCAAGGACAAAGTGGCCCTTGCAGTCATAGTAAAGCAGACTGAATTTCATAGTGAATTTAATCTAATTAATTGCTCTTTAACCAAGGTTCCCAAAGCTGTAAATCAAATCACCTACCACAATATGGTCTTACCCAAACAAATAAGAAGTAGAAATCTTTAAAAAGGGCTGGTGTTCACTGTGTACATTCCTTCTCTAAGTCTGTTTATGTCTCCGTTTTTTTTTCACCTGACATTTTCTCAATTTTTCCTCCTTATGTTTTGCTTCTCTCAGGCTCTTCAAAACCTACTGCAAACTGAATATTATAAGTTTTAATAAAACCGTACTTAAACTGGAATAAACTTAATTTTCCATTCTTAGATATTATAACTCATTATATAATCCCTAGTTTGCTAAAAAACCTCTTGTGGTTTAACCTCTATAGGCAGCTAAGCTCCCCACAGCTGCTCACTCCCTCCCAGTGGGATGAAGGAGAGAATAGGAAGAGCAGAAGTGACAAAATTCCTGCCCCAGCTAAAACCAATAGAAAACCAAAAAGCCGCAACAATCTTTTAGAGGTATTACCTCCCAACCAAATATAAGACCAGCAACACTGACACAGGAGAGTGTAGGTGACTGATTCTTGACGGATTTACCAAAGTCAGAGAGATTTTGGATCATGCTGAAGATGTGGCCCCCCTTGATGTGCATGCTGCTCTCAAGACACCCCATCCACTACATCTCCCCAGCATTTGTTTTAAGGGGTTAAAATCCCCCACACTATTTCCTGTAAAGGTTCTCCCATTGAAAGGGTAACTCCTGCCTGACATTCTGCATCTGTTCATTTCATGTCAGTCTTTTTCTGTGCTCTGTGCTTTCCCTAATAATCTCTAGGATACAAGAAGGGGTTTGAGGTCTGGATTTTTGTTGGGGTTTTTTGTGGTTTGTTTGTTTGTTTTTTCCTAGCTGAGGTTATCATATTTGGGAATGACCATAACTAAGATTTCAGTCTTGGGTATCCAGAACTCACTATATTAAAAGTGTTCATCCAGTCTCCACCATCATAAGCACAGATCTACAGTCATTAATTTTAAATTTCATCAGCCATTTTATCTTATAATCTTAAGGTCCTTTTGCAATTAATCACCCAGAGTTTCTTTCCTAGATAAATCTGCACTTTATGATCACCTAATAAATATAATTCTTGACTATCCACCCCAAATATCCATCCCAAAATCAAATGAGGCAATATATGAACCAAATGTATTTTGCTCTTCCCCCTCCCCAAGAATCAATCACCTACACTCAAAATCAATACCAAGCTGCTACACAGATCTTGCAAATCACTTCATACATACCATAACATGAAAATAAATAATAAACATCACCTTGTTTATATTGTAATGGCAATTCTATTTGTATTAAAATATCTCTATCTCTCTCTTATCTATATTCCTAAGTTAAGCATGGTAATATATTAAGTGTCTATATTTTAGATTTGCAAAGAAGTTGCTTCCTTTAGAAATTTTTCCTTCCACTACCACATACTAATATTGGAAAGATTACAAATTTACATATTTGTGTAATCAAATTAATGTATGCTATGAAACATTTTAAAAAAATTATGTTTCAGTTCTTGAAAACATTAAAGTACATTTTAAAATATATCCTATCATGGTGGTTTATTGCTTTTTTTTTACTTTGGGATTTTATTTTCATAGAGAGGTGCAGGAAAATGAGCACAAAGCAGTTAATTCTGTAAATGATTATTATGAAAATGAACAATAGAAGAATCCTTTAAAATAATCCTCTCTTACAGCCTTCAGTGCATTTAAAAAGGAAACGTCTGAAAAGAATGGAATTGTGAATGATTGTTATGACCCATTTCCTATTATCACTCAAGTACTGCCACCAGAACCATAATATAATCTAGTCCTCATTAAAAAATGCTTTATGCTCTTTTGTATGGTTAAGTTTGGTCTTCTGAAGTTTAAAAGGATTTCTGCTTGAAGGTTAACTTAGAACAAGTCTTTATTTGCATTACTTATAAGTGTCCATTTACAAGTAACAGCATTGATGAGAATAAATTTGTTAAATCAGAGTAGTAAAATAATAACAGAAACTAAGTAGTAAAATAATAACAGAAACTAAGTTTGCTGCACAAATACCCTGAAAACAGAAATAAATAGCATTGTATACAATATGTTATATTGATCTCTAACACTACGAGTCAGATATATTCCAGAGATTATTACTGCAATTCTGCTTGCACTGAAGTCAGCAGAAGACTTTGACCTTAACCAAGTTCCTACCAAGTCATTCTGAGATATAATTTTTCTTGTATTTTTACCATTTCCAAGCCTGTATTTATTATTAACAGAGTTTATTAATTTAGTCTGTATTAATAACAGAGTTTAATAACTCTGTTATTATTAACAGAGTTTGGGATTTCAAACAATGAGGTTGAAGCATGGTGAAAACCTGCACAGTTTTGCAAACATTAGAGTGATTGTCAACATTCTTCTTTAAAAATTTCTATATTTATTGCAAACAATTTGTTTTCAATTTGTTTTTAATCAGATATGGAAAAGAGAAAATATAATGCCAAGGAAATAAGACTTCATTGGTAATTTTTGACATATAATACTACATAGCAGTCATTATATTCACTACAGAATTCATATAGCCACACTGATACCCAGAATGAATTATCCCTTATTTCAGAACTCTCATCTGAGATGTTGCAAAGACTCCCTGATTTTCAGCAAAATCTACTAAATTATACATTCTGACACTTCAGAAAGTATCAGAGAGAACTGTCTTAGCCTTTTAAAGCATCATATTCCTGGGTGAGCATTTACAAAAATTCTGAGAACATATTCATGACAAGTTTCAAAAAAATTATTGCAAATTAGGAACGATATATGACAAGCATATCTAATGTTAATCTCTTAGACACAACCATATGCAATTGCCAATCATGTTTAATCACATTACTTACAGCAGCCAAAGTATTCTGCAACATTACCTGGAAACAATTCAATCTAGTTTTGTGCTTCTTCAGAAGACGCTCTTCCAAAGTTTGTCTCCATTTAAAAATAGTGAGAAGAGATGGCCACTTCAGCTGGCTTGACTGTTGGGTTTTCCCTTTATGCCCATCCAAGGAACACCTTTTTTGGTAATGTGGGCACAAAACCTCATGAGATGCTGCTTTTACACTAGGTACACTTCCTCTGTGATTCATCAAGGCCGAGTTATTTACCATTAGATAGTTCATTCTTAACCCCAGCCTTCTGATAACTGTTTTCTCACTTTAAAATAAAAATACCACCCCTAATATATTTAATAAGTTTCCCTTACATATCTTTTTCCAAAGCCTCATGAAAGCATTTTTGTTTTCTGCTTACAGTAGTAGTCTGTACTGTAAATTATAAATTTTGCTGTATTTTATGGTACTGAATGCTATTAATTGTGCAACCTCAAACTGAGTTTACGTCATGCATATGACACAAAACTGGTTATCATTTTTATCTGCCCTATCTCAGAGCCTCAGAGAGGATTCTAATCCATTATTAACAACTATTCTATGAGGCTATGTGGTAGCTGCTCTCTCTCTCTCTTGTCTCTCCTGAACTGGTCCTCTTCTATTGCACTGATGTTACTGCATTCTATTTTAGAGTTGCCGAAAGCATCTTCACGGCATCAGCGCACTCATGCAGCATGAAAAGCAACTCCATTGACACATATTCAATGTAGCCAATAAAGATGTAGTAGCCTTATGAAAAGAGTGTGAAAAAAAAAAGAAAAAATGAGAAGCTTCCCTCATATAGTTAGCAGAGCTCCATAATTAAATGCCAGAGGGCAGTGAGTGCTGCTGGATGAACTGATCTGGTTCTATTTTTTTAATCAATCATGCAAGCTTGATCCCATGCAAGGACACACATATCTCTCCATACCAAACCAATAACATGAAAATAATGCCTAAAGCAGAAGCTATAGCTACCAAAGTTACAATTGCAAAAAATCTGTCTGACCTTTCCCTCCCGCTCTGCACTCCCAAAAACACAGGGAACAGAAATTGCAGCCTCTGCATTAATATTCTAGAAGCCAAGCTGAGATATTTGTCATGAATCTGGAGATGTTCTTCATAAAATCATAGAATGGTTTGGGATGGAACAGACCTCAAGGTCCTCCAAGACCACCAGGAAAGTTGGAAAGGGACTTTTTACAGGGGTGTGGACTGATAGGACAGGAGGGAATGGTTTTACACTGACAGAGGGCAAGTTTAGTTTAGATATAAGGAGGAAATTCTTTAGTGTGAGGGTGGTGAGGCACTGTCACAGGTTTCCCAGAGAAGCTGTGGGTGCCTCATCCCTGGAAATGTTCAAGATCAGGTTAGAAGGGGCTTTGACCAACCTGGTCTGGTGGAAGGTGTCCCTGCCTATATCCAGGGGTTTGGAACAAGATGATCCTTAAGGTCCCTTCCAACCGAAATTATTCTGTCATTCTGTGATCCCATGAAGTCTTTCAGAAATGAAACTCTGCCTTTCATTTCACTTATTTTCTTCTAATACAAGTAAAGGGCCATAAAGGAAATTAATTAAGCAGTCCCACTAGGAAATATTTAATGTACATGACTAAAGCACCAAAAAGGAAGTGCTTCTGAATTTTATAATGCAAGGTAGGTTTGGGTTTTGGTGTGGTGTTTCAGGAGAAGTATGGAGTGGAGGGATGGTGAGGATATACACCCCATGTGGGACTGTCAAGTCTGAGGGTCATTTGCTCTAGAGCAGCACAAATAACACTCTCTCATCAAATGATTGGAAACAAAACTGCAAGCAAAGTAGAAAGATTCTACTTATCACCTAAAGCAAAGCATCTTTTACAGCTGGGAGCCCTCTCTTGCATCTAGACAGATAAAAAGAAATAATGACTGTCAGGTAGCACAAACTGACTTTGTCATTAATATATGAAGGGAAGTAAAACAGTCCAAAGGAAAACGAATTTTGTTGCTCAGCTAATTTTTGTCGCTCAGTGAATTTTTGTAATGATTTGCACAGCACTAGGCTTGATTAAAGTGTTTTATTGCTTTCATTATTTTAAACACTTGTATAACTGAATTTTTTAAAACTCTCTAAAATAATTTTCTGCTGAGTTTTAGCACTACATTCACATGCTAGTTGTTCAACACTGTATAATTAAGAAAATTCTGTGATTTCTCCAGCTTTAGCATAAGAAATTATATTTTCACTGTAAAGCACAAAAGAAGGTCGTAGATGACATCATGAGAGGATTATATCAGTCAGAATCAGACTTTGAAGGTGTTGCCTCCTATTTCTTTTTTCTTTTCCCCATAATATCCCCAAGTACAATGAAAACAAGTCTTCTCATGAACTTTCTGTAGGCATTTACACAACATCCAGTGAGATACTTTTGGAGGCCTGGTGGTTAGGGACAGTAAAAGAAAAAAAGAAAAAAGGAACTTCAGATACTTGTGAGTAGGAAATTACAGCTTGAAATACTTCAGCTGCAAAGTGGATTTTTAGCTGAAAACTGCAAGAAAACTGTGAAGTGACTAAGAGTCAGAGAGACAAGAGGGAAGTCTTGAAAATGTAATTTATGGGGGGAAAATGGATTTATGTATTCTAGTGAGGGAAAGAGTCATAAAGAGGCCTACTAGTCTTTAAAGAAAAGGTTGTCTGCAATAAGAAGGAACTACAAATTTATTAATAGATGTGAAGTATTTAATACCAATAAACATTTGGAAAGGAAACTTTCATAAATACAAGCTGTGCTAGAGTAGATTGCCTAGATGGCCACAGTTAAATGTTGAATTTCCAGAGTGTATTAGAAAGACATCACTGAATTGTTGTCTAATTGCTGATCTTGTGTTGAATCGGGGGAAGGTTAAAGTGACCCTTTTTTGCTATTCCTGCTAAATTTCCTTTACTTTATACTTACTAGGAACTTATTTTATTCTCTAAAAAAAATCATCCATGCATGCACCTTCTTAAAAAGGGCAACTAAAGGAAGGTTTTTTTATCCCCACTCCTCCAATGAGACATTTAGCAACACAGACTTAAGACAATTTATAAAAGCAATGCAGATATAAAATATCCCTCATTTTCCAAAACAGAGTCACCATTTAATTTCTCACTTAACTGGAAAGCCATAAAATTCTGAAATTCATTATGCCTAACTGTATAGGCAGCAGGAATTTGAAAAAAATCATTCTTAAGGGTTGTTTTTTTAAAAAGCTTGTAGTATTCTGTCTCTTCCCTGGCAGTGGTTGAGGTTATGTATACATGCACACACCACAGAGACCACTAAAAAAAAACCCAAAAGCAAAAAAACCCACCCACAAAGCAAACAGGACCTTTTCAAATCATCCCAGCTCTTAGGTAAAGCACCAGAGTATTTCCCAAAATCTAAGTTTTAGTGCATGACACTGCAAACACTGCACATCAAGTGTTACAGCATGTTGAGAACATGAAACAAAAGATCTGGGGTGGAATTCAGCTGGTTCTGTACATGAGACTAGTAACATTTTAGATGCCCCAGGGTATCCTGCCAAGCTTAGAGCTGCCACTCCAGAAAAGGTCAGATTTCTAAAGGTCCTGTGTCATATCTGTCACTTCATGCAGATGTCTTAGAATCTCAGAGGTACCTAAAGAGCATGAGAGACTGATGCCTAGACCCCCAAGTTGTGCCAATTATGTTCTGAGACCCCCTTAAGCAGTTTATATCTGCTTTATGGCTGCATAATTGTGTTAACTTCATTAATTTGCCCAGAAGCTTTTGCAATGAGGAAGAAGAACCCTGACATATTGCTTGGTGAGCTTCTGAGTCCCTTTTAAATCAGAATACAGTAAAATATTAGTAACAGAAATCACATTTATGAAGGTTAATGTCACCAGAAATTTCAAATGCCTAGTGAAATTAAAATAAGGAAGGAAAATAAAGGAAAAAAAAAAAGGGGTGGAAGGGAAGGGATAGATAAAAGAAACTCCTCTTGAGTATAATGAGCAAAGTAGTAACTTCACCTTTCAACAGTAACTGGGAACCAGTTTCTACCAGTTCTTCAAGCAAGCCTGAAGATCAAAGAAACGCAAATAAAATCTAGCTAGGGTAAGTATGGTAATGTCTGCCTAATTTAGAAGAAAAGTAATCAATAAAAAGTATGAAGGGATAGAAAAAACAGAGGCACAAAATAAAAAATGCCATTGGAGAGCTGAATAAAAAGAGATGATTTCTACATCATTCTAGGAAATATTAATAAACAGATGATAGTATTTAAATTTGTAAAAAAAAAAAGAGGCAAAAGTGAAATAAAATTATATAAAAAAAAATTAATAAAATAATTGTTTTCAAAGTAATTCTCTTAGCTGAAAAGCTGGAGGCTGGGCCAATACCATCACTTAAGTGTTCTGAGTTCTGGTATAATTCCCACCTGCTTGGTGGGACACTAAACAAATTGGACCCCATGGGCAGACACAGCATAGCCATTCCTTTAACTAACTCAAATATGAATAAAAAATTCTGGGAGTAACCAACTTTAGTTTTTCCTACTTTGCCAAGAAAGAATGGACACCAAAAAAATAAGGTAGAAAAGCCTCATTGTGACATGGTTGGACATCACTACACTTTGAATTTGTCCATCTCTCTCCTGTACTCAGAGCACAGACAAAAATATCTGTCTTCACTTGTTAGACTCTTCTCCATCCAAAGGATTAGAGACAATATTTTTCAAAGTCAAGAACACAATTAGAATGTTTTTTTTTTAAGTGTGGTTTCAGAGCTTCTGCATATTCCACACATAGACTTTCATCACAATGTTACCCACCATTTCATCTTGTCAGTGATCACAGCCATGAGGAAAACTGAATTTTTTCCCTGCCTTTCTCCCACTTTGAAACCTCTCTTTATTTAATACTGTTACAATTTAAATGCAATTTTCCCCTCCTGATTCTGCCAGCATGAACATCCTTCTTACAGACTCTATCTATACCTTTAAGAGAATATATGGTAATAACTTAATTATTCCTAAAATATATTCATATCTTTTAACTACCCTTCCCTTAACACATAAATTTTTGATAAACTCTAGGCAAGATCATTACCTGAATATGTGACTAGAGCAGTTATAGGGTTTAATTCATAATTATAGAGTCTCCATTATTCTCTGTCAGAGATTTTTTGGTAATGGAAGGGGAAAAAAGAAGCACCAATAAGAATAATTAACATGATGATTAAATGGCTTTTTAATTTTGGGCCACCTTGCACATTAGCAGATTCCTCCAACATTTAAATGTACAGGATGAATAAGTCTTTAGTCTGATAATAATTTAACTGAAGAATTGTATCTACTAAGTTACAAGTTGTGCCATGGATGCTACATTTTATAGAGTTTATCCTATAGACAGTTTTTATAAAACCCAATATTAAGTATTCAAAGAGTATAAGGAACCATATAAAATGAGTGGTCTTTCTCAACTGCTAAAGAACACTGGATGAGCAGCCTAAAATTAAGACTGTGCTTTTTATAATAGCTGTATTTTTCATACTTCAGGGAGAGAAAATAGTTCTGCTCTTTTTTCCCCTGCCTTCTGGCTGATATACTTACTGATTTTTATTTCACATCAGAATTTATTTATTGTCATGGTAATGAAATGAAAATTCTTAGTAGATATGGAACTCTATATAGATACACAAACCTTGAGTCATCCTTATAATTCTCTAGAAAGCAAATGGAAATTATTCTTGTATTGGCAGCAGCCAAATGGGGGGTGCATCACACCCTGAATTATCACAAAAATCTACATTAATACCTCAGTGGAGAATGTAGGGTTTCAAATGTACACATTTTACCTCTATAACATGATTAATGGCCTCATCCCCACAAGATTTTAATTGCATTATTATTGCAAGTGCATTATATTAATTTCTAGAAATTTTGATAGTGCTCATGAATGTCAAAATTTATATTACTATGTCTATAATTTATATTACTATGTCTATAATTTATATTACAATTTACTTAAATCCTTGATTCACAAATTATACACAAACCAAGTTCTTTTTGTTAATTTTATTTTTTGACAACCTTTTTGTTTGTTGCAGTTTAAAATGTCTAAAAGGTACTAAAGAGGCCAGATTGGAACTTTGGAATACTTTCCCACAGCTCTCTTTGTAATGGATAAGCAGCTGTGAAACATAATCAACACCATTCTGATAACTGACATTTTTGTGCTTTGTGAAATCAAAATATGAACACATTGCTCTTCGTGTCAAATTACTCTTCAAAAGTTCCTTTGATTTACTAAGTACAGCAGTCTCCTAAGAAAGCAATCTTACACAGAAATCCTAATTTGAACCGAAATGTCATCTCTAAGTATTCACATGCCATGTCTTCTGCCTTACTTGCTTCATCATTTTTGAGAACTTGTGCTTAAAATGGAAACATTATTAAAGTTTCAAGCTTTTTGCTGATTTTCTGTATTGAGCTGCCTATGTGCAGATAATCATACACAAATGTTTCTGAGTATCTTCACAAGAATCACAGAATATCCTGCTTTGGAAGGGACCCAAAAAGATCATCATGTCCAACAGCTACAAATCCAGGTGGATGAAGAGGAATCCTCTATTTCCCACATCTGTAGGAATGAAATGGGAAGCACTGGAGGTCTGCAGTCAATGCAGCTGCTTTATGCAATGGGTGCTAATTATCACAATGGTGTCTTCAAACCAAGATGTTTCAGGAGAAGTTACAAATAATAATCAGAAACCAAGTTCTGATTTCAAGTTGTCCTTACGCATGCAGGATGAACAGAAGAAAGAAATATCTGTAATCAGACATACTTGCTCTTAAAATGCTTATAAACCTGTGACAGTAGATTATCTAATCGTATTTAATTTTTAAAAGTTTATTTTAGTTAGAAACAGGGTCTTTCCAAAAAAAGAATAAATGGAAAAGTTTAAGGAAGTCATAATTTCTTTTAAATTATTTTCTTTTATTTCCACTATAGAATTATACATTATATTGTAGTGTGCTCACTGCAGCCTCAAGACTTTGAGACAGAAATATTTGAAAACTATTTTCTACTTTCATAAGAATAGCCTGAAATTTACAGCACAGGTTTTTTTTTTGGTTTGTTTTTCAATAACACCTCGCTCCTGTAAAGCTGCCTGGACAAATTTAGCTGCAGTTACAACACTGGAACATTTTGGGACACATCTTTCCTCTAGGATAAACATCTAAAATGCCAGTGTGAGGCAGGTACCAGAAGATGTTACCCTACTGCCAAAAGGGAAAACAGTCATGATAGCTCCCCAGTAAATAAAAAAGCAGAATGCATGAGAGAGGTTGTAAATTACTGAATGAGCTCCATGCAGTCATCTCACATGGAATGAGCTTCAATAAATGATTTGTCCTTTACCTGTTTATGAGCATTGCAGATTTAAATCTTATTAGTATGATAGTCAGAGCTGTAGAGACACTTATACAATGAAATAGCTGCATTTTTGTTCAGCACTTCATTTGCATCTTTCTGGATAAAGGCTAGCTTCAACTTTTATTTTCTTAGGTTGAAAAATGTGGGTGTATGTTTTGGATTTTCTATTAGCTTTTGCCCCAAATGCTCTATTCTTTTTCTGCTTGACTATACAAAAGATTCCAAGAATTTCTTCAAGCTTCCAATGTTTGGACCTCTCTTTTATTGTGAATTGTTTAACCATTTACTAGAAGGAAAAGGGTTTGATTTAAAATTTGTTCTGGTAAGCTCCTCAAGTCTGAAGGGACACTTTCAACCTTGTACATAGGGCATTAGTTAAGCAATTTACACCAGTGTCAGTCAGTGTCACACACCTACAGCTCTCCACGTCAACTTCATCTTATTACCACATCAATAAAGCCAAATCATCACTCTAGATGGAGCCATGAACTAGACAGAAAGTTCACTGGAAATGCAACGAAGCCTCTAATGACAAGATGTACAATGTTTAAAAAGTGCTATTTAAGCTTGAAAAAGAATAAAATCAGATTGCCAGCGTCAGCTATTACAAAACATTAAAGCTGAAACAGAAGAGTGGCTTTACACCATTTATTTGAATTTATCTTTGAAAGATAGCTGAGATTTTCACAGAAATTGGTGGATTTCATGCTTTTTGCTGTTTGTAAGTTTTTCTCTTAACCATTAACATAAAATGCAAACAGCTGTACACACATCCGAATCTTCTCCTAAGTCCAAACCAAGCCTAGAACAAAAAGGGTCCTGCCTTTGAGGGAGTGTACAGTAAAGATTTCCACACAAATATGAAAAAGTGAAGTAAGAGATGTGAGATAATTTGCAAAAGCAGGTCAGTGGTAGAATCTGGGAATAGTGTTTCAGTCTCCTGGCTTTCATGCAATTTTCTGTTAGGGACCAAGGTGACCTTGCAAAGACAGAATTAAGACTTTCAATTATAACAATCTTGCATGAACTGATGAATATTCTCAATTATACTGCTAGAAACACCTTTTGTCTACCAAGAGGCAAAAGTGGGGGGTTTTTCCCCTCATCTGGGAAACATTAACTTTCAGAACTGCATGATTTTTTGTCTTCTCAGGTTTTATTTGGGATGGTCTAAAGGTAAAAGTTGGCTTTCTCTGTCAGATATTCCAGTGGATTAGTCAGCCTAATGCATGTGCCCTTGTCCTTCAGGTGCTCAGAAAATTATATAGTTAACTTTATAGAAGAAGAAATGTCTCAGTATACAGAGGGATGTTTTCTGCATTTTTGAAAGATGGAAAAAAGTGTTCCTTCATTGTCCTTTACCCTAAGGTCTATAAGCATATGATCACATCTTCCTTCCTTGACAAATCAGGAAAATACATTTACTCCTGCTGCGATGAGATCAGCAACAAGCAAGGCAACAAATTCTTTCAAAAGTGATTCTGCATTCTCTGATGCTTGGTATCAATGTCAGGCCACATTGCTGTTCACCTTGGTGGGGCTGGTACTGACAGACCATAATAGAAAATAACATTTTCACTGTGATCTCTGATCTCAACACTACACAGCTATTTAAAGTTAAAAAGATAATTTATTAACCAGTGAGATGGGGAAATCAAAGCTGGAAGACTAATAAAGACCTAACTAGATCATATTTAGAGAAATGACAGATTTTTCATGATGTTTATGTAATAAAATCCTCTCATTCCAGAATGGGTTGTTCTTACAGCTTTTCCTACAGACAGCACATCTGGGCTGGGGCCATTGGTGCTGCTCCTTGTAGACAGTTGAAGGATTAAATAACTAATATAAATTCTTTTTCCTCCTTCTTCTATCTTTCTCTTTCTTTTTTTTTTTTCCTCCTAAGAGTAATTTAAGATTAACCAAACTAAGAAAAACCTGGTAACTCCAGAAAAAGAATCCTAAATAAAAAATCCATGTTTGTATATGTGCATTTTGCTCTTATGAAAGGTTGTCTTTATGGATGTGTGTTGAAGTGTGCAATGTAAAGGGGAGGATTTTTAGAAATAGGTGCACCTGTAGGTAGAGGTCATTTAAAAGAAAACAGAATGGGAATGCTTATCCTGTTAAGCATTCTCTGTGATCTCAGCACTAAATTACCCTAAGGACAGCAAGCATCAGCAGTATTGAAATGTTGTGCAAGTTTTTTTCCATCAGTGTTGGAAGTTTAACAAAGTAATATTCTTTCTAAAAGTTTTCCAAACATTTCACATCCTAAAAGGTGGATAAAGAGAAAATGCCAACAACTAAATGCTACCTCTTACACATGACAAAAATTAAAAAGGAAAATGTTTTTCACAAATCAAGGCTCTATTTTCACACAGTAAAAAACATCTCACCTTAACAAATGACATCAGCTACAGAGAGAAACCAAGGAGAAACATAACTAACAAGGAACACTGAATAATTCAAGACATCTTTCATACAGCACAAGGCTCACAAAACAGCAAGGGGAAAGCCTCAATTACTGACATGCTTTCCCCTTCAGGTTGAAAGTTAACTTTCACATTAGTGCAGGAGAATGCCCCTTTAATAAAATTATTTTAGTAGCACTTAATACAAGTCCTTAGATACAAACAAGAATAGAGTAAAAAGGCAAGGTGGGGAAATAGGCTCGTGACTCAAAAAGGCAAATGCAGCAAGGCAGCTCTCAGCCAAAGGGGAGCTTTGTTCACAAGGTTATTAGGAATTTCATCTCTTCCCAGTGATCTAAAGATGGTAAATACTGTTAAAACTTCAATGCAAATCTCAAATGATGGTATTTCTCTCTCTGAACGTAGGTTACTTAGTGCAAGGGGAACTATGTAAGCCACTAAAGATTTCCAAGCATAAAGTATTTAGGGTGGTTCAGTAGAGTGGAAGGGAAAAAAACCCCAGAATTTTCTGCTCATGCATCTTCCCCACCTTTCAGGTCTTACACAAACAAGCACTAAACCATAACTAAGGCATTAAGTCCTCCCCATTCTGACAAACAAGAGAGAATGGTCAGGAAGGAAAACTTCAGCACCACAGAAATGTTACATTGTACCTACTTAAGGATCTCTCTCCCTGGTTCTGCAGGACGGGCTGGACACCATGGTAAATATTTCCCATCCCAACAGATGTAGCTACGCTCAGAGAATGGAGCTGCAGTGATCTGGGGAGCTCTTTTGAGACCAGGCACCAAGAAGAGTCAAGGAAAATACATTTAGCAGACACAGGAATTGTACTCATTCAGGTGGTGCACCACCAGAAGTCATATTCCCTCAATAATGGAATATTGGTAGTAAACTGTCAGACTCCTTTTTTCTTCCTTAAGATGTGTTCCAATAGCAAAAACAAAATAAACAATCCACTTGCCAACTACTTTCAGTTGGTGTTGCCTAGCTGCAGGACATTGATTCCATCATTAAATTCTCTGGCCACCAATTCACCACCTGTAAGCAGAGTCACACTTAAAAGATGCGTTAGAAACCAAGAACTGCACCGACGAATTCTGAACCACAACCTCTCTTCTGAATGACATTCTGAGAGGCAAGTGAAAGTAAGGAAAGGCTGCTAAAATGCAGCCATATTACAGTGAAACTTCTCGAGTGATATGAAACTGCAGCGCTCCAAACTCATTTCACAGGGCAGCAGTTTGCAAATGTGGCAGTGATTTTCCTCTGTGCCAGCTCAGGAGGGAGGCACACAGCCCTGCATCGTGTCATTACGACACGAAATTTCCACTAATAGCCAAAGTTCCGCTTCAGGCTCCCTGGTTGGAGCAAAAGAGTCTGGCAACAGGCCAGCAGAGGCCACAGAATATCGCAGTCAACAGTGACATTTCATTACCTGGAGAGCTTACTGCATGTTCGTTACCCTGAATATAAGAACAGCCTGGAAAGTACAGGTTGTCTTGAATGACTCTGCTGTGAACCACACAAAATTAAGCTGTTTGTCTGGAGGCCATAAAGCAAGCACTTCGTAAAAATGGCCTCGGTGCTTTTTTTTTTTTCCTTTTCCCTCTAAGTGTGGGAAGAAAAAGAACCAAAAAGTATAAACTAAAGCAATCCATAGAGTAACAAATATTCCAGATTATTTAGTATGCTGGGGTTTTAAAATGGGCTTTTTCTTTCAGCTTTTATATCTTCCACATAACCATAGTATGGACAGATTTAGAGATATAATTCCATATGCTAAATCCCCTTATTATAGTCTGAATAATTTAGTATGTTTATACTTTAGGGGGAAAAAAAAGCAAAAATTATATTTCCTTTCATCCAGCATTCATCCTCCCTTTTCAATTTCCATATTTTCTCCATCACCATGCAAAAAAAGTTTGTTTTAACTATTAACAAGCCCAGTCTTATGCTCAAAGTCTATGCCCACATAATTCTCAGAAAAGCCTTTGTGATTTTAAAGTCTACAATGTGTACTCTGAGTTCTCTTGTCAGCTATTACCACTACAGAGATCTTGAAATAAGAACCTGGCTTGCAGTGGGACTAATTCACAACTGAAACAGAATTAAGGGTTTTGCTTTACAATAGTACAGTTCTCTGTACAACTGAGCATTTAAGAATCCAGGATCCAATAATGACTTAAATTCTATATGCATTAAAGCATTACTTTAAATTAATGAACACAGGATATTAAAATTTATACATGTTTTAAAATAATTAATTTAAATTTCCATTTGAAGTCCTCTGCATCAAATACCTTATGGAAGTCATCTATATGAAAAGTACTCCGTGACCATGGAACACAACTACTTGACCTTTTTAACAAAGATTAATAAGAAAAGCAGTATCTGTAGGTATATCAGGCAAGTCAGTAATTGCTACAATAGCACCTAAAAAGGAGAAGGTTTCATTCAGCTCACCAAGGAATTGTTGGTAGAATGGTCCTGAGGACAAATTTTTTCAATTCAAAAGTCAAAAGTGACTTTATTCACATAAAATAAATTCAATTCCTTACATGCCTAATTTTTTTTTTCCTTCAAAGTACTTACTAAAAGAAACAGAATTATCTCAAAAATTCCATTACTGAAAATCTCCTGGAAAATCCCATTTAAATACAGGATCATAGAATGGGTTTGTGCTGAAAGGGACTTTAAAAGATCATCTAATTCCAGGGCCTCTGCCATGGGCAGGAACAACTTCCATTAGACCAGGCTGCTCAAAGCCTTTTCCAGCCTGGCCTTCAACACTTCCAGGGATGGGGCATCCACAACTTCAAGAGCTAGGAAAAGTCCAAAAGGTAAAACACTGTTTCCAGACATGCTAACACAATCATAAATGGATAGAAAACTGGATAAAGGGATATTTTATGATTTTATAAAAAGAAAAGGGAATTCTAAACCACTGAATTTGCTATTAAAAAAACACTAGGTGGTAACAGTCATAAATATTTAGGGAAAAAACCAGATCTGTGATGGACAAAAATCTAGCATTTCCAATGTTATTTATTCTGGCATTTAGCCTTAGCTGACAAGATAAGCTATCGACAAGGTGAAAACTATGTATTAGTCTTGTTGAGATTGGAGATCATAACTTTTATTTCTTCCTTTTAAAAATCATAATGGAAATAAAGCCTTATTTTGATACTGCATTTGTACTGCTCAGGAAGCCTTCCAGATGGTCATTAAGTCTAACCTAACTTCTCCCTGGAATATTTAAAGGTGTTATTTTTAGTAAAGGTCAGCTTCTTTGTTCTAATTAGCTCTTGCAAGGCTTCTACAAAACTAAACCCCCTTTATTGTCAAGTACCAAGTGTACATCACCTTTTTTCATCTTAGTTACATGCTGCTGACATTTCCAGATAAGAAAAAAGGAAACACAATATACTAAAGGAGATGGGGAATGAGAGGGTCTTGGGACATGATTAGTTCTGTATAAAAACAAGGTTCAGAATATACTTTTGTTGACTACATGTATTATATATTGTTTAAAAACTATTATAATAGCTATCACAACTTACTTGTAGTGACTATGTAATGCCATTTTTTTCCTTAAAGAAAAACTGTTGAGTAAAATAAGAGGGAAAGAAACCCTGTCAATATATCATTTTTATTATGCAAGTTAAAAGCTAGTAACCTCTCACATAGGCAGAATTTGTAGCTCTATTTTATCTTCTTCCAGGACAAAAAAAAAATTCCAAAAGCTTTGACAAAAGTGGAATATAGGAATTAATATTAATCACTTGTTTTTTTATTTGCAAGCTTGCTGTTGGTGCTGGCTTTTGTGATATGCATATAATGTCTCCAGGGAACTGCACTAAATTATCTACACAGGAAATGAGTCTTAAACAGGCATGTGCCTGACTGCAAATGATTAAGGTATATCACACCTGTGAATGAGCAGCCAAATTCTGACTGATACAATTAAAATCAATAGTTTAGTCATATACAGCTGTCTAAGATGTGGAATAAATTCTGCATTAAACCCAGATGTCTAACTCACTGCTAATTATTATTCCTATTTTTGAACTGCTGAAGAAGCACTGACTGTCATGGCTGAGGTTTATGACCTTATTCAATCTGAAATACATTACTCTCTGAATTCATCAACTCTGGGTACCAGAAGAAATGCAGTATCATATTCAGGATGCCCATATACAATTAAGTGCTGACACGTTTTCTAGTGCCATTTTCACTTTCTGATAACCAGTTTGCAAGGCTATTCCCATTATTCACCACAAAGATCTACTGCCCCATGCACACCAGGACTAGGCATAGGAGTGCTTAGAGGTACCATATGCTTTTATAGAAGGCTGCAGAAAGGAAATCTTCATGAAAGGTGGAAGTTTGCTCAGCAAGGATTATGCCAAATTCTGCAGAGGAGCACAGTGTTCCATACGGCAGTCTCATCTTGGTGAGGGAGGAAAAGAGGTGAAAGAGCAGTAGATGTGTACAGGAGTAGGACCTGGACAGATTTCAGCTCAATTAATTGCTTACGTCAGGAGCCCTGTAAACTTTGCCTCCCCATATCGTGAATAAAGCATTTCCAGGGAGCAATTCCACATATGTACATGTGAATCATACCTGAGTGTAACCCTCTTCACTGACTGGAGCAGTGTCACTGGGCTCCTTAGGCTGCTGTCCATGGCCAGAAATGAAACTATGCAAGTCTTACCAAAGCAGTGTGCAGGCAGGCAACAGATTTTTCCTGTGACCAAATAATTAAATCTAACTAGTTAAATAAAACATGTCTATTTTTGACATGAAGGTGTTTTTATGCTAATACACATTCCATCTGTAATCCCTCAGAGCTGCAGGTGCACAGTCATCCACCATATCATGAGGACCCAAAGCACAAAAGGTTCACACAAAAAGACAGCTTCTAGCTGTGAAGAGCTGGCAGCCTAGATGGCATCTCAGGAGTGGAAGAGGAAATGGAAGAGAAGAACCTGGAGAGGAAGTTGGAAAAATCCAAATATGTCCTCTGTCATCAGTTGCCTCCCCAGTGCACATCAGGTTTAGAAATACAAATTTGGAGCTTCTTGTGTTCTGTGCCAAAATCACACACAGGAAGAAACAGGTATATTGCAAGTTTTTTATTATATATAGGGATACCTATGTATACAGTAATTTAGTACAACTAATATTGCCAAATATCCTTAATGTCTTTCTCTCACTCACTGTGAACAACAGGTTAAGTCTTTTAGCACATGGATGGATTTGACATTGCATATCTATCAGAACATATGAATTGCATGTTGACAATTATTTTCTAGATTAAATTCACTGAAGTCTGTTTGTTAAACTCAGTAAGTATGGTAAGGCTCATACTAAGTGTTTCAAGGGGTTGATTTGGTTTTTTATGAGAACTCCACGAGGAAATTGAATTTTTAATAAACTTGAATTTAAAAAAAAACCTGAATGAGATTTTAATATTTTTATATGTATATGAATATATTCTTTTTAAGGGTGAGTTTTCTTGTTAGCAATCTGCATTACAATATTTGTCTATTAAATAGTAATATCCTACCAAACAACTTTAGATTTGGATTTTTAATTAAGATCTGTGCTGAGTCCCATTTATTTCAGTTCTTGTTATCTAGGAGATGGGAAAATCCATTTTTAAAAAACCCTCTTAAACCTTTATGTGAAATTTTGATTGTTCAGGACAGAAGCCATCCCAAATTACTAATTGCCTATTATCTGCTCTGCAGAGAGAAATTTTAAATGGTGACAATGCAAATAAAATGATGAGTGATGAATGATCAGTGTCATAGATTTATTTTTATCTCCACACAGTAATAGATGAAAAATATACCTGCATAATCAAGTCACTATCCAATGGTAACTAACATTTTGAAGTATTATGCTATCAATTAAACAAGCAGGACCATTAATCTATAAACTTATTTAGTGTTCCTCTTATTAGCAATTATAGAAAACAACTTCATGCCAAGTCTTCCTTACTGAATCTTGATTAATCACAGTAAGAGCAGTATTCATCTTACCCTGTTTTAGTGTGTTTCAAGACTACATAAAGATCCTTCCATTATCTACAAACCTCAAACTTCTACTGTTTCTAATATGAATTGTGGTTTTAGGAACAAACAACAAACAAACAAAACCAAAAAAACCCCACAGAAATAATCTAGGCACACTGGCAAGACAAAACCACAGGAAGCTTGGGACAGCTCAATACATCTCTAGTTCAGTGAAAATTTCATTTGCACTCTGGTGGAAGACACATGACAAGTGTTGGAAAATAAAGGTTCTTAGATCCCCAAAGCACTACTAGAATAGGATTATCCAGTGTTCATACTGCTGATTGTCATCATACCAGAATCCTTCCTCCCCCCCAAAAAAAAAAGTTGTAACCCCTTATTCCATTTTCTTTTCAATTTTCTTTTCACATCAGAGTACAGCTCCTAAGTCTGACTTAACCTAATGTGCTCCAATAGGGATTAAATATTTTGGCTTTAATTTTTTGTAATTCGAGTATCTTAGACATCAAAGGATCTTTCTTTCTGAAAAGTCAATACTTCAGCACTTCAGAATAAAACCCTAAAAAGCAGACACTCAAGATACTCAGTTTGGAAAATACCAGCTAAGGCTATTAAAATAATTTTACAATGTTATTGTCCCAGTCCCACAAGGTTGGAATTGGATGACTGAGTGGGATGATCAAGTTACTATTGCAAATCTCTTCTCCCTGGTATCCAGTGACAACACATGAGGTAATGGTACAGAGCTGCACCAGGAAGGGCTCAGACTGGACATAAGGAAGCAGTTCTTCACTGAAAGGTTGTTTAAACACTGGAGCAGGCTTCCTAGAGAGGTGGTCAGTGCTCCAAACCTGCCAGTCTTTAAGGGGCAACACCCTTAACAACATGTTTTAGTTTTTGGTCAGCCCTGAGTTTGTCAGGCAGTTGAACTTGATTTATGCAGGTCCCTTCCAACTGAAATAGTCTAGTCTATTCTTTCCTTAAATTGTGCTAAATCATTCTGTAAGAAAATATCAATAGGCAGCCAGCATCCTATACATTCTGGATAACAATGCAGAAACATGGTTTATCAGTGCTGTGACACAACTAAAAAATTCTGCAGACTTTTCTTTTTAGGCTATGGGCTATATACTAATGTTACCCAGCTGTCAGAGGTTTTCCTTTAGAAATATTTTCTTACATTTATGTTGTGCACAGAAGAGGAAGTCTCGTCAGCAGATAGGTACTGGTGGGGCCTGGGATGCTCAAATTAGCAGCACACCAGATTGGGTCCTACTCATTTGTCCTCCTCAATGGACTCCATGTGCAGGCCTCATAAGTGTGCCCTGCTCACCTACTTCCTTGCATGGCATCCTGCTACCCCATACAGCTGGCTCCAGGCTAATCCCATCTGTCAAAAGACATGTTTTTCAAAAATGTAGTTTTGTTTCAAGCCAGAATAAAACAGGAGTTTTGTGAATCACAAAAATTCTCACAGTAACTACAGTATGATACCCTTGATGTTGCTTCCAATAACAGAGCAGTAGCCTGAACAAATTACTTTTGAAATATTAGAGAGAAAAATCAATAAAACATAATCAAAACAATTACACTGATATATTTTAATGGAAATATGGTCTGTTGAAAATACTTGTAGATCAGAATATCGAATTAGTTGAAATACATGGCAATTTACAATTACTATAACTTTGCTTATCAAGCATTTTACTAATCTGTTAAACGGTCAAGTCCAAAGCATAGTGGCTTTTTAAAAATCACAATCTCTAGAGACAAATCAGCTGTAAAATAACTGACCAGCAAAGATCTTTCCCCAAGCTAGAAACCTCTTGTACCCAAGCAAGGCCAGAATCTATTGCCAGAAGTAGGCATCAGACTGTATTAGCCATGGTCTTTTTCGTCCTTTAATAGCCCAGCCTAAGTCAAGAGTGACCCACCAGCATTTCAGCAAACTGGGTGCGTCTTTTGGCATAGGCTCAGCTCAAGGCTTATATTTGGATTCATAACAAGATCTTTAAGCCTCTCTAATAGATTTGTTCCATTAAATGATAAGCAAAAGTAGTCCAAAGCACTTAAATCTACTCAGAAAATCAATGGGAAAGGGGAACAATCACAAGGTTATGTGACTACTGAAATTGAAAATTGTCTTTCTCTAACTGGGGATTCTGACTGACTGATGCTGTCATATATGATGAAGTACTATTTAATAATGTAATTTTGTTATCTATAACTCATGAAAATTACTTATTATTACTTATAATTTTACTGAAGTGCATTTTTTTTCCCTTAGGACTACAAGTTTTTCTTGTAATGTTTTTCTTCTCACATTTTAAACATCTGGGAGAAAAAATATGAATGACTAATTAAAAAGTATAACTGATGTCATAGCCTGGAAAAATAAAATTAAGAAAGCAATTTAAGACAAGAATGGACAGGCCATTTATTTAAAATTGCATGTGCTAGCTCCATAATCCAGCATCCTGCTGTGCATTCTCAGCATCTCACTTTCCTCTGTGACACATCCAACATGGCTCTTCCCAGGTTGGGAGTTTCAACACTTCCATTTTGCTGATCTGATTTTTGCTCAGGTTACTAACAAGCTCCTACATTATAAATATAAGGCCATTTGCACAGAATTTTTATTCTCAGAAATGTTTTCATGCATTTCTGTCCTACCTTACAGATTTTCCAGTATCCCTTAGTGACTGCCTGTCTTTGTCATGGCTGTGGTTTGTTCATGCTTCAATGTTCTTGCTCTTTCTCTGTCTTTTTTGTATAATCTCCCCTGGTTATATTTTGCCCTTTCCTGTTCTTTGAGCTGACATCTATAGTGAGCTTCTCATGTCTTTTTCTTAGCTCCTAATCTTTTTAATTGCATTTAGCTGGCATGACTCCAAAGCTAAACTCCGTTTTCTTAAGTTCTGTCTTTCACTTTATCCCTTTTAATTCAGCTCTCACAGAAGCCAGAAATGTTATCTGTTTACAGAGCACTTCACCATACAGCCCACTTTGCTGTGTCTAGAGATGCTTCCAAAACAGGGGGAAATACCTGGCCAACTGGCAGCCATAAATCATCCCCCTGAACATAATGCTCTCTCATACTGAGGAAGGAAAAGGTAAAAACCAAACTCCACATCTAAAGAAGCAATCAATGAAGTGACTTTGATTCTGCTTTCTCATCTTTCCTATTCTGTCATTGTCTCATTCAATTCCACTTCTTCATCATCTTTGACATGCAAGATTTTTAGGAAGGAAAAAGCTTTTTCAGTGAATGTCAGTGAATGAATTTTCTCATCCTGACTACTGGAAACATCTCATCTTCTTTCATATGACCAATTCGAACTCCTCAGACCCAGCCTGCTGGAAACTGTTGCCCTCAGTACAAAGCCAGAAGCCATTCAATTCAGCCTTTTAATTGAAATATTATCTTCTAGTTGGAGACAACTAAATCAGCTGTAATAAGTGGTCTCAAACATTCCTGGAAAAGCCATAATCTGACTCCAGAAACTGGGATAATTGGTTGAAAAATATTATAAAATGTGTGGTGGTGTTTTTTGGGGATTTTTTGGGGGGAGATGGTGGTGCAGTGATTTAATTAGGGCCAAGGAACTGTTTCATTAGCAGGAAAGGAAGGAAGGAGGGATGAACTGGGTGAACAAACTTCAGCCATGCATCTCCATGGTCTGCATTCTAAGACACAGAATTTCATAAAAAGTTGCTGGGCCTTCAATATAATGACTAGTCTAACAAGGGACATGAAAGGCAATAAGAAAGGTTTCTTTGGGCAGTTCAGCAGCAAGAAGGGAGAATGTAAGGCCACTTCTGAATGGGGCAGGGTATCTGGTGATAGAGGACATGGCAATGGTGGGGGTAGTAGTGCCTTTTCACGTCACTCTTTACTGTTCCTTTTGGCCTTGTGAACTCCCTTTCTGTAAATTAACAGAAACAGCATTTTTATATACGTACAGTAGGATAGAAGAAATTTTAAATCTAAGATTCATGCTTACAGTATAGGCACATCCTAGTCCATATCTATCCTTCAGATAAAAAAATATCTTATAGCCCAATGAATAGAATTTGGTAGGCATCACCATAGCAGAACTCCTCAAGTAACCTGGGAGAGTTTGCAATGCTTGTTGAAGGCAGCTCCTTTCAGTACAGGCTTTGGTTAACTTTAATATAAAGCTTTTTCTGAAGAGAATTTCTTAAAAATTATAATGAAAAGAAAGCAAAGAATATCCAGAGGGACCACAATATTTTATCCCAAGCAACCACATAGCAGGCACACTTAAAATGGTCTAAATGGTATGAAAATACTTTCTACTATTATGGAGATTGTCACAGATGCATATTTAAGGACAAGAAGGACTCCTTGGAGAATTCTATGTGGCGGCATTCGAAATTTGGGTCATAGTTACCCATCCCATTATTCCTAAAACATCACAATTCTGTAGTTTCAGCAAGGAAATACTCTTTTAAAAAATATAGCTTTTATTTCCACGAAATGTAACCATGAAAAACACTAGACTCATTAAAAGCTTTCATAAAAAGATAAATGTTTAAGCATACTTGACTATGACTTTTCTTTGATTTGACCTTGGCTAAATTGAAAGCACATAGAAAAATTTACAGTCAGTGCTAGATGTGAGCTATACTAATATCTGGCTAACTGCCTCTGCTGTGAAAGCTCTTTCTATTTCAGTAAAATTTTATGCACAAAAGCATTTTCTAGAAACTGATGTAGTGTGTTCAATACATTTTTAGACCCTAGCTTAATTACAAAAGCTTTTTCATAATAACAAATATTGTTCCAAGCAGAGACTATATTTAATAAATATGTTTATTATTTTCCTTAATGAAAGCAATGTTTAAAATTTGTAGGTAATCCCATTACACTGTACTTCCATTATACAGCCCAGCTCTCCTACCCTCCTGCTGATAGAAGACTTCCTCATCTTAGTTTACAATTATATACATTAAGTCCTTCCAAAACTACCTTCATTATTACACACAGCATGTATAGCTCTATCAGAGAAAAAGCTGTAATTGGGAAAGAGCAAAATGCATTTTCAAGCCTAAGATAATCACAAGAAAAGTTAATTATGTCAATTAAAATAATCTCCTCTCCACTCAACAAACATGACCTGTTTGTACAAAGAAACACAGCAGGACAGGTACTGATCCCTGATAAACCATGGTGTTTTTACTCAAGTAATTCTAATCAGAAAATCTCTGAAAGAACCAAATTTTGACTTTAAATTACTTTATAATAGAAGAATGGCCAAAAGAACTATTGTATGAACTCAGGGGAAACAAAACCCGTAGCATTTTCTATATACATCCAAAACTAAACCTCAGTGTTTCTGTTCTTGGATTAAACCTCGACTTCCTAAAAGCAGAAAAGGACAACTGACACAAGCAGACTACTGACAGAAAAGGTCCTGGAAATACATAAATTAAAAATGTTAGGTACAAGAACTAAAATCTGCACCCTTACTGTCAACTGTTCTTGGCAAGGGGCTTCATCTCAACATCAGGTGGCAGCCAGCTGAATCTATGAAGTGTTGACTCTAATTACAGGGTCTCAAGGCAGAGCTTTAAGTGTTGAAGATATGGTTGCATATGGCAAAACCAGAGCTGTTAACCCCAAAGAGCATCAGTGCACAAGGAGGCTCCCAGATCCTGTAACTGCACAAGTCCAACTTTTATTCCCTCACCTTGCAGAAGGAAGAGTGAGATGTGAGGCATCTCTCCCTTTTAGCTGCTGCTGATAGTTCATTTTCCTTGCTCTACCCACACTTTACTTTGACATTACACTTGGTCAGTCTCAGCCACTTCAACTAGTTTTGAGGATATGCAGTCTTCACTAGCCTGCTCATTACCATATTTTCACATCTGGTTGTGTCAGCACAGCTATTCATGACCCTAATTTTGCTGTGAAGAATTTTTCCCATCCCACCTCACAGCGCCTTATCTGGATCATTCAATTCTGAACACTTCCTGAGATATCTATAGTTGTTATTCTATAGGTATCAGAAAAAGAAGCAATATTCCAGAGTACTACAATACTTCTACAATGCCACCATAAACTTATTTAATCTGAGTACTTTTGGTTGTTTTTTGGTTTTGCCAAACTCTAATTTATTTATCTTCCAAATTTCTGGCAATTTGCTGTGTAGAATTTCTACAGACGATTTGATATGACAAGAAAAGTCAAGTCCAAGTACACTGCAGTCTAGAGAACACTTTCATATTTCACAGGGAAATGCTACTTGTTCTGGAAGTTCCAATCTCCTAATTTCTTTTACCCTGATTTGGTTTTTTTATTACTTGGTGATTTTGTCATGGAATTGGGATCCCTGCCAAAGTTATTTACCTCAATTTTGTTTCAAGCCCTAAATTAGATTTCTCCTAAATAGAGAATTAGATTATTAATCAGTAAAAATCTAAATCTTCATTATTAATTTACTTGAAACAATACAGCAACTTGTAAAACATTTATGCAGCAGTAAACGGAGAACCACTTTGCAGAGATCATGACATGCTTAATTTACTACACAACTAAATATTTAATTACAAATAGTAGCAAAGCTGAAGGTGTTCTGCTGAAATTAAACAATCTTTTAAACAGTAATAGCCTTAGTTTTATTGTGGGCAGTAATGGTAAAATTTTAGAACAATTGGTAGGAAACTTGCTCCTTTTTGTGGGGTTTGCCTTTACCAGTTAATTGAAGAATCTTGTATTTGGCTAGCCAGGCTGCTATTTACTGACAGGTCTAGTCCCTCCTGTAGTTTCAACAGAAATATTTTTTTAAAATGGCATATTAAATTAATTGAAAATGCAATGTACTTTGAGGCACTACATTTGCAATGTAATGGTCTTGCTCCAATGATTTCCTTGCTAACATCTTTAATTAGAGTAATGGCATTTTAACTTCCTTGAGAATATCTAGAAAATTTTTGTTTCAAATTCAATTTTCAAAACATCCCAGGTACCATATTTTAAATTCATTTGCATTTATATATCCAGATTCATATAAAAAAACCCAACAGCTTGTTTATATTTCCAGTTTAGGAATGGCACAGAGAGCTTTTGCAAAACCATCTCAAGATGAATATATCCTTCCCGTGTTGAATCTGAACAATGAATGTTGATGTGCATCAAATCTAATTAAGGTGAGCTTTCAAAACAGATATTCAACAAATGCAGCTGATTGCTTCAGAATTTGCTAAATATGTAGCAATATGGAGAATGAGTTCTGGGGTGTTTTTCTTCCTTTTTTAATCTATTCCTTCCTATTGTCTCTCTAACTCACAAAACTCAGCTGCCAAAAGAAGAAGGTAAGGGATAGTTTTTATCCTTCTGTACAGTGATGGATGCAAAGAATGGAGAAAAAAAATAAGGCTGGAGAGAGTCAAGAACAATATCATTATGTCCCATTTCAGGAGGGAGGTCAATTGAATAGACTATTACACCAAAAAAATTATCAGGCTATAAGAATAGTCTGGAAAACAAATGGTAGCAACAGGATCACTTTCACTGCATCTTGAACATCTCTTTCAAAACAGCAAATTAATATTTCTTAACCATCAAGTTGTTTTCATTAACAATATAGAATATCCTGACCTTTTTCTATAAGAGTACACGACAGTCTTGTCAAAAGTAATTCACCTAAAACCTTAAAAAAAGTTGTTAGCTATGAAAACCACAGCTATGTATACATAATTCATCAGCTAAGAGGAAAAGAATATCATATTAAGTGTAGGATTAAAATACATTTTTCTACATATTCCTTATGTCTAAAGGATAAAGAATGTTTCATAGAATTACAAAGCTGCATGCTATAGCTCTTCAAGCCTCTAAATGGAATGAAGAAGAATACACTAGGTAGCATGCCTCTGATTACGCTGCAGAATCCTAATGATGTGACCTTGCTTCCCAAGGTAACTTGTAAGGTAAACATTTTAGAAATAGGATGAGTGATATCACTGGTGTTAATCAATCCATGTTCAGTTTAAACATTCCTATATGAAACATGGAAGCACTCACTGGAAGACAGACTGAAGTAAATTGAAAAAATCTTAGTCTAGGGTTGATAGAAAATTTTCACACAAAGTTTGTTCTTCAAATCCAACCCCAGTTTAACAATGACAAAGTTATTGCAATGTTTATCTTCATGAAAGGCATGTGATAGCCTTGCAGTAGTTAATACAGAACACAATGAGCACTCAACGTGGTGCTGGTATCATGTGGGTCATCTCAGAAGAGCTAGGAGTGGTGCCAGCTGTGTACCTGCACACACAATCTGTGTCCGAAGGATTTTACTTCTGAACAGACTGGGAAAGGAGGGAGGATGGGTGGTGGGAGTGGTGGAAATGTGAAGAACCTTGTTCTGCTGCTTACCCATAAGCTGCTGTGAAAAAGAGAGCTTCACACTTCAGAAAATGTGAGTGCTTCACGTGTTATTGGGTCCTCCTTCCTGGTGATAAAACCTCTCAGACTGCACGGACTAGCTAGTCCCTTGATTCTTCCCAATTGCTCATCTGAAGCTGTTAACATATATTAGAGCTATAACCAAGCTTTCCCTGATGCACACCAATACTTTAAATAGTGTATGGCAAAGAATTTTTTTCCACCATTAAAAAAATGTGCCTCATTTAAAGTAAACTGTCTTGAGAATCGTATGACATGGCAATAATTCTAAATTTTACTGAAGCTTTTACACACACATGACTTTGGCAGGCTGCCTTCCAGTGAGAGCAAGTTACATATGTACCAGCTGTAATGGCCCATATAGGATATTAAAAACACATAAAGAATAATTTGATAATTTACCTTAGGAACAGTATGAGAATTTTCATCTCAGTTTCCTCCAGAGACTCTAATGCCAAAGGACAGATTGTTTCTTGTCAGTGTTTCAAACTGATCTCTATTTGCAAACACAGCAAGTGATGCCAAATGCAGTTCAGAACGCAAATCAAACAACTATTCATTATGCACTGTTTTGAATTGCATATGCAGGACAGAGAAGCAAGTAATGACCAAAAAAAAAAAATCATGCTTGCACATCACACAAGCCATTTCCATAATACTTGAATACTGCATATATATGCAAAGAAAGAAAACTATTCCAATAAAATAATGAGTGCCTTATGAGTTAAATATATTCAAAATACTACACACTGGGATTTAACAAAACTTGATATACAGTGTAGACCAAAATATAAATGCAGCAGTTATGCAAAGAAAAGGAGAGGGAAATGATAAATTATTTATTAAATGAAAGCAGAAAATAGAAAATGAGAAAAACTTTTCTTTGAAAAAACAGGTTAGCTTGTAACCAATGATAATAAGCCTACTTATTCATTAGATCTGATTCTGTCTGAGTCCCAGCTAAGCACTCAGAGCAGCAATTAATGCAGCCATCGGTGTGGCAGTCGTTTTCTGAATGTTCCTGTCCATCTCGGTTTTGTCTTGAAGCAAACAAGATGAAAAATAACTGGAAAAATTACTTAACCTGTTTCTAAGATGATCAGAGCACAGTCTAAAATGGCAAAGGGAAAAGAACTGTTTTAAGTGCTATGCTACAGACATCTCTGTGGGGTACCTGACAGGCAAATGCACAGAGCAGTGCATGCCAGAATAATGCATGGGGGAAAGGGAGAGGCATCACCAAGGTGTGGCAGCCAGCTAAGGTTAGAGCTCTCTTAGATTAGACTGAAGAGAAGATTTTCTGTTCTTTATAAAGACCTCACCCATAGCTGGTTAACAGCTATTTCTTTAATTTAAAAAAAAAAAAAACCAAAAAAAACCCCAACAACCAAAAAAACCCCACCAACCAAAACCACACCAACTAATTTAACCATGACTGCCCCTTATTGCTCATTAATTTCTAGTGATAGGTGCTGGGCCTGGCCAGGTGCAAGAACAAAACCCCTCACAGAAGAAAAAAAACCCCACATTTTAAAAAAAGAAACTACTTCGAAATTAAGAATTTCAAGGGATTAACTTCAGTAGTTTACTGTTGATCAGTATCTTATTTTAAAACATCATTCTTGCATTTTTTCAAGGTTAGTTGAAATATTTAGCACTACTGTAGTGATTGTGAGGTGGCAGAAAGTTAAAATAAATCCCTACTTAGGCAGCTTATCCTTCCTTTAATATAGTAATCTTAGTGCATATGGGATTATAACAAAATGCAAAGAAAAAAAAGGAAAAAAATCCAACTTGAGTAGCTATATTTTTCTGGATTAAATCACAATATAAGAAAATGTCTTAGAATTCCAACTGTGCTGTGCTAAAGCAAAAGACAGAAAGCTCTGGATACAGGAACACTTGCATATTTTTCTTCCCACAGTTATATGTGAAAAGATTTCTCCATAAAACTATGAAATAGAGCACTTAAAAAGCCCATTTGAAAAGATTCCTCCAGGGGGCTGAGATAACTCCGGCATCTGTTTGAACAGGTAATTCTGCAAATAAGTGACACACTTTTGCCATCCCATTGAACCTGGACAAGCAGGGCCCTTGACTGCCCAAACACAAATAAAACTATCCACTGCCCTTACAGCATGTGGCAGCTACATGAGATGTCCCTTAGAGATGCACTTATTTCACCTTTAGCCCAGGCAATAACCAGACCTGCAAGTTTTATCACTTCATCACAACCCCAGTGGACTGTAAATGATTTTGTAAGCTCTGGTTTGAAAGAGAGGAGTCCTTAAGAAATGTAAGGTATGCAGTGAAGGAAAAAGACAGTTTTTCTTCTTTGGAATGATATATACATGTAAAAATAATGTAAGAAAAAATATGTTTATCTGCTATTATGTTTTATGATTTCTTAATGACAGTTTCTATTCTTTGTTGTGAATAATTAATGTTTCAAGTTAATTTCTAATCTCTTTCAAATTAAATTACTAGGTAGCTACTTGTAAACAAAGCAAAAATGAAACAAGAACACATATCCTAGAACTGCCCACCCTGCAATTAGCCATGCTAAAATACAGATATGAGAACAATCTAAATTCAAGTGTCATCTTGATATGAAGACTTGATTGTTGTTACTGCCAGAATACTTTTGAAAAAATTGTACAGTATGCCTGCATTTATAGACTTTTTTGTTGTTGTTGTTACACATCCCAGTTTTAAATTCTTAAAGCATTTTTTTGGGTCTTTTGCAAATATTTCATTGTAGTCTGACAGTCAAGGATACTTGATTTACCCAAAACAGCTCTAAAGCCAAACACACAGAAAAACCGTTTGTTGGTCTGTGTTCTCCTTATCTAGTCTGCACTACAATACTTTCAAAACTAGTCATTTAAAATTATACTACTCAGTTGTGAATGTGACTTTTGGGTCATCTTTATTTTTATTTAAAATTGACAGTCCAAAAACTGCATTCTATCATTACATATACACCTATTTTTTATAAAGTTTAGTTGCTTCTATCTTGAATCATTAAACTAATAAATGAGTTAAACTGGAACGATGAACTAAACCCTATGGCATAAAACTTAATTATTTTCAAATACAAGACATAGTTCGTAGAGCTGATAACACTTTAGGAGTAATTTGATTTCTAAAAACTAGAAAAAGAATTCTAACAATGTTCTTCTGTTAGAGAATAGTGAAAATTAACTCATTTAAACACTTCACATGGGCCCTGTTATTTTGCTCCCTAAAATAATCTACAAGGAGAAACCTCATTTTAAAGTGACTGTTATCTCGAGATGTAAAACCTCAAGCACATAACTAATTACACAGTGTTAAAAATTTGGGTCTCATGGTTGCAATATGTTCCACGTCTGGACTAGCATGAAAACCAGTCCTGAACTTCTCCTTTTTAAATTAAATTATGTGGTAAATTTGGCAAGTCTTTTCCCACTTTTGATACTGACCCTTGAAACCCAAATTCTGCTGATAGAGTGAAGCATTATCAGAAGCTTTTTTCACACTTTAGCTTATTCTCTCAGATCAATATGATTAACCTTCCTGTACCTCTTCCAACCTTTTAGAATACTTATTTCTATAGCACAACCACGTGCAGTTAACCTCTCTTGATTTCTGCTTGATTGTGGTTCAATGAGAAAAATTCAAGACCTCAATCTTTGCCTTAAGTTATTCTAGTTCCAAGGCTCAAGTGATTGTTTACTCTCATAACAATAATCCTTTCATGTAACAATCTCAAAGCAGTTTAGTAACAAAGGTAAGTCAATAAAAAAGGTAAGACCAGCGATGACTTGAAAGGAGTTCAACTGTTTTCAGGCAACACTACAGTGGCAGCCCTGTACACCAAATGTCTCACTGCTTGAAGGGAAGAGTTACACTAGCAATCAAACCAAGACAAGCAGTTCGAGATAGAATTTATAGATAAAAAGTGCAGTATACACTAGAAAGAGTTTTGATATAGTCTAATAAAAGCAATAAAGTAAAGAAACACGCTGAAGTTTTGGCAAAATGAGAACATTAAGAGCGATTAATAGGCATCCCATTTTACTTACAAGAACTTTTTAGCCAGGACTGATCAGAACAAAATAAAAAAAAAAGGAAGAAAAAGAGTTCAACTTTCCAAATTTGAAGGTTTTTCAAAATATTTTGGTTCAGTTCTGAATTAAAATAAGGTTTTAGAATATATCATACAGGTATGACTCAAACAGAAATACTGGTGCACACCAGTCAGCTCGGAAGAACTGTTTAAGACACCTACGGCTGCCATTCATCCCGTTACTCCTGGATGTCTTCTTCACTCTCCAGATGAAATTTTAACAGTGAGAATTCATGTTTGGTTTCTAGAAGCCTAATATTTACCAGGAGGTCACAGAATCCTAGAGTAGCTTGAGTTGGAAAGGACCTTAAAGGTAATCTCATTCCAACCCCCCTGCCATGGGTAGGGCCACCTTCCACGTGCCCAGGTTGCCCAGAGCCCCATCCAGCCTGGCCCTGAACACTGAAGCTCTTAAGTTGTAGGTGGGTGTTAATGAGGTTGTGCCTTTCCACAGGGTCCGACTCACCTAAGCACAAACTCCAAGGAAAAGCCAGGCTGGAGGGGAAGCAAGAACTGAAAGGGCAGGGCAGGAGCAGTAGTGCTGCCCTCAACAGCAGATACTGGTTAGGGAGATAGGAAAGCAAGCCCAGGAACTACCACAGAGTTCTCTCTCTTAGTAGGAATAAAACCACCTCTTTCCTTTGGTCTCCCAACTCTGCTGCTTGCTGATATCCTTTCTCCTTTCCCCAAGGCTCAAGATGAGTTCTCCAGCTCCTGCAAGCCCCCAGTCCTTGGCTGCAATGCTGCAGGTTGCAAAGTCCCAACAACAGGCAGGTCCCATTCATTTAGAGGCAATTTGCATCCCCTGGAGCAGGGATTGCCATATTCAGGTATGGGGAGATGAGCAGGGAGGTATGGTAAGATGGGAGGGATGGGGACAGGAGCTCCAGCTTTGGACAAGATGGAGAGCTCTGGAGCCACTGTGGGCCAAGCTCACCCATGTGGCCACAACCAGACAGGCTCACGCAGGCACAGAGCACACACACAGGGACACCAAGCTGTCACATCAATGCCACCTTAGCTCTGCCCACCAAGGACTGCCCCAGTCACCACAGAACCATGGAATGGCTTGGGTTTAAGGGACCTTGAAGATCCCATAGTTCCACCCTCCCTGACCTGGGTAGGGACACCTTCCTTCCCCTTGTGTGCACCCCCCAGCACAGCACACCTTGGAAACTCTGCTCCCCTAAACAGACACCTGGGAGGAGATCCTAGTGGATCCCAGGGACATCAAAGTTCATGTCCTCTTTCTGCACAATTCAGGCCCGAAGTCTGGACATTTTAAGGAGCTACACTGCCAGGTTGTGCATATGTGTGTGCACACACAGCAACCTGTGTTGTAACCATGCCCCATTTTCTTCCACATCCTACAAAAACAAAGGGCTCATACAAAATTTCTGTTTCTTAGAAGTAGCCCTTTAAAAATTCTTGATTTGTACTCATCCAAAGAAGTAAAGCATAGCAGAAAAATCTGTTTTGGAACCCCAGTCTTCTGATTTCTACTATCCAGATCTTTACTGCAAGTAAATCTTTTTGCACACATGTGGTATTAGAAAATACTGCTGTATTTTCTAACCTCCAAAAGTGCATTAAGAAAACAATGTATCATTCAGATCATGCACATGGAGAAAACCAGCTAATTATTCTTCTAGGGAGGAAAAAAAAAAGGTGAAACTGCTTAATAATTTGATTATTCAACCATTATTAAAAAAATGTCAAAACCAAAACAAGGCATGCAGTTAAATGTTATTTTGAATTTACTTTTTGATAGATTTATATTCTATCTGTGTTCTCCTGGTACCAAGGTATTGCACTGAAGATGTCAGTGTTGATCAGCTTCCAATCATTAATGGCACTTACTGAAATAGCATCCTGCTAGGAATGGGATTTTCTGCATTTGATAGAGTTTGATTTGCAGGGAAAAAAATTAAAAAATTATAAATGAGCCCTGACTGAGGAATAAACATCCAATAATGAAATTTTATTTTTTGTGTAAGTCAATAAGTAAGCATTTTACAAGGTGTTTTTTGCATACTTACTGTCTTCTGGCAAAAAAAAAAAAATCCCATGCAAATATGCTAATAGCATGCTTAAGTAATATCAAAAAAGGTTTTCCCTAAAAACTGTTAGGCATTGATTAAAAGCTTCAATAGCATGGACCTAAGTCATCAGTTATTTTTAAAGTCCTACAGGGATGAACAAGTAGCAATGTAATAAATCTATACAGAAATATTCAAATTACTTAAAATAAAGAGGAAAAGAGACAATTTTTTTAAAGCATTCTTTTAGTTGGTGTTACAAGACTTTACAGAGAAGAAAATATTTTCTCAGTGAATACTCTGGCATTGCTTTATGAAAATTTTCAAGGTTATTGAAATAATCTATGAGCATATATGCTTTAAGCAGTGCACACTGAATCTGTTTTTAAAGCTGCTGAGTGAGCCCCACTGTGTCAGGAGTGGAATGTGTCCACTCATCCTGCCTCTGTCATCTTGGAGGAAGCCTGAGAGCGAATATTCCTCTGGAGGGAGCCCCTCAGGACTAAGGAAGATCCAGGCTGCAACTTTTTTTCCTCCCACAGCAATATGCAAACAGCAGGAGAGTTTATATGATGCTCTCTTTATGGAAATGTGATTGATGACAGAGAAAGTTTGACAGTCCCATGTATAGTTCTCTGCATTTCTATTTCCCTCTCATGTATATGATGTGAAATATATAAATCACTACTATTTAAGTAACTTCCCAATGACTTGCAAATTTAAATTTCAAAATTTCCACACCTTTTTAACCACTGGCAATATTTTGCAGAAAAAGCAAACCTCTCCCCATCCTCACCTCAACCACAAATATAATATATTTTTGCTAATAATTTTCTCTAGGTGAAGGACTTTTCCAGTTACAAAGGAATTCAGGCAACGATAGTTGCTGAGTGGATTGGTGGCTGTGTTACATAGCATAAGACATATTAAAGATATATTAAAATAGCCCATTTAAAATTTTTGACTACATCAAAGACAACAAGGAAAAGAGGAAGCCATCATTATCAGACTAATGAGGTAACTTTATAACATTACATTGAAGTTTTTTCTCCCCAGTCTAAAATCTGAGTTTATGAAAGAGGAACTGGTCCCATATTGAAAATGGTTTGTTTGGTAATGTAGACAAAACTGGATTGCAGGTCCACCAACTAAATGTTTTCTATGCTTAAAACAAAAGACAAGTGCCTTGATATCCCCTAGTTATCATTACTGCAAATTCTAAAACTGTTTTAAGTTGTGCTCAGGGAGAAAGAGGGCATAAGACTCTTACCTACAAGGGCTTCCAGAAAACAGACAGTTAAATACAATTCAATTTTATAAGAGAAAAATTCTGAAAGATAGTACTGACCATTTTTACATACCTATACCTTTTTTGAATAAAAGAGATCCATGCTGCAACACAGTTTCAACAAGTACCACGAAACAAAATTCCCAAACATTATAAATGCTTAACATGTTATTCCATCCTCATTATTACCACACTAGGAAAAAAATATACAAGCAGCAAACAATCAGCAGTTGTTTAACAGCCTAATATGGTACGAGGAAAAATAATGCAGCACAGCAACAAGTTCACTGGAGTGCTCCCTTAACACAGACATACCAGAAGTACAGCTGTTTATCTTGGGAAGAAAAACAATCAGAAGAGGACATAAAGACTTTTGAAGGGATCTTCTCCCCGGTATTTAATAATATGCAAAATATTGAAGGATTCTCGCATGAAATCAGGATAGCAATAGGTCGTTTTTCATGGTATTTTATAAAGCTAACAGACACACAACACGATGCCAGCAGGCAGCTTGCATGAGACATAAGGCTTTCTATTCCCACTAGGAACGTACCTTCTCTGCTTTTGCTTTCCTGGCGTTATGCACAAACCTGCGTCCCAGCTTCTTGGCATACCAGATAGAGGCAAACATTGTAGTGATGAAGATTTCAGTCTGAATATGCAGCACACACACAGGGAAAAAAAAAAAACAACTTCCTCCACAACTGAGATACAGATCTAATGCTGGTTAAGGTCTTAACTATGCTGTTGCTTTGTCAAGTCCTCTCATGCTGCCTTCTGAAAAAAAAAAAAAAACCCAAAAAACAAACCACCCAGTGTGGCCAGTCTGCAGGTGTATTTACATACTGCCAGCAGGAAGTCCAGGGTGAGGCATCTTTGTATCCAGCTCACATCCAGTCTGCTAAGTGCCTGTCTGCAGTTCTTTAGCACTGTCACCACAAACTACATATGTGTCAGTATGAAAGGAAGCTGCAGTAAACTACTGTAGCAGACAGCTCACCTCCTCTTCTCCTGTTCTGAAATTTAACTCCTTGGTTCTCTCCGATTTGCCAGCATGCAACAGAAGCAGCAGCAGTTCAAAAATGAGATACACAGCACTGCAGGAAAGCAAAGGGGTACAAAAGTGCCAAAAATAGAAATGTGTATTAACTGTTAAGGTGAAAGAACAGGTGTTTCATGTGTTTCAGGGAAATTAAGATATGAAAGGAAAATTGATTTTACTTTGTTCTTGAGGTCTGGGGTCTATTCAGAGATATTTTTGCTACCTAGTTTCAGTTCACAACAGACAGGCATCAGAGATGCTCACTTCACTTGCTGATGTCACACATGCTCTGCCGAAGGATTTAGGACTCAGTCAAGGGCTTCTGTTTTTCTTTGATAATGCCTTTACCAAACAGAAACCTGATGGATTTTTTTCCAAATTCCAAACTTCTGCCCTACCTAAGCATGCTTTTCCCTCTTCCTTTAATTGCATGCTATTCTGCATTAGGAGTTGGGAAGAGCCTTTGAACACTTATTTTTGCAGCAAAACAGCGATGCACTATTTTCCTTTTGTCACACACTTCAGCTTTAACCCCTGCACCTCTCCTCAGTTATAATGGCTAAACAATAAGCACAAACATACTCTTCTGGCTCCAGACATATGACAAGCCAGATGTTCCTCCCAGTCAGATGCAGTATCAAGGCTGTAAATTACAGCCTTGTACAGGGTTTACAGTTATGTGCTGTAATTGGCAGCACTTATAAGACAAGTCCTGCCCCAATGCCCTCCCACCCACAAAAGTGGAGACATCAACATGCAGGAGAACCACTGCTGTCCTGTCTGCAGCATTGGATTTGGAATGTACACATGCAGGAATAATTTCTACTCTGCTATTCCATGGTAAAGAGCAACTCAAAATTAATTGATGCATGGCAAAGGAAATACAGGCAGAGCAATTTTGTATAGGGCTCTTAGGGCCAAGGAAACACCTTTGCTGCCCCAGGATTTTCAGAGAATGGCTGAAACTATTTTCTCCCGAGTACATTAAATCAAAAGGGAAAATATTCCACTCCCACTTAAAACTTAGAGAGAAGATCCAAGTTACTGTACCTGGATGGCACTGCTCAAGCTTTGAGCCTGAAGGCACGTACTCCTCAATTCTGTTAAGATTATAGGGAGTTCAAAGAATTCTTCAACACATTTTAAAATGGTAAGTTGGTTAACTAAATTGAAATTCTTACATAGAGAGGGCGTTTTCCAAGGTAACTCCAAGGTGTATGACTGATTTTTGCTTGACATCTAAAACCTTCTGACAAAATATTTGGTAACGGGTTGTATTTCTGGGAAGGGAATAGTTACTAACTACTTCCAATTCAAATATTTAATTAATCCTGGCAGACAGAAATTTTTAAGACTACAAGATAGAGTAAATTCATGTCTCATCTAGAATATGATTGCTATAGAAGAGCTGTCTTTCCATAACACCACTTTAGCTCTCTGAAATCTAGGCTGATAGTAAGATGGACTCTCCAAGGTGAGAAAACCTTTATTATGACATGTAGCAGACTCTCAACATTCTCCCTATTTGTGGGATGACATTGTCCTAAAACAGAGAGAAGGACAGACAAGAGAAGAAAGAAAGATGGCCTGAAAAATGTAAGAAGAAGTCACAGACCTTGTCTCCAGCTGCAATACCATTGTAAGGAAACATGGATAGGAAAAGAAAAATTACAGAAAAGGAGAAGCAACATCATTACACAGCTTAACCAACACTATAAATGTTAAAGGAACAGGAAAAAAATCTTAGATATACTGTATATGCATAAACAGTAGAACACTTCTCCCACTCTGCTCCCATGCTTTTATGAAGAGAATAAGCATAAATTGAAATCATTGCACTACAACAAAAAAAGGGTACATTCTCCCAAACAACTATTTATATAGTCTTATGTATATTCAGAAGCAGAGAAAATCAAAGGAAATATTCATTAAACAATAAAACTTCCTTTTTATTACTTTTATCGTCAACATTAGCAGCTTTACTGAACTATTTATTCAGGAAAATTAGGGATTAACAAAAAGCCACAATTCATCCCACTTAAAGGAAAAGAAATAGAATACATTGTTCATTTAAAAAATAATGACAAAGCAATAGGGAGGTAATTTTCTCCACCCACTGAAAATGTTAGATCAGGGAGAATAAATCTTGCCAAATACCTAATCCTGATTCTAATCAGAAATACAGTTTAACTGTTTGCATGCATTTGCAGATCTATCCAAACCCTCTATCAATACAGCAATGGGCAGACTGCAAGCCATTTCCTCACAGCTCCATCAGGCAGCACTCTGCCATACATTGCCAATAGCAGCTTTATTAGGGCTGTACTGGTACCAAGGGAGTTTATGATTATGAATATTTTACTGTAACCATAACGAAGGCTGCATTTTACAGAAGTGCTACAAGCTGAGCTGCTTTAGAAGAATTGGAACTCCCAGCTGCTGTCTCCTCACAGGAGTAATACATACTTTAGCTTGCTCACTGAAGTGCTACGTTACAAGGACAGAGAGATGCGTGCCATTGAGCAGCAATATCATCACAGACAGGAGATAATCAGTTAAGAGCAGATTTTACAAGGAGCTTCTTGCTGCAAATGAGTGGGTGGCTTTTGGTAAACCAACACACATCCAAACCATACATTAAATGTCATTCTTCTGCCTCTGTGAGAAGAATTGCTGTTACCACGAGTGGGCACATGGGTACAAGCCCAGAGCAGCTACGCTGTTGCATCGTATTGTTTTTATCACACGGCTCCCCAACGTCGCAATTGATGCTCGGTACTGAAACAGATGGTGGCTTCAAACACCTTGCCAACTGTTTGTATGCACTGAGTATCACCAGCACTTCTGACAGTTTGCCTCCTTTTTCAATTTTAACAGTGCTGCTTTACTTAAGCAGCACTCGGGAAGAAGCCTGGCTTTGCTTTAGACAGAGCATTAATTTTCTCTTGTTAAGGGATAACTTCTCACAGCACACACGTGGGGTGTCAACCTCCCCCTCACACACCTGTGGTGAAGATAGATGTTAGCTGTGGATTCTGGTTCTCTCCAACCTCTATCTGAGTATATACACACAGTAGTCATAAAATGTGATGACAGGGCCATTTAAAATACAAATACACTTCAGTCATAAATAATGCCTTCCTTGTAAGAATGGGAAGACGGATGGAAAGATTAGTATTCAGGGTTTGCAGAACTGCTTCCAGTGAAATGGGCAGGAGATGGAACAAGTTAAAAATGAAATACTTAAGATATAAAACCATCATTTTACTTCAAGGTTTTATTTGTTAGCATTCCACAGCTGTGGGTACAGGAACGGAGCTGCAGCTGAGAATCTAAGGTAGCTGGTTTTGTTTTTATTAGCACAAGGCAACAACAGATATTGATTTGGCTGACTGTACAAGCAACCATTTCCCATCCCCAGCACAACTAATTATCTTACACAGCTACATGATGCCAAGATATACTCTTTAATGACCAGAATATGAGGGAAGACAGGAATCTAAATGTCTGCTATTCAGTCCAGAAGATATAAATTGTAGGCACTCAGACCTCACTATTCTTTAAGTAGATGGAATAGCCAAGGTTTTGTAAGGACCTGATTTTTCATTCTTCCCTCTAAACAATGGCAAATGGACTCATGTTCTTCCTCATGATGCAATAAAGTATATTTTTATAGGAAACCCATGGGCACTCTTACAAAAGTAAGAGTCAGCACCACCAAAACACATTAAGACACCTTTTTTTGGCCAGGGCAGAACACAGTCTGTAACAGACTGAAGGATTATCATAGAACAGAATCACAGAATCACTGAGGTTGGAAAGATTGTTCAATCCAACCATGTCCATAAGCACCACATCTACACATGTTACAAATGCCTCAGGAACAGTGATTCAACCACTTCCCTGGACAGCCTGTTCTGATGCTTGGCAAGGCTTTCCATGAGGAATTTTTCCCTAGTATTCGACTAAATCTCCCCTGATAAAACTGGAGGTGATTTTCTCTTATCCTACTGCTTGTTACCTGAGAGAAGAGACCAACCTTCATCTCACTGCAGCCTCCTTTAAGGTATTTATAGAGAGGAATAAGGTCCCCCTGATCCTCCCTTTCTCCAGGATAAAGACCCTCAGCTCCCTCAGCCACTCCTCACCAGACTTGTGCTCCAGACCCTTCCCCAGGTCTGTTGCCCTTCTCTGGACACGCTCCAGCCCCTCAATGTCTTTCTTGCAGTGGGGGATGCAAAACTGAACACAGGAGTCAAGGTGCAGTTCCACCACTGCAGAGTATGTGAATTTCTAGTTACGGTATTTTCTCCCAGTTATGATATTTTCTACCAGTTATTATGTTTCATAACATTTTGTTTTTCTACAATAAAAATTTTAAAATTCTACCTCTTGGTCCTGAGTTTCAAAGATGAAATCTGAGTTGCTTAAAAGCTAAATGCTTCCTTGGCACATCTGAGTCAATGGCAAGAATATAGTGCAATGATTCTGAGAACAGTCACTTATCCTGACAAAGAAATGATGCACAGAAGGGAACAGGGGAAAAAAAAGAAGTACAAGATGAAGGAGGAGATGGGATAAAAATGGAAAAAAAAAAAAAGAAGTGAAAGTGAAGTACTGCATATTAAAGATGACAGAGGTTCATACTCTTCTCTTCCAAATTAAATTTTTTTACTCCCTCAATATTTCTTGTGCCAAATCATTTCTCTTTAGAAATTATGCTTTCAGAAACCCAGATGTGACATTACAAGTTTACCCCAGGTCTAATTTCCCCTTAAAACAGAAGATACTGCATGCAGACATCTCCTCTGTCACCTTTCCTGATGCACAGCAGAGCTGTTTCCTAGCAGAGGGCATGAAGAATTTCATACACAATGTCACAAGACTTCAGAGCAGCAAAAAAATAAAACACAAGCATTTTTTTTCCTCTGGACCTCCTTTAAGTGTGAGGCACCAAATATTTTGTGCCTGCACTCTGCCATGCAATTATCACTGCTATTATTCTGCTCTTCCATTATTTGATGGGGTAGATGGCACTCAACCTGCTACCTGTGGTGCAACAGGTCAAGAGAAGAGAGGATGAGGAGGTGTGCTATGAAATTGCTTGAAATAGAGCTTTAACTGTGGAAGGACAGGGAATGGAAATAAATTAAGTGCTGTGCTAGACACTGAGACTCAGCCCATGCCTGTATGCAGGAATGCTTTCTAGCACTTTACAGCATAATGGCATAACAGACTAAGTTTTAAATCTAGGCAGTTCTTTTTCCTCTGTTATTTGTTAAGTCTTAGAATGGAGGAAAACATAATTACGGCACTTAATTTTGATTTAAAAATTTTATTTTCAACTCCTAGTTTCTGCTGGTGCGTAGGAAATTCCAGTGAGTCACAGAAGTAATACAACAACCCTTAGCAGCCTTAAAAAAATAAATAAAAATTTCAAAAATGCCAGTTTATTCCCTATTTGTCCCTGGTTCAGCACAAATTGCTTTCTGCCTCATCTTTCTAATAGAAATTTTTAAATTTCTTCCTGCTCTGTTAAGAAATCACAATCAAAATGGTGTATAAAATCCTCTGATGTGCCATTACGCTGCTCAGACTTGTATCAAATCAAAGCACTGTGTATGTAGCACAGTTATACATTTGCATGGCAAGTACTCCCACGGGAAATAATATAAACTACAAAATTTATCCTTGGGGAAAAAAAAAAAGGAGGAACCACAGACTGCGAGCAGTGCTTATGTGTGTCACCAGTGCATCTTGCAAGGCACTTGCCAAATATAATCCTCAGCAAAACTGAATTCAGTGTGGAAACACTTATATTACAGCTCTGTGTGTGTGCCTCCCACCCTGCAGCATCTAAGTACATTTGTTTTCTTGTTATTTATACATAACCCTGTGTGATGGTGGACCCACCTCTGTTTTGGGTGGGGATGAATAAAGGCACAGAGTGACTTGGTAACCAAAATACAGGAAATTGGAGAATCTGCACACTCACTGGAGCCCAAAATCTCTGACCCAGGGTGTGGCCACGTGGCTTGCCATGGCCAAAGCCAGGCGGATGTGGCACACACTCTCACTCAGCCCTATGCCAGTCACAGCTCTGCTGTCCAGATCCAGTGAGAAGCAGGAGGGCTGGAAATGTCCATACACCCACCCACAAGGGGCACTGACATGCCTGATTTCCATGCAATCTCTTTATTAGGAACAGCAAGCCAGGCAGCCTATAAAGAGTTGTTTGTCTCACTGCTAGTCACCAAAGAACCCCAAAAAACTGTTGCAGGAATAAGCATGGGAATATATATCATCTCATCTTAAATATTATTTTATTCCTGGCTGATGACAAGCTGTCTTTCTTTTCAAAGGCATCCTTAAATCTCACTTCTGCTTTATTAGCCCCAAGAGCAAAATTAAAAAGTCAGTTTAAGCAGAAACACTGCAAGTTATAGGCAGTGAACCAGCAAATCACACTGACTGCTTTGACCCAAAATTATTTAAAGGTTCAAGGTGAATGTACCTAGACCTTGCCATTGTCCAAGCTCTCCAGAAAATCCTCATGCACAAGAAGCCAGATTGCACTGAAGCATTAAGGAATCACAGGTGATGAGATCTAACAGGATAGCTACAGTCTCATGCCAGCATCTCCCTGCAGGCAGACACACGTGTACCTGTGTGGGCTCAGCCTACACAGCAGCACATTCCTGAGCAGCAGCAGACTCCATGCAGCCCATGCACACCATTCCCTGGCATCTGACAGGCTGGCTTGCCTTCAGTCCCTCTCCCAGCCTCTGCCAAAGCAGCAGCTCCTCACTCCCAGCTGAGACCATCTCCAGCCATATTCTGCTGCTGACTGGATCGTGCTCCAGCTGAGCAGCCCCTCCCTTCCAGGGCCTCCTGACTGGCTTTTTAATGCTTCTTAGAGAAGAATCCACATGTGGACAACAAATGCAACAGATAATGGCTTCTGCCAGTTTTCATTTCAGTTCTCGCTCGTTATCCCTGTCCTCAGCTTTTCTAGGCTGTGGTCCTCAGAGCTCCTGGGAAAAGGTCCTACAGTTCAACAGTTCAGTATCACTTGGGAAGTTAAATCACTTCAGAGTCAAGTTTTTAAGAACAATGTTAAACATTTTAGATGCTGGAAAGAGGTGCAAAAAAGCAATGTTTTCCTGCTAAAATGCAAAAGAGAAGAAATATGAAGTTAAAGGTTGTAGTTAATTTCTTCAAATATAAGATGTTCTGCTACTAAGTATGAGGGATGGATAACAGGTCTTTATCCAGGACTGCCTGCAATTCTTGCTTCCTAGAGTCAGAGACAAGGAAGAGATCTTCTTGCTTTTGGAACTGACTCACCACATTTCTGTTGCCCAAGGAAAGCAAAGAGAGAGTCCAAACCACAGCAGATCAAGAACAAGGTTTTCTCCCTTAGTTCTGCTAAAATTCTTCTGCATGAGATTATTTACTCTTTGCAAGCCAACTGCTCACTCTTAAAATGAAAAGAATAATGCTCTACCACACTGAGACAGTCTAAAAACAGAAGTATTAACAAATGTGAATTATTGTGAGAGAAGACATCGTAGAAAAAGATCATCTACCCTCTCACTGGTTGATATAGAATCATACAGAATTCTGCTGAAAGATCTGTGGGAGTCCACATCAAACCTGATTACACAAATGCTTCATCGCAATGTGACACATAAAAAGGTCTATTTCAGCAATGTCATAAAGGATGGTGTTATATCCATTTTGATCAAAAGACAAAGGAACTATAAGGAAATATGAAGGTAAGGACAAGTGAGTGAGTTATGAGTTATTCTTCTCAAACCTACAAGATCTTCAGAAGCAGAAAAAAATAGCAAACACTACAATCTAAAATAAAGAATTACCAGTCTAACCTATTTCAGTTAATTAATTAATTCTATGTGAAAAAAGGATAAGAGAAAATTAGCCATATGACATTTTCTTAATTCAATTCGAGTGAAAAGCCCAGTTGATAGGACAAAGATGGTGGTAGGAAATTTTTCATTGCAGAGGATTTTGGCATTTGAAAAACCAGGGGAAGAATTGAGGCTACATACAGCTAGTGAGATACACTTTGACAAGAGATGGACAAGAGCTGATTTAAAAAAAATCCAAAAAATGGTGATAGTTTTAGGACAAGAATAAAAAATAGCATCTTTCTAAACACTTGGAAGTTTTTAAATTTAATCTGAGTGTTTCAAGAAAACAGAAACTTTTTGAGATCTCTAACCAGTAGAAAATTGAAAAAGTGTTCCTTGAAATTGTCAAAATATTTATCTTTCATTTTCATCAAAAAATCAGAACATTTCAGCCTTCTCCAGGGCTGTCAATACTGCTGTTGAAATTACATTTACATTTAACTTTCCTTTGGGATCCCAGTCAACAGATATTTTTAAAATTTCTTTTCTGCACAACTCACAGAAAATACTTTTATTTGATTCATCATGTAGCAGTCTCAAAGATCTGCCAAATCAAAGATTAAAGATTCCTCCACACCTTCCTGAAAATTGAATTTTGCCAAGCCAGGTACATTGGTTGTCTTCTCACATGTCAGAAGACACCATGAAGATGCTGGAGTGAACTCATGTGAACTCGTAGAAAAGATTGTAAGGAGACAAAGAACCACAAAAGCAAGGAAGTCCCTGCTTCCCATTGTTCAAGCATCTAAAAAAGCACATTATTTCATGCCTAGACCTCCCAGAAGTAAAACCAAAGCTGAATGAAGGTCTGTTTCTCCACCCCTCCACACAGCTAAATGCAGAAAAGATTTAATATACCCAGACTTGCACAACACATCTCTGCCCTGCACACAGTGGTGCACCAGAACAAGTATCTCCAAGGACTCCAGTTATTTTTCTGTGGCTCTAGGGGAACCAGATCTACATTGAACTGAACCAAAAGATCTAAAATGCTTTCTGCTTTCATACAAGAGAGTTAAATAATGAGCAATGTGCCAAAATCCCCTTCCCAGCATTGGAGAGGAGCTCTCATCTTAAGAGAAACAATCTGTTCTCTCCACTTTCTTCCTCTTGGCCATTCAAAATCTTAAAAGGTTCAGTGAAGGGTGTTGGGATCTAGAGCACAGAGAATGTCTGTCACAGACATTTTATAAGTTTCTTATATGGAAACTTGCTGGACTTTTTCCTTCCATGGGAAAGCTGACTTCTCTGCAGATTTCTGTAAAAACAAACCCATGTCTGTGTGGACTCAAGGACAACAGATGCATTCCTTTGCCTGTCTCCTGATACAGGAGATGTAGTTTTCTCTTTCTCAGCCAATGATATAGAGGTTGTAATCTCTCTGACTTTGTAAGCAATGAGAGAGTCTTGCTCTGACCAGGGTGGAGGAAACCTGTAACTCTGAACGTGGGCACCTTAGCCCTAAAACCTTCTGAATAATGGAGTAATTCTAATAAATCATATAAGCCTTCTGAAATAATGGAGTCAATGAGCCTTCATTCAGCACCCAGTGCAAGAACCCAGAGAAACAAACAGCTTTCCGGGCACCAGATCCTTTTAAAACAACAGAATGTCTCTCTGCCTGTTTTGGCAGATTCTGACCCTCAGCAGAACACTGCTTTTAACCTTTGTCCCTGGGAAAAATTGCCAAAACTTTGGAATGAGTTAGAGCACACAGGTGGTGGTAGTAGTCCTAAAAGGGCACAGACTTCTGAGCAGCGCCTTATCCTAGTGGGCTCAGGCTCCCAGCTACTGCTGGTTGTCCCAGCCTCCCAGTCTGGACCTTGGAGACAGCAGTGAGTCTGTGTGATTGTGAGCACCAGCTCTGCCCCAGAGACACCTTTATCACACCAAGCCCCTCGTGCAGTGCACGCTGAGCGGAGTGCTCCCAGCTGACTGCCTAACCCTCCCACACCCTCCTTACTCAGTTCTGCACATACCACTGCCAAAGCTATTATTTTGTTAAAGTGCCCTCTAACATGTCTACTTCCTACTTTCAAGCCTACCCTTTCAAGTACAAAATAGGCCTTTATGCTTTTTTACTTCCTTAAAAATAAGGGATTAAGTGCGGGGCACTTACAGTGAGGGTTCTCTGCTCACAGTAATGCTGTAGGAAGACAACGAAAAGATGGTAGATTGCAAATGCATTATACAAATGTCTGGGTAATTTGATGTGAGTTAAAGATGAGATAAGCAGGCAGCACAATCTTTCAGTCTCAGATGGTCTCAGTCTGAAGAGGGCTAAAGGAACACACCTTTTGATTATCTCATCTATTATGAACAGGAGATCCCCATTAAAGCTCAGGACAGAGCATGACAACGCAAATGTGCTACATGAATGCATTACCTCAGTGTACTTCAGGACAACAATACACACAGCTATACACAGCTCTTCCTACCTATGGGATTTGCATCAGGCCATGTGTGTGGAACAGCTCATCCACTGATTGCACCTCAATGCACATCCCAAGGAATATATCACAGATAAATGTTAATGGAGATATTACATGTTAAATCTCACACCTCCTTGCCCATGCAAAGAGTAACAGAATACTGGACAGTCCTTTAGAAGTCCCCATTTCAGCTGTTTCTAGGACAGGGCACACAGCCTAGGATTCAGCCTCTGCAGCTGTACATTTAGGAATGTGCACTGTGCTTTGCTGAGAGAGATCTGCATTTTTAGTTACACAAGCACTGAACATGGCACAGTGGCAAGACAAGCTACATTACAAATGCAAATTCAGGGATTGGAAAAGAAAAAAAAAAAAAGAAATCAATTTCAAGCAATGCTTGAAATACATGTAAACAAAGTCACTTAAGTGAAACTGGCCCAAAATTACAAGATGGTATTTACCTTTTGGAAGCTCAAGATAAAAATACTGTTTGCAAACTACTTACAGAGTTGTGGTCTTCAGAAAGCAAGGTAATTTCCCTCAATGATTTTCTATGCATAGTGTGAGGGAGGCAGTTAAAGCTGATATAATATAATCTGAGCTACATTTAAACATCTGGTCCATCTGCTTTATATGCATTCATAGGCTCTAGTCTAGAGCAATCAATAAGGGTGTTAAAATGTTATTGAATACTGTTTTTAATAGCTGTTTTACTTATGTGTCCTTCTTGGGCAGGCTTTAAAATCAGGATTGTAAGTAAAATATGACTCTAAAACACTGTCATATTTTATAACATTATTTTAAATTAAGTATATTCCTAATGTAGATTTAGCTTCTGTAAAATTTGTAGTTGATTGATACTATGCCCCATATTTTTCCCAGTAATAATTTAGAGAAATAGATAGATATGTACATAGGATAGGTAAATTTATACTTAGGATAGTCTGAAGTTTAACTTCAAACACACCAACCCCTATAATTCCTGAGTTAAATTCTCCCATTTAAATGGAAGTTTTGCCAAATGAACAACACTTTTTCATTTGGCTATGGTAGAGTTCTTCTGCTTAAGAGTATTTCAGAGTTTTTGAAACTATACAGGAATTTTAAAAAGATTAAATATTCACTTCAGACAAGGGGCCTGACTAGGTTTCCATGCTCCAGATAGAATTGTATACAAAACCTAAAAGTTTAGCCATTTAAAATATATCTAGCTACTGCCATCATCAGCAAATAACCCACAAATAATTCCACAGTTGGAAAGAAAGGTCAAACTATAGACTGCAAAAGTCACGCACATTTGATTCATCCAACCTAATTTCTTTAAAAAGAAAATGAAGACTAAGATATTTCAGAAAACTACAAAAGTAATATCTTTCAGCTAATTAGGCTTCTTAATACATGTGAAAGTACTTTAGAAGTGTAGCACAGGTCAATGGAAGCAAATATCAACAACCATAAAAGCCCTGAATTAATTCATGAATAAATACTTATTCTGGAACTTAACTCTCATGTAATTTACCCTATACATTGGGGAGAACTATGCAAGAACAAAGCAATTTGTCCTTTGATGATCTGTGGGCATAGACCATGGTATTAAATAGTCTGAATTCCACAATTTTTCCTATGACCACTCACATGCTTTATATGAATAAATAATTTTTCACTTCTGTGTTGGGATATATGTTAATATTATTTTTTAAAAGCCAAATTTTAACCCTCACATGTGACAGGACATTTCTGGATAGACAACAGGGAATATAGATCACATTTTTAATGTGAACTGAAGCATTATACCTGTAAGATTTAAAAAGCAAAAATGCAGTTTTGTGCACAACTCTAATTAGACTGGAAGTGAGCAGAGCTGCTCAGCTGGCTTGCCTAACAGCTGGTCCAAATCTCCTAGGGAGGAGCATATTTTTATGAAATATCTTATGAGGCCAAACACTGAGAGCTATAGGAGTTTATTATTGAGGCAGACAGGTTAACTAATAAATAGCAATTTTGCTTTGGGAATCAGAAATGTAAGTGGTTTACTGATCCAAGAAATCTAGGCAATTTATGGATTTATCATTATTTAGGTGTGTGATTTAGTGATTAAAATTTTGTGTAAAATAAATAGCCCCATATATATCTAGGCCAGAATTTGTATTAACTTTTCATATGCTGGTATTTGTCAACATTCAGAAGTGAACATACCCATCTTCTGACAAAAAAATTAGAAGAAAATGAGGGTAAAATAGCTAGGCCAACATGTAACAGCAATCTGTCTCCAAGACACATTTACAGACAGTCTGGCAAGATAACTAGGGCAACAGTAGTGGAAAGAGAGAGGCCAAAGCCTGGGGTGTGTCAGATGTGCAGTTGTGAGTCACTTTATTTTCTAAGTTACTGCACAAGATGGGTGTCATGACCTCTCGCACAGCATTGCTGGAAAAAGTGTTAGCAGTACAAGGTGTCACTCTGGAACATAACTTGAATCATTTTAGAAAAGCTCAAAAATATTTGAATTTTCCAAGAGGCATACTTTTCTGGAGGCTGTTGGTTCTGTATTCTAGACACAACAGTAATGCTTTGTAGTCTTCGAGAATGATGCATAACCTGGATTTTCCAATTTTAATATCCTTTTTAGGAAATCTGTATCTGCCAATCACTCAAAAAAGGTTTAATGCTGAAAACCAAAGCATTTTCTGTGTACTCACAACATGAAAAAAAAACCAAAACTGGAATCATAGAATGGCTTGGTTTGGAAGGGACCTTAAAGATCATCTCATTCCAACCCCCTGCAATGGGCAGGGACAACTTCCACTGGACCAGGGTCCTCGTCCAGCCTGGCCTTGAGCACAGCCTCAACCCACAGTAACTTTGTTTTCTTCTCCACCTCTTCAATTAATATTATAGATTGTTACTATTTTCTACTATTTTTAATGTCCCACATTAAACTGCTGATCAGCCTGAGCTGACAGCTCCTGGGCTGTTTTAATAGGGACAACCATCCCCAGTCACCCATCTTCAATTGCAATGGTTTTCCTCTTCCTCAGTCCTTTGTCTTTAGGGTCATGAGTAGAATACAATATGGAGCTTTCCACACAGAGAGGTTGAGGTGTCTTAATTCTCTGTCATATTCCATGTAAAAAAAACCTCATTACAGATGTACAGAGACCAGGCTCTCTTGTCTGATTACCTATCTGAATTTGTCAGTGTCCCTCTTTACTTTCTCTTCTTATGTATTTGTTCATTTTTCATTTATAATGTCTTTCTGCTTGATAAAAACTGGACACAGTGTCATTCCTTTCAAACTGCTCCCATAAATCACAGAAGCACAGGATGGCTGGGGTTGGAAGGGACCTTTAGTTCCAGTGCACCTGCTAAACAACCTCACCTAGAGCAGGCTAAACAGGATCATGTCCAGAACGATTTTGAGTATCTCCAGGGAAGGAAAATCCCCATCTTTTCTGTGCAGCCTCTTCCAGTGCTTTGTCACCATCAAAGTAAAAAAGTTTTTGTTTGTATTCAGATGGAGCTTCCTATGTTTCAGTTTATGGCTGTCTCTGGGCACCACTGAAAATGAGCCTGGCCCCAAACCTCGTGACACCTGCCCTTGAGCTATTTAAGTGCATTGATGAGGTCAATTCTCAGTCGTCTCTTCTCCAGGCTAAACAAGCCCAACTTCCTCAGCTTTTCCTGACAGGAGAGATACTCCAGTACCTTTGTCACCTCCATAGCCCTCTGCTGCATCTTGTCTTGTCCTGAGGAGCCCAGAACTGGACACAGCACTCCAGGTGTGGCCTCACCAGGGCTGAGTAGAGTGTCAGGATCACCTCGTGTGACCTGCTGGGAATGCTCTTCCCAATGCACCCCGGGACACCATTGTTCTTCTTGACCCCTAGGGCACACTGCTGGCTCCTGGACAGATTGTTGTCCCCAGGTCCTTCTCTGCAGAACAGCTTTCCAGCAGCTAACCTCTACTGTTTCATAATGTTATTCCTCCCCAAGAGCAGCTCTGCACTTATCTTTGTTGAACTTCATTCCATTCCTCTCCTTCCAACACCTCATTACCTTTACTCTTTGACTCACTCAACCAAAGACCCTTCACAAGAGCTGAAGAAGGTTATCTGCCTTTTTATTTTTTCTAAATTCTTTTGCATGTGCTTTCACCCTGTAAGACGTAAGCAATAATATTTTGTGAAGTAAAAATTAGGCAACTTTTTGAAGTGCAACAAAACATCTACCAACTAAGTTGTTAAAGAAAAAAAGGTCAATACCATATTCATAATTCATTAAAGATCTGTCACTCCTCAAGCACTTTTTAAGTTTCTTATTCTACCTCAGAGGTTTTCAGTTTGAGAGAATGTTTTATGTCTATGACGCAGGAATCACAGTGAGTTTACCATCAAAATTTCTTCACCATAACACAAAGAAATAATCCAAAAAGAATAGATGAGGGGACATTCCTTTGCCTTGATAGTACATTTTATTTATTGACTGCATAGAGTACTTTCCTTTTCTCCTGTCAAAAGGAAATGCTAGGAATGTAGCAGAAGATGTAGTAAGAAACCCCAAACCAGCCAGGAATAAATTATAAATTTAAATAAATTTACACACTTTCTAAAGAAATATTAACTTCTATAAATATTCTGATTATAGAGTTTCTTCCAGTAATATGCCTGATCAGCTGCTGAATCCCACAGACATAGGCAGAGAAACAGATCAAGTGCACAGTGTAGGAAAAGAAGCTAGTTTTACTTTTACTTTGGCAAAAGTGCTTCCAAAATAAGCAATGCCAATTTAGTGTGCTACATATGCTACAGGCCTTGCCACAGGCACACTTCTGGATCACTCCCTTCTGTAAAAAATCATATTTATTTGGGAAGGTCAGTACCTCCTGCAGTGCTGTTCAAGCACTATGGCAGACCTGACACTCATAGATGGTACTGAGAAAATTGCCATGACGAGAGAGCTGCTACTTTTTTCTGTTTTGTTTTCAAAAGGAGGCCAGAATAGCTCCTATTTGGCTCAAATTAGTCTGTGCCTGGGTATCTTTACAGCTATTCAAAATATCTCAGCCTTATATAGCACAGATGGAGATCTTAAGCTATAGCTGCAAAATAATTTTCAGAAATGTTTGCAAAGCCATTAGCTGTGATAAATTGCACTATTTACTCCTAGACCAAGATTCTTTCAGGTGCTGTTTCTCCCTGGATAATCAAATTGTGTTTTGCTTCAAAGCAGTTCAGCTCCTTCCAGATGCTGCACCCTGCAGAACGTCCTTCCTAATTGCCAGACTGGGACCTGATGTGGACTGCATCATCCCTAAAAATCCATCAGCACCTGCAAGAGTCACTTCAAGCCCTGTCTCCTGCCAGTGCAGAGGTCCTGGGATTTCTGAAAGTGTTTTGTCACTGCTCGCATGATCTTGGACTAACCATCACAAAAACAGCAACACATCATGCTTACTTTTTTTCTACTATCATTGGATCTGCCATATCAAGTTTGGACTGAGATAGCTCACTTTTAGTCCAAAAATCAGGTAAATCACACCTTGAAATATCATGTGTAAGCATCCTACACTGCTGAGCAGAAAATGCTGTCTTGTGGTTTTTTTGTGAGTTGACAGTAATATGTAATTATATCATTTCTATACAATAATGATGACAGTTAAAAGTAACATTCAGAACATCTGATTTAATACTGGTGACATTTAAAGACATTTCAGTATATTTTGCTTGGCTCTTACTTCCAAGAGTTCTTTTTTCTAAAACAATGACTTGAAAAACTCTGGGTTTGTGTTCCACAGACACAGATGATCAGTTGAGTTAAGTGAAGCATAAGATCATCCCAGTGTACTTTAAATATATGCAAATATGTTTTGAAAAATCAATGTATACATTCATGCTCTATGGCTGTGCACTCTTTGGAATTATGCTGGACTTTTCAGTAACTACTGAAGAAAAAAACCTTTTCTTACGTAGGACCATCAGCATACTCCTCCCTTATTGCTAAAGCAAGTCATGCCCCCAGTTTTTTTTCAGATAGTATAGTTGATTTCATCACCAGAATCTCTGGCTGCAAGTGTAATCACATATTTGAAGATGATAATTGACAATACCTAGGGTAGCCTCATTTAAAGTTTGTCCTTTGTCACAATACTTAGGAATTGAAGTTGTACAAAAACCTGGTGGTTTACACATTCACCATCCTTCCTGTCTATACAGTTTGAGTAGATTTAAAAGAGTGGCACCTTATTACGTGTTTTTCACCAGGGAGAGATAACCCTTGTAAAGATTAATGTGCTGCCAGACTACTCCACCATCACCAAATGTATCACTTTAAAATTTCATAAGACTATTTTTTTCCCCTGCTAAGCTGAATAATGCCTGCAGAGCTTTCACTTGCAAGCTGCAAGAAAAGCATTGTAAAACATGCCAATACCAAAGATATTTACAATATTAGCATTCATTTCACATATGCATTCTAAATAAGTACAGTTAGTGCAGAATCAAGACTTCAGACTAAATTTTTCTGCTATGTTAAGACTTCATGATGTTATATATTATCTCAAAGGATATATTTAAGATATCTTAGTGAAGGCTATTAGCATTGATTTATGTTATTTTAATGCCCCACATTTTTCAATAAATGTACTCAAGAAAGGCAATTGAATAGTTAAGTTGGATGCCACTGTATTTTATTAACTCACACTCTGATCTTAATATTTAGATGAAAACTTGATCTGAAATATACAAAAGACAGGAATTTATTATGCAGTAATGCATAATAAAAATTATGTATTAATTCCAGAAATCAGAGGGAAATTTGACAGGAAAAAAAAAGTATCAATCTGATCCCAATTCTGTGAAGGGAACTGAAAGCAAGCCTCCAAATCCAAACATTTTTCTCTGATACAGGAATCTCAATAAAAGAGTTTCTGAGTCTTTAATTTATATCTAAAAACCTGTAGCTAGACAGGGTATAGAAAATGGAGAAAATTTACTGAATTAATCTTTAAGGTCAGCCTAGATAAAAACTAGAATTATTTCCTCGTTTACCTCCCCACTTAAAGATCAAAATCACGCTTCTGGCTTGCTGGTACAATTATTTGCTTGTGTGCCTGCCAGGCAGTGTGGTACATATCCATCTTCAGTGCCTGCTCCATGCCAGCAAGTGCTCTGCTTGGGGTGGGCAGTTGGGAAGCAATCTGTTAAAGTCCACAGCATGACTCAAACCCGTTCCCCTCTCCTCCTAACACTTGCTCATTGAGAGCTGTCTTAAAGAGCAATCTCTCTCCATCAGCACATCTCCTTACTAGGGCCTGGCCAATAGATCTTACGGTTTTTAAATTACGGCTTCTTGGCTTAGAGGGGTTTTTATGAGTTTGCAGAATAACACACAAATGAAAAACTACTTGGTTCTGCCTCAGCTAACCAAGTATTTTGTTATAATTTGGATGACCATCACCCAGCTACTTCTCTAGGGAAGCTGAAGAGCTGGGCATTTCATCAGTCTGCTAAGATAACTCTCATTTAAATCCTCATGCACTGCAGAAAATATTTAATATTGCAATGCATCACATGCCTCCCTTGCTGGTGTCAGCACACAAGGAATCTTTTGATATTTTTTTCTTTTTGAGATCTACATTTGTTGTCCAGAGAAGATGCAGATACCCCATCCCTGCAAGGTCAAAGGCAGCTTGGATGGGCTCTGACCAACATGTAGAAGGTGTCCCTGCCCATGGCAGGGGCTTGGAACTAAACTATGCATAAGGTCCCTTCCCTTTGTAGATGTGTTTCAAAAATATCTGCCTTGCAAGCCACCCAAAGTTTTGAACCAGGCTCTCTGACAATATGTGATCCCTGTTGCTAGGACAGACGAGCTCCCACCAATATCTGGTAACGCAACACCTCCAGCACTCATCCATCATGTCTGAAATCCTGCTGTCCTATAAAGCACCTCTGATGTGTCACAAACAGTCTAGTTTGGAACAAAAAGATCTATTATGCACAATACTGATTATTAGTGATGGGACAGAATTGCTAAGGCGTGAAAGGGACTTAGGAAACTGGGTTGATGTGCTGGCTGAGCCGTGAAATTGTGCAGCTCTGAGCCGTTCCCTTCCCCACTCTGTGCCTCTGTTTCACCAAATCAGAAGACAATGCTATTGCTGATCCCTACTGAGCAGACTCAAAGTGTGCAGACTGAAATGCTTTATGGGTCAACAGAATTTAAGAAAGGTAAAACTTTATAGTATTCATTACATCTAAAAGACAGAATGCATAAATGCATAGCAATTTGTTTGAATTTCCAAGAATATATACAAAATTATTTGCAAACTTCCTCCCCCTTTTCCTTTTAGCCTTTCTCATTTTAGGATAAATAAACCAAGAGAGACTCATTCATTCATCACAAAAGTTTCCCTCTGGACTACTCCCAGTTGATTAATTTTAAATTACTAATTGAAATTAAGAAAGAAATGTAGAGCATAGATGAAACTAGCGTGAGTTTTACACTTGTGATTCCAGAATGAAGACTTTAAAACAAAAGAATGCCATTTCAGAATGGTGCAGAACTGCAGAACAGCTCTGTAAATAACACAGCAACAGAAGAGATTTCTCAGCAACACTAGCAGAAAAGCTTAACAAAGCCAGGTTTCATGGCAGCTACTGGGGACACTTCTGCACAAGATTCCTGTTCTGGGATTGCAAAACCCATCATCAGCATTAAATAGCATAAAAATAATGAGTTTCTCAAATTGCTAGGACATGTTGATTATAAAACTGACACTGAAAAGCCAGAAGTACTTTCCAGAGAAAGAGGTAGCAGAACTTTTATTTTTACTGAAGCTCATTAATTAGCTTTCAATGATCAAAAAGTTCCTCTCGTGTAGCTAAAACATATAAAAAGGTTTTAGCATTGAAAAAAAATAATTAAGAGGATTACTTAGCACATGTGAAAGAACTACTAGTCACAAGCTTCTTTTTTATCTTACTATGCTTTAATTCCTATATTTTATCCTATTTTTTTTTCTCCCAGAGCTACACTTTCATGTCCTAAACTAGATTCGGAATTTGGAGGCTTCTAGGATCATGCTTTAGGCCTACTCTGTAATTTAACATAATTTGTTATAACTGCTGGAATTATTAAAAAGGTTCCAAGGGATAATTCCGTAGAATAAAATATAACTGCAGAGATTTCTTGCTGACGGAGGGCCTAAAGGAGTTCAGATTTGTCTTTTTATTCAGCTGTCAAGTGTTGGTTGCTTATCTGTACGATATATTAAATTTTATATCAACTTTCCTTTCTCTGATTATTATCATTTTTATCTATGAAATCCACCAGTATTCAGCACAATTGAGATAATTGCAGAATAGCTGCCCAGTATCTTCTCTCTAGGTTTGCTAAAATGTAGCATATGCACCAAAACCCAGAATGTAACAGAGGTACTTAAACAGAGAATGAAAGGATTGGCTTCTTTTACCACACTGAATGGCCAGCACTGGTCTTCTCTCTGGGTCTGCAACACTGCAGGAACATTTATGTTTCTGTTACGCTACATATTTCTCTTTATTTATGTTGCTTAATTAAATCTTTCAAAAGAAGCACCTTCTTTCCTCTCATCTTCATCGTTTCTTCTTTGTCCACAAAGATTATCAGCTCTGTAGATTGAGGAAGAAGAGGTGCCAACTCTTTAAGGAAGATGAAAGTAAGAAAATACGAAACGTTGCCTAAAATGGGTTCTAAATACCCTTGGGTGTGGTGGAATATATTTAGTGGCTGAACACTGAGACTGTTCTTGCTGAGACTCAGAACAAAGCCAAGGAAGATAAATAGAGAAGAAAACTTTCCATTAGGACAAGTGAAGATAGAAAGCAGTAATATATAAATTTCTAGCTTCTAGCTCCTTTTGTGCAAGGGGGAGAACAAAAGTCAAGAGCTGTGCAAAGAGTTAGCATCCACATGGTGACTGGTGTTTATGTTTTTGACACCATCTCAGAATACCTGGAGGACAAAGACTTTTCTGAGAAAGACTGACAGACAATAAATCATAGAACCCTAGAATGATTTAAGTTGGAAGGACCTTAAAAATCACCTGGTTGCAACCCTGCTGCCATGGGCAGGGACACCTTCCACCAGAGCAGGTCGCTAGAAGTCCCATCCAGCCCAGCCTTGAACATTTCTAGGGATCAGTTGTCCACAACTTCTCTGGGCAACCTGTGCCAGTGCCTCACCCCACTCACAGTAAAGAATTTCTGTTTTCTAGTTAATCTAAACCTACTTTCTTTGAGTTTAAAGTCACAAGCCTTTGTCCTATCACTCTATAACTGTGTAAAAGATTGCTCATTAGCTTTTTTGTAGGCTCCCTTCATGTACTGAAAGTCCTCAGCAAGATCACCCTGAAGACTTTTCTTCTCCAGGCTGAAAAAACCCAATTTTCTCATCCTTTCAAAATGAGACTTCCCTCAAGAGCATTGTGGGAAAAGTGCATCTACTCAAATAAATGGACAGCGGGGTGCTAGAAAAACAGCTACGAGAGGTAAAAGACAGAACAGTTATAAGAAATCAGTAGCAGAAAGATCAGTATGGTCAAAAGAAGGTGATTAGGCCCTGTTTACCCAAGAAACACAGAAAACTGGAGTGGGAAGAACAAAACAGAGAACTCTGGCCCCACTCTGCAGCCACAAACTGGACATTGGGTAATTTCATCATTCAACAAACTGAAGTCCTTTAGGAGCACATTGCAGAATTATATTCCTTCCCTGCTTCTTAAATTATGTGTAGGACCAATGCTAGCATAAATTCTGTACAGTATCAACTACAAGAAAAATAGCCTAGAGAATATGATTATTCTCAGATTATTCTTTGAGTAAGATAAAGTTTAGCCGGTACTTTGCTATGTAACAAAACCCCAAAGCTTCATTATTTGTAGCTCACCAGCACCAATAATAAATAGGAATAGGTAAATATTTCCCAAACAATATATTAGATTTATATTTTATTTATAATAAATTACACAGAAGAGAAGGGAGAAAACCCTGAGAATTCTCAAGTGCGTATTGAATCATTGGTCATTTCACCCTCAAAAGAATTTGAATTTCAACAAGAATTTTTAATTGAACCCCCTGGATTTTAGCTTATGATTTAATCTACCAAGTTGCTAAGGCAACCAATGATTATAGCTGCTGGGCAAAATTCACAGAATTGTTAATCGATCTTAATCTGGATACGCTGCATCAGTAGTTCTTCCACAGGGGAAACAGACAAGGCTAAAAAAAAGTTTGGGTTTAATACTTAATTTACAACATACAACAACACTAGAATTGCGAATATGCTTTTCATAATAATCATCCCTATTAGAAATACCATTTTTTAAATCCAACTGTTCCATGAGAGAGAAATCTTTTGCTGAGGTTTGTATATCACCCAGCAGTGTGTGTGTGTCTCAGAGACATCTAATCAATGAGCTTTTTAATGTGCTCAACTCTCCCTCTGCTCTCAAAGGGGAGGAGAATGGATTTACCCAAATCGAAAGTTACAGTCATTATTCTAATATGATTGTGTTGGAGGATAACTTTTTTATGGTGCTACATTCAAATCTGTGCACTATTTGTCTGGCCCCCTGGATAAAGTGCAATGGCCTGCCAGGGTGTGGTTGAGAACTTTTGCAGCTCTGTTCTTTATCCTGTTTTCACCATGAGCATTAACCAATCCCTTAAGATCTCTATGTTTGTTCCAGGTCCCTATTTCCTATTTTCCTATCCTCCAGTAGAATGATGCAATTACACTTATCTACTACAGAAGAGTGTTGTTAGATCAACTAACTTTGAAATTTATTTCTAAAACATTCTTAATATCAAGTGTTGTGCTTAGCTAATATATAGCATATTAATTTTAATCACTAACAGTAGTTAGCCAGGAAATTTAAGTCTGTTTTATGGTCCCATTAAATGTCCATAAATTTATGCATCCAGATATAGCTAACTTAGCATTTATGAGAGTGCTTTCATTCTGGTTTAATCTAGTTCACTTCTACAGTGAGCAACTAAACTCTTCTGAACATACTCTGTTAAAGTGTTATTCCTGGAGAATTTCTTGGAAAAGCTGTAGTTATAGTGCACTAAGGCGATAATATGCACAACAACTCAATTTAGCTATTAAATATATTTATTATTACTTGAACTGATACTTCTAATGTGATGACTGTTCTTCACACTAATTTGCTCAAGTAATCTAGAGCATCTCTTGTTGACTTTGATTTCCTCAATAAATTTAACCTAGATTTAAAGGTTAAATTTTGCAGAGTGAGAATACTTAATCTGCAAAAATAAAACAGGGACTAACGCCTATGAAAAAGTTACCGCAAAAACCCATCACAGATGAAGGAGTCCAAGGACCAGTGTAAGTTTCAAATAAATGCCTGTGCAAGACTTTGGGACTCTAATGGTTGAATAAGAAGGTTGCAGGTATGCAATTGAAGAAGGATATTCATTGAAAGTTGATACAGAGAGCAAACTATATGGTCTTTCACCACATCCTGGAATTTATGTAATTTCTTGATGGCAAAGAAACCTATCACAACATTCAGAGATATGATAAGTCCTTAACCTTTTTATATTTAATAATCAGTTAATATTGTTTATGGAAATAAACATGTGATCACATGTACCTTGTAGCACCTGAAACCAGAAGCTGTAATTCTACAATGCCACACACGAGTGTAAGTCGCTGATGAGCCATGACCTCATGATTCTACTGCATGAAACATCACTTAATATAACACCCCAAATGAAAGGAAAACTGTGAGGCTGTGTTGCAGCTGGAAGTTTACAACCAACTTGCTTTTTGCATCATACTATTTAAGATGTTTTTTTCAAAAGTTACACTTTTTCCAATTTAGGTCTTGAAACCAAAACTGTACCAGATCACAGAATCATACAATCATTAAGACTGAAAAAAGAGCTCTAAATTCAGTGATTTCAACTATTGAGATAAAGGGTTTTGATGGAAAGAGTAAAGGACAGAACTAAAACCAGTAGCATGAAATTGTTGCAATGGAACTTTTTTATTCTGTCTGGTTTTCTCATTTGTTTGCCTCATCTCTTCTTTCATTTTCACAACAATTTATTCATCCTCTCCACAGTGTTTCTTATATTATCTACTGTAAATTTAGTTTTAACAGATTTCTCCCCGCTCTGCATTATGTGTTACCCATTGCCTTCCTTTCTACCTTACAGTAGTTACTGTGTTAAAATACATTTTTTAAACATCTCTCTGAAGAAACTTGACTGCTTTAGCTAAAATAAGCACATACTGCATTGTCACAAGGAGAAAAATTGATTATTTTAAAAGGCTGCAGCTAAGAAACAAATATAGCCCCAGTGTTAGGTTTATGGTTGGATTTGTTGATCTTAGAAGTCTCATCTAACCCAAATGATTCTATGATTTCATTATTATTTTTTTAAAATAAGATTTTTAAACTTTGCAAACGTATTATGTAAAACACATACACACAGATTCACACATATATAAATACAACTGTCAACAGATTTTCAGCCTTCCTAAGGAAGTCAGAAAAGATAGAAGGCTTTGAACAAATGAAGGGATTTCTGTCTGAAAGATGGGAATCAAATTGCACATTTATCTGAAAATTAGGAAACAGGAGGTATATGCAACATCATGTACATAACACTTGAGAATAATGCTTAAGAAGTCCCAGCTAAAACACTTTTAAGTGCTTCATCCTTTCTCCAAATCATTCATATACAATAAATCTTAAAAAAGACCCTTAAGTGTAATCCTCCACAGCTTTTCCATCAGGACAACCCAGTTTTAAACCTTTTTTGTCTCTTATCTATACAAAATGAAAGGCAGCTGAAGAAAACATACTACTGTGCAATAAATGCTTTTTCATCTAAAACACATCAGTACAATCCCCTTTGAAACTCTATTTCATACCAGGTGCCTAATTAAAAAGGAGCACTGTTTATGCAATTTTGACAATATTCCAAGTAATGAACAATAACATGGCTTTTAGGCTGAAATCCCCATTGACTTAATCAGGACTTCTGCCAAAATATAGATATGCCCCATGACAGCCATGGATGCACACAGTTACAACAAAGTATAATATTAAATGCTTTGGAGTTTGCTCCTTTCATCACTTGTTATTTGACCATCTATTTTTCTTTTTTCTATATTTTAAAATTACTTGCTTGCACTTGACAAGAGATATTTTGCCTGTTGGATTCTTGATTTTTCCCTTATTGCCATTAATTCAAAAAGTCATGAAGATCAGGAATGTATAACTATTATCATATATATGAGATTAAACAACAAACAGACAAACAAACAAACCAAAAAACCCATGAAAACAAACCAAAGCAGCCATTTAGAAAGGTAAAGTCTATAAAAGATGACTCAGGCAAATAGTTTATGAATGACATTTTATAAGGTACTTGTCAGAGAATCATCTCTGCATCCTCTCTAATTAGCTACACAGTATGTTATAATTGTAAAAATAAAATTTTTGTCATTTCCTTTGACTCTAAATATGGGAAGCCTTAATATCTACAGTAATGTAGGGAGAACCATTCACAGAAGACAGGACCTGAGAAAGCCTTTTAGAGCTGATCAAACCTCATTTTTTTCATTTGCTGAGGGGTGAGTGGGGGTAGTGAGGGACAGATTGCAGCCACTGTGAACTGCAGCACAGCAGAGGTGCACAGAACTATGAATTGGTAATTCCAGGATTTGGATTCCAGCTACAGTGGAGTACACCATATGGGATATCCATCAGGGACTTTTACAGAGCTTCCCTACTGCCTGAATGTGCATCACCCTGAATGTGCATCACCCTGACCCCAGGGCTGGCTGGCAGCACACCAGACACCTCAGCTGCAAAACTTAGACTGAAAATCTGAGATGTAAAAATTAAAAAAAAAAAAAAAAAAAAAAAAAAATATATATATTAAACTTGCAGAAAGACAGAAATGGCACTTCTCTCCCACTTCCAAGCCATATTATCTTAAGCCCTTGGACCATGGTCCTGGAAGGACACATGCTGGCTTATCCCTAAAATTCCTCATAGATGGGGAACACAAAACATTTCCAACACCAAGTTTAAACACAGTGACAAGAAAAGCGAGTCTCTTGTTTTTCTTGCCGGGGGTCTCTCATGAGCGTTTATCAAATAACCCAACATATTCTGCCAAGAGCAGAATGGGAATGCAGTGTATATGTGGTAAAACTTCATAGTTTGCCAAAGTCAGACATAGATGATTCATTGCATACCCTGAAAGAATTTCCTGTTCTAGAATTCGCAGCCCTCCATGCGGAAATTGTCTGTAGTTAAGTTGTGAGGGAAACTTTTATTCTTTATCTTCGTAAATCAAAAGAAAGATTTAAAACTAAAAGGACTGCAGCGTATGTTCTGAGATAGTCTGTGCATATTTTGTCCCATATTCCCCATAAACTCTGCAAATAATGGATTATTCACTCAATAACAGAACAAAGACAGAAATCAGGTCAGCTAGACCTAAAATATTTCATTCAATCCAATACAAAAGTTTTTGTCTGGAAGAGGGAACATTACTTCTTTTCCTAAAATTACTTTTGGATATTTTGTTCCATTTTGGAATTCCCGTTAAAAAGGATGAGTCCAAAATTACTTTGCAGCTATTAAATAAAATGTTTTGTCTTTTTTACATTAAAAACGTCTATACATTGTCATTTCTGATCTTTTTTCTTCTTCAATCAGATGAAATTATTTGTTGAATTTCATTTGAAAGTTTTAAGGTAAGACTGAAATAGATTTTTGTGGCAAATTTGCTATTAAAAACATCACCATCTGTACTCATGCTAAACACTCCATGTTTAGGTTCTTATTTTTAGCTACCTTTTCTGACAATAAATATACACCTCTGATTTTATCTTTTTTACACTGAAAAGTCTAGTTTTGTTGCAGCCACGTCACTTTAAACTGAGAAAAAGAAATCTGTTCTTCTCCATATTTAAACATGATAGAATTCCTTAAACATTTCAGAAAGATCACAAAATGTTTACTAATTTCATCAGTCTCTTTCTAGAACAGGTATCAAACTGTGCAGCAAAACCCAAAAGAAGGTATCATCATCTTGTAGGATCAACTTTTTCATTTGATTGCCTTTCTTGAGACTAAACCAATTGGAAAAACATTACCATTTCATTTGGTCTACAGCAGCAACTCAGGAGCAAGTGAAGTTGTGCATTAATTTGTGCAGTCCCCAAGGTGAGACCCAAAAATATGTCCTTCATTTATTTGGACTTTTGAAGTTTAGACTGAACTTGAAAAAGAGAAGATTATCAACAGCTTTTGTAACTGAAATTAGTAGAAAACCATACTAATATCACTAAAATATGTTTGTTATTATCAATCTGATCTCATTAGTTAATGATACAGGAAGGTAACAGATACGTTCCAAATGCATTTCTTTCTCAAAATGCAATCATCTATTTGTTAGAAAAATGTTAAAGTTAAGAGTGTGATAAAAATAGAGCAAGATAAAAATACATCATAAAGTTCCCAAGTGAAGTTTCAAGTGATACACACCATATCACTTTATTTTGATTACGTTTCCAATGAGCATGTATCTCTGGTATAATAATATACCATAAAATAGCAGTGCAATCTTTTTACAATGTAACTTATTATCACAGTTTCAGTTGCCATAAGATCTTTGAGTCCAGGAATGAAAAATGAAACAAATAAAAGAAAGTCTTTATTATTTTGTAATAACTCACAGTGTGTTAGTTCACCTCTTAGAAAGGAATTTCAAACATTGCAGCTGGGTTCCAGAAATTACCCTTGAGCTAGCAGATTTCTGGAGCATCCAATCTGTTCAGCCTTGAAAAGGTTATGTATGACAGGTTATTATGTTCTACTAAACACTGACCCGTTTTATCAGGGTGAGATCTGTGGGACAGCAACAAGCACTGTGCTCTACAGCTTAACTGAGAGCCTTAGCAATTTATAACTTCCTATCCATCTGCACAGTGCCATATGATCCATATGTTCTGGCTTTCTCATCTTCTAGCTAAAAGGTCCTGATTTTTCATGTTTGCTCATGAATATTTCCAGATTCCAAAGAAATAGACCCGTGAGCAGCAGAATAAACAAGACCTCCCCTCCTGTGGCTCTGAGCTGAACTGTTAAATTCTGATGGCTAATAAGGTGTTGGTTCCAACAGAAGTTTCTGCTGCAGCATAATTTCACTTTTGTTCTTTCTCTCTCACTCTCCGATCTCTTAACTGTAATACTTAATCTGTATTAATTCACTGGTATTTATACCAGATGAGTTAATTATTTATCTTTCCTCTAGTTGGTTACCTTTTTTTTATGGAAGTCATAGGACTTTCTCTTCAGCTACTGACCCCTTTCAGTTTTGATTGAAAATGACAACAAGGGGAAGAAAATCAGAGGGAAAAAATTATCATCATGGCCTAACACAGTTTTTTGTTTATAAAACATTTTTCTTTTCCCATTGCAATCCATGTTTCCTTTTCTTCTTTATTAATTTCTAAAAGCTTTATGCAATAGAACTTCTTATGGCATGAAAATGTTTTCAATATTTCAGCTCTTGAATTTTGCCATTCATTTGTAAAACTTCTTCTTAGTGAATTCAGTGACTTAAAGATTCGACTACAAAGCTGTAAGCCATTCTTAAAATACTCAATCAGTTAAGTATTTATGAGTAATTTATATTTCCCTCTCCACTGTAGATATGTATATTTTACAAAATTGCATTTTATCATCTGCCTATTCTTCCAGTTCTGTTTAATTCATACGAAATGTTATACAGCTTTATCTTCTTTCCACTACCCAAAATAATGGTATCCCATCTGCAAACTGCCCTGTGTCTGTCTAGCTAATAGTCACATTTACACTTCTATACCACTGCCAAGGAAAGATTTCAAAATGTGCACCAGACTTTCCCTGGTCCAGGCTGTGCTGGGATAATCTCAGCCATAAGCCTTCTGCCATACTGCAGGTGATCCATTCCTTTATCTCAGCTGTTGTGATCACTGGCATTCTAACCTTCCCTGGTATTTTATTTTCAGAAGTGCTTTCTTTCCTTAGCATGTTAGAGAGACAGGACTCTGTGAAAGTTATTTTGTAAGTACAAGTAAATTACTTGAGCCTCTTTTCCACTTACTGCTAATTTACTGACACTATCAGAGATTCGATTAAGCTAAAAGAAATCAATTTTTCCTTTGGAGAAACTATTCCTGTTTGCTACAATCCCATTATGTTTATCTCATTAAAAGTACCTGGCACAGATTTTCTGAAGTGTAATTCCCAAGATCATCCCTAGAGTTTTTGAAAAGACAGATAAATATTTCCTGTCATCCAGTTCTCTAAATGGAACAGCTGTGACACTGTACATTTTCATTAACTACCCATCAGCCATCTAATTCTACTTAATTACTACTATTTGTAAGAGAGTAACATTTTTGTCTACTTTTTTCCTCTTGCAAGTATACAGTACCACCACCCACTCCTAAAAATCTGGAGTAAAATTATACCAACTGCAAATTTACCCATATCTCTGGAACACAGACTGTACCAAGCAGATACAGTTCTTTGCTCCTAGGATCAGGTTTTGTCCCTGAAGCACATACACAGTACTGGGAGCTCTGAGGAAAGTGGTTAGAACTGCTCCTGCAACCATTCCAAATCTGCAAAAGAGGGGTGGGCACAGATGTAATAAAAACAATGAGGACAAGTGGGTGGTAGATTCCTACTCTGTGGCCTTAACACTTCAGAAAAATAAATGTCACTGGAGTAGGAATGCCCAGGATCTACATGGTCTAGTACTGCACCTACAATAATTAGTCTTTGAGCAATGTTAGCAATGCAAAACACCCTTGTCCAATGCCCTGACCACTTTCTCCATCTTTATTTGCAAAAGGAGTGGGAGCTGCAGAGTAGATGCAAGTACATAGAAAGGCTGAGTTTGGGATGGGACTAAAAGTGTGAAAACCATTATTTCCTGTCTTCTCCATCTTTTTAACTTTTCCTCAGATGATCATTCTTGCCCCAGACTGCTGGAGATGCAGCTGCCTTGGGTAGCCACTGTGCCCCTCAGCAAATGAATCTCCTTCCCCAGGGTCACAGAGATGTCAAAGCAGTAATTCAGACCACACATCCTAGAGGGAAAGGGGAACTGGGAAAGACACTGCCAGCTCGAGGAAACAAGCAATTCTAGAAGAAGAGAAAGCATTTCTAGATTATAAGGACTTTTTGCAAATCAGCATCTTGACATTCCATAAAGTGCTGCCCCAATGGTTCTTGTGTTTGCATATCAAATTGCCAATTATTTCTTCTGGATAAGATCTTATCACAGGTTCAAATGCCACTGCAGCCCCCAAGACATTGTCAGAGAGCAGAATTATACTACACCATGAGGCCCTTCACCAGCACTTTTAGAAGGTATCGAGCATCAGAGTACTAAACCCATTACCAAATAATATTACAATACTCATTGAATTTTACATGATAGATCTTCAATATCACATCCAGCAGGCCAACATAAAGAGTTTGTGAGTAGATAGGTGGAGATGGGTGTCCCTAAAAACAAAGGGTTCTCACAAGGCTGTGCCAAAACTTGTTATATTATGTCTCAAGCCTCTTAATAAAGCATTCACCCTACCATAATTAAGAAAACTCATTTACACTAACCATTATGATGAAAATTATGTTGAAAAGCCCATCTAATTGAAAATATAGTAACGCTCATCAACTCAGTTAAAAACGTGTAGAAATAAATCAAGGACATTAATTGATTAACACAGCAAGCAAATGGTGGTATGCTAGCTGGAGGGGGTTAATTTCTATATTGTGCAATCATGGCAGATTCTTACTGACTCTATTCTCAGAACCATTTTTCTTTAACACTAAAGCTGTTTGTTTTTTCCCCAAAATGTGTACACTTGTCCATGTGTTTCTCACTTAGTGAGGTGCAAGGCATTCGTGCAGTGCTAAGGGGAAAAAGCCAATTAATGTAACAAGATAGCACTGGTCTATAATTCAGCCTTGAGATATGAACATCTCTAGCTAAAGAAATTATAAAGGAATTATACAGTAGTTTAAAAGTAGACATAATTTGATTGTAATAGATAGATTATTAGATAATATTTGAATATACACAGGAATTCCTATTAATTTTTGCTCATTTGCATTGGTTTTAGCCTGGGCAGCTCTGTGGTATCACAACACTAAAGCTTTTCCTTGTCTATGTGATGCTTAGGACAATGGGGCCCTGCACTGCTATCAGAGCCCCTGGGTAATACTATAACCTAAATTATCATCATCATCATTCAGATTGAATTAAGAGGCTTGGAAAGAAAATGCATCTAGGGAGGAATCTCCAGACCAGTCTAGCTTAGATCATTACTGAGAGCTATAATGAGAGGGGCAGTGGCACATCTGCTTTGATGTATTCAGGGGCTGGAAGGACTGCACTAACCTGGTCAAAATTCTTGATGTAGCAAAGATAAGACAATCTCAGCTATGCTACAGCATGATGCGACAGAATTGATGAATTTCATCCTCTCCCACACCTCTCATTTTATTATCAGATGAGATTCTCAAAAAGAATTTAAAAGAGTTTGTGACTTACAGTTCTTTGAAAAATCAAAGGGAGATGTGTTCCTGCCTAAATTAGGCTGAAACCTACTTTTCCCAACAGCCTGAATATAAAAGAATCCAGCTTTTCAAGATTATATATAAACACCACCGTCACCCCTGGGCTTAACAGTGTTTGGGAAAATTTTGTACTTATCCACCCACACATGATCTAACTGAAGTCTGCAGAGCATTCACCCACAGATGGATATGACCCACTGTGTTTGTATCCAGAATGGTGGAGCAATACTAACAAATCCAAAATTTCAGTCAGAGTCGTCCAGCAAAAATCATTAGGGGGCTGCTATTTTTGTTCATATTTCTTCCCCTGTAATCCCCAGAGGCAATGCAATGAGCAGCTCCTTTGAATATTAAATTATTGAAGTTCAGAAGAATTTAATTAGTATCTCACCTACTTACCATCTTGCAACATTGCCTCTCCTACAATTATGGCACTACATTACAAGCAATTTCAGCTTAATTGAATAACTGGAATAAAACCTGGGTTCCAATTGCCGGAATTACCTGTATTAAGATAGCTATAACTGACTTAAAAACCATAAAATGTGAGATGATCTCTATGCATGCAGGTTTACAGCAGATTCTCTAGTATTCAGCATTAATATTCACCCTTACTATTACCATATTCGCTCTAGTATTACCATACTGTCAAAATAAATATGTTTAAACAAGATTGCAGATGTCAGTTTTCTGGGTATGAGCAGCTGAATAATCACAAAGTCAAATCAGGCTTCAAGGTAGCAAAATGTAGGCTCTAAAATATTTTCAAATATTTTAACAGTTTGTGCCTCTTTCTCCCCCAGCTGCAAAGGCCTATGTGTACTTCAGCTACTGACTGCCAGACTCCTTTCTCACAGTTCTTCACATTCAAATTATTTGCAAAATACATTTTCTCACAAAGCCTTGTACTGGAAGCAAGAAAGAAAAAACATTTGCAGGGACAGTGAGAGCGAGAGAAAAAGAGCAAAATGGGCAAATGGGACAAAACCCAAATGGTATTTTCCTCTGCCTGTTTTTCTATCCTGCTGCATTTCATGTGGCTCCAAGCTGGCTCAGATCCCCTTTGGTTTGAGATAATGACCTGGCACAGAAGTCAGCTGCTGAGTCATCCTGCTTCAGCAAGAAAGTATGAGAAAAAAAGGTTGGTGATAAAGTCAGTATATGAAAGGTGGAAAACCACAGATGTGTGTTTCCAATGGCTCCATCACCCAGATGAATACAGAAAGTTTCTAAGTCATTCTTCTCTGAAAGATAAACCTGTTCAGGGAAACACAGAGCCATTAAGGTTGGAAAATACCTCTAAGACCAAGACCAACCATTAACCTTACACCATCAGGTCCACCACTAAACCATGTCCCTTTGTACCACAGCTACATATTTTTTGAACCCTTTCAAGGATGGCGATTCCAACACTTGACCACTCTTTCAGTAGCAAAGTTTTTCTAATATCCAGACATTAGAAAATACCTATCCATCTTCTCTGCAAGCTGCATGGTAAGAGTTTGATGCTGGAGTCTTCAAATGAGGAAGGTACAGCCCCTAAACAAAGGCATACACAGTCCTCCGAAGGCCTAGGTGTGGAAATTCCCAGTACACAAAGTGATGAAGGAGAATAGGAAAAGTAAACAATGTTTTCCAAAGTAATTCAAGCACTCCATCTCTCTAGTAGCTATAATAGACTAATGTATTTGTGCTCAAGGCTGATTTTCTTGTTTAGAATCATCACTGGAACAGGCTCCCCAAGGAAGTGGTCACAGCACCAAGTTTTGCAGAGTTCAAGACGTGCTTGGACAATGCTCTCAGGCACATGGTTTGATTCTTGGGGTTGTCCTGTGAAAGGCAAGAAGCTGGACTTAATGATCCTTTTGGGTTCCTCCCAACACAGGATAGTCTACGATTCTGTGATAAATACTGATGTGATGCTGTGCCTGGTTGATTGTTGCCTTTTTTGGTAGATTCAGCTTTACTTTTTTTATTAGTCTTTGAGGTACAATTGTTTAGTAGTCCTTGTGGCCTACTTTGCACTTCAAAGTAGAAACAGGATTAAAATTCCCTAACCCCAGTATCTTTAGGAGAGTGTAGGTAAATGGCACATTCAGAGATGGAAACCTGTCTTAGGTATTTTAACCTGAGCTTGCTTGAGCTGGATTTCAGACATTCCCTGACATTAGAGGTGTTAGTAAAGTACAAGTTGTACAGAAACACCCTTGGGTTCACTTTACTGTTCCCATTCACATGTGCCTTAAGTAGATATCAACATCTCCAGAGTACTGAAAAAATAATGGCTTTTCTAAACAGAAGTAAAATTATGAAGATAGCAGTTAGGAAAATAACCCAGTTTCAGCTGAAATCGCTAATTCAGTTTAGATCTGCTCAATCTCTAGATTTATTGCAAAACAGTGAAAGAAACAAACTGCCCAACAACTCCTAAAGAGGAAATAGCAGCAATGTCAATGTGAAACCATCTGCAGGTATGGTCTTCAGAAGCTGGTTGATGACTTTAACACTCCCAGAGTGAAATGTTGTTAACTTTGTGCTGTTTTGGCTGATTCTCAGTAATTAATATAACTTTTTATACTCTCATCACTCAAATTCCCTGCTTGGCATTTGTTCATCCACTTGATCAAAGGCACAATTTGTGACACTGCCTTCAAAGTAAAAATTTGTTTATTTGCTGTAAAAACACCATTACTCTTTTTAGCCTTTCCAATGTCATGTAATCAATTATAATAATTTTATTAAGTCTATTAGCAGGTTGAATGATTTTTTTTTTTTCTCTTTGGAAGCAAAAACTTCAACCACTATGGGGTGATCAAATCCAATGCAGCAGTTCAGGCACATGCTTACTAAAAGTGTAGTGGGAGGAAGGCTTTGAAAAATTAGCTAGGTAGACTTTCTTTGAGAATGTGGTCATTTTCTGCAGAAAACACTTTAATCTAAAAAGCTGTCTTCTAGCTCTTACCTATGTAAAAGTCTCATTCTGTTAATATTTGGAAGATAGATGCAATTTGGTGTTCATGAGTTTGCTGGTGGAAAAAATGGATTGCAGTTTCTTTGGCTCATAGTTTCTGTAAGGATTAGTAGAATAAAAACTGCCCAGAGTGCTGCCATTTCAGTGGGTAACTGAGATTCACTAGGTTTGGTAATATTCAACTGTATCTCACATTGCTTTTGTTCAGAGGGAAGAGAAACCACCCTTCAGGAGCAAGAAAGAAAAGAAAAACTGTTTTTAAAGTCCATGTGTAACAAAGAGGAGACAGGCAGTGCTGTGTCTCTGGCTCCCTAAAGCAGCCAAGAAGCAAAATGATCAATAAGAGTGCAGCTGTCTCGTACAGGAGGGCACAAATCGTTACATGTTCACAGCTCCCTGGTACAAATTTGTACTTCATGGGTGGCTTGAAGGATTAATAAGATCCATGTGCATGTGCAGGAATGGAAATAAGAGAAATGTAAGAGAAGGAGAAATACAGGAATGGATCCTGAAGGTAAGTCAGAAAAAGGAACAGGGAAAAGGAGCACTGATTAACTATGGGAAAAAGAAACAATATCATGCAGAAGGAAAGACAGCACAGTGAAAAATCAAGTTAGTAAACAATGCAGATCTTAAAATGCCACCTGAGTCATCAAGACTGCTGACTATTTTTTTGACATTACTCCCAATTGCATCAGCTTCAGTACCAATTTTTAAAGATTATTAAAAAGCAAGCAGCACGATCTTCTGAAATAGACTGAAGGGAACCAAATGGCTAAAGGCATTTCCCATTTAAAAATATTTTTGAGAAAAATCTTCTCTTTTGAGAAGTCTCAATTAGCCATCGATACCAAGCTCACAGAATCTCAGAACCACAGAATGGCTTGGATTTTAATAGACATTAAAGATCATTTAGTTCCAAGTTCCCTGCCCATGGGCAGGGAGATCGTGTCACAAAATAATAAGGTTGTGAAGATATCACACAATAATAATTTCAGAAACACTTACTTAGACTAGATTCTTGAAAATAGTTGGAAAGTAACAGCCAGTTCAGAAAGATCTATTTTTCTTTTAAATGTCAAAGTTCTGGGGTTTTTTTCACAGCTCTATAGTCTACAAAAGTACATTACAGGAAGATTAAATAAAAGCTATGAGAAATAGGAGTTTAAAAATTTTGGAAATAGCTAAAGCACTTCTTAGTCAGGCTGCCAGGATACTCTTTCATAAGGTTTGACTAAAAAGAAATTCTGTTCTTTTCATTCTGGAGGCTGCAGCCATCCAGAGCTCCTGGAACTGCAAACTTCTGCTTTCTTTTACACCTGGTACTGACAAAAGCCAGAACATTTTTGATGTGTCACAGCATCAGATGTATAAACTCATGTACCTTCTACTGAGTGAGTGAATTATCAGTATATTCCTCAGTGAAAAGGTATTATGGCACTTTATGGTGCTTCATTTAAATTGTAGAATACATTCCCAAGTGTCAGCAGTAGCAGAAGTCTGACAGAAGGGCATTTCAGCTACTGAGCTTAGGGAAACAACTGGTGTTAAACCTGTCTGACATATCTGAGAAAAATCCCTCCTGTTACAGTCTGACTAATAACACCAAGATGCTTTATTGCACTTTTCAGCAGCAGGTCACAAAACACTTTGGAAATATGGCAAACATCATTACAGATACTTTACAAATATTCTGGTACTTCTAGACTGGGAGAAAAGAACTGGCAGAACACACAAATCCTATGTTCATAGCAACTAGTAGTTATTCCATGGATTTATTGCACGTATTTCATGAATTTCAGATGGGGAAAAAAAAAACCTCTTTATAATAGGCCAACTCTCAGTATTTTCTATATTCTATGAGTATTTCACATGGCCAACACATCAAGGGAAATACTATTCAAAAAATTACAGACAAGCAAGGAATAACTAGTACTATGCAAAGCATTGGAGAAAGACAATGAGAGAAAAGGACTCTTGGAATTTCTCATTTACTTGATTATTTGTGAGAGACATGGTCAGGAATATCTACAATATGTCCGACTTCCCCCTTCTGCCCCCCTTCCTCAAAAAAAAAAAAAAAAAAAAGGCTCAGGAACATTTTTTTTAAAAACCCTGCTATTCAAAAAGAATAAAAGATAAATCAGCCAATTAATACTAATGGATAAAGCACCCAGTAGATCAAGAACACAGAAAATCTCCTGAAACAGCAATTCAGGTCAACGTTTGAAAAGACCTTCAATACCTAGGAGGCCCATATAAAGTAAACAGGGTCCATAGCCTGAAAATATTTTCAAATTCCTTTGAAAATTCCTGTCTTCATTCTTCAGGCAAGTCTAACAACATATAGTGCACCAGTAGATACTGTCAGAACTTGCTCTGCTTGTGTCCATCAGAGGACAACATTTATTTTGCCAAAATATAAATGATTGCAATGCCTGAGGTTTACTTTAAGTTGCTGAGATTTCTTCAATTAAATCACCCACTGACAGAAGCAATTTTATTTGGTTTCTTTTTTATTCTGTCAGAAGCTAGAAAGATAACAAGATACTGTCCGCAACTACATAAATCATGTGGAAAGCCATCAATCAGAAAGCCAAGGCAAAACATCAAGCACAGGAAACAATGGGTTTAGCTGTGATCACAAAACCAAAAAAAAAAAAAATTCTTCAATAATAACTGCTTTTCACTGTAACATTCAATTTTTGCACCATTTTAGGAATTTCTTTAGAGGAAGACAAGGACTCAGAAATGAAAGGCATTCCTGCCCACATGAAAATGAGACACAAAATATTACTCTAAATGCTAATCTATAAGCTGCTTATTTTGCCTTGAAACATAATGAAATAAAATCAAAATTCAGAGCTACTTTTGCCACTTCCTTAAGAGCACAAACAGGCACAGGCACATTTGTGAGCTTCTTTTGTCTCTTTCTAATCCGATTGCATTTTTATATTAAAAAACATAGATTACAGATACAAATGTATGATATATGCTTATCTGCTGTTACAGTAGGAGATAAGAGAAAAGCAGTACATGATTAAACATGTAACAAGTGTTGTATCTTAATGAAGCAACCTACTGAATATTCAGTGGAATCCACTGACAGACTGACTGCAGCATGGGGCTTTGCCACTGACTGCATACTGAAAAGGAGAGATGAGGGGAAAAGGACAAAACAAAACCAACTCCAAAACACAAAAGCTAGGAAGCTACCAGGGCAGTGATCAAAAGTATTCTTATAAGATCCTTGCTACTGGGCTCAGGCACTCTGGGGATAAAAAATGTTTCATGCAGATTATCTATACTTATGAAATGCAGTCAGTGTAAGCAAAGAAAAGGATGCAAGATTAAATTTTAGATGTCTTGCTAATATATCCATGCATACATTAATATGTCTTCTATATAACCCCAATTAATTTTGTAACTGCAAGAGAAAACTTCACACTGCTGTTCCTGACATGTAACAAAGCCTCAGCCTCTCTCAGTCTTCCATGGCTTTTAAAGTGCCTCTGAAATGCAGCATCTTTGCTCGGGAAGAACAGCCTGTGCTGTGCCACTGCCTCAACTCTTTGTCACACCTCAACCGCAGAAATTAAAGCAAATTCTACCTTTTTTTTTTTTTTTCCTTCTTCCCTATTCAAACTTTATCTCTGCCATAGGATTCTTCCCCGGTAATAGGAATTAAGGGATCTCAGCAGCTCTGGAAAAATAAATGTGTTTTCTTGCCACAGATAGATTATCCCCCCAAAACACCAGGAACTACATTTACACAGGGTTATCAGGCATGGTAATGCTGAAAGCTGTAGCAACCAGCTTTCTCTGTGTAAACCTGCTTCCCTGGAAGCTAGGGGTGTTTACATTTTACAGAGGACTTCCCTGCCATTGCTCAAACCTGGTCTAGTGGAAAGTGTCCCTGCCTAAGGCAGGGGGTTGGAACTAGCTCATGGGTAAGGTGCCTTTCAACCCAAACCATTCTGTGATTCTATGTTTCAAAACAGCTACAGAGGTCTGTGGAGTATATTTCCTGATACTGTTTTCCAGCTCTGGGCAGCAACATTTCAAGTTTATTTACAGGTCACATGATCCACTGCAACATCAGGAGAGTCTTGGACTTTGTTATTTTCACAGTACCCGTGACCAGTGCATGACTTTGGTCTTTATACAAAGTGCAGTATCAAAAAAATAGTTGCAAAGTTTGTTGAATTGTGAAATGAGACTGTTGCATCTGTGGAAAAAAAAAAAAAAACAAAAAACAACAACAAAAAAAACCCAAAAAACCAACTATATAATATTTTGACCTTATTTATCCAAATTGCCTTCAGAACTCAATTTTTATTGAAGTCAATGTTAATTCATGAAATAAATAGCTCTTGCCTAATTTACATTTTTAGACACAAAAAATTACTCTTTATGACAGTTTCCAGGAAGCTCGGGCTAATACATTTTTCACAGAATCATTAATCACCCAGGCTCATCCTCAGAGCCTCTTTCCCCATCTTTGTTAATTTGTCAGACAAGCACAGCAACCACTGTAGTGACGTCTGACTCACACCTGGACAGGGAAAGCTTTAGAGGTGGGGAAAAAGCTGTTTCATTACAGACAGGAAAGGGTGAGTGACAGATTCCAGGAGCCTTCACAGGAATGACCTTCCTGCACTCAGGGGATAAAAAGAAGAATGATGGACATTCAAGGGATACTACACACTCACTAGGAGACAGGAATTGGGAAAGAGAGACATCTGCCTTGGAGCAGAAACAAAACATCTTTCCCACACTAGATACAGAGAGTCAAAGAATCGCCTGGTCACTTGTGGTGTGAAGGGCTCTGTTTCAGGTCCAGTCCTGTTTGATACCTTTACTGATGATCTGGATAAGGGGATCAAGTGTAAATTTGCACATGATACCAATATGGGTAAGAGTGTTGATTTGCTGGAGGGTAGGAAGGCTCCGAAGGGGAAACTGGTCAGGCTGGATTGATGGACTGAGACCAACAACATGTGCCCTTGGGGCACAACAATGCCAGGCAGGGCTGCAGGCTGGGGGAAGGATGGCTGGGAAGTTGCCCAGTGAAAAGGATCTGGGAGTGTTGGTCAACAGCAGCTGAGCATGAGCCAGGGTGTGCCCAGGTGGCCAAGGAGGCCAATGGCATCCTGGCCTGGATCAGCAATGGTGCAACCAGGGCAGATCTCCCTGTACTCAGCACTGGTGAGGTCACACCCCAAATCCTGTGTTCAGTTCTGGGTCCCTCACTACAAGAAAGACATTGAGGGGCTGCAGTGTGTCCAGAGAAGGGAACGGAGCTGGGGAAGGGTCTGGAGCACAGATCTGATGAGGAGTGGCTGAGGGAGCTGGGGGTGTTTAGCCTGGGGAAAAGGAGGCTCAAGGGGCACCTTATCTGAAAGGAGGTCACAGTCAGGTGCTGGTTGGCCTCTTCTCCCAGGCAACATGAACACGTGCCACGGGAGATTCAGGCATGAATCTGGATGAATTTCTTCATGAAAGGGTTGTTAAATATTGGAATGAACTTTCCAGAGAAGTGGTGGAGTCACCATCCCTGGAGGTGTTCAAGAAAAGCCTGGATGTGACACTTAGTGCCATGGTCTAGCTAACAAGGTGGTGACCTGTCAGAGACAGGACTCAATGATCTCAGAAGTCTTTTCCAGCATAAATTATTCTGTGATTCTATGACTCAAGGAATGGGTAAGACAGGGCTTCCTGCCATTTAAAAAAAAATAAAAAATCTAAACAATTTAAAAAAAAATCGGTGTGCTCTGGCATTGGGAGATGCAACCCTCCTTCTTCTGTAAAACAATTTGTACAAATGCCAATTCATGGATAACCTTCACTTTGTAGACTGCTGAGCCCATTTGTTCCATGTGGAGATGGTTTTTCTCCTCTCTCCACTGGAAAGTAATTCTATCAATCCTGACTTTCTGCAAGCTGTCAGCAACCCAGATGAGCTGCAGGACAACATCCTGGGACAGAAATAAAAGGAATAATAGCCAGTGTGCCTCCTTCCGTTCCAGAAAATGAGGCTATCAAAAATAAGGCAACTAAAGAGGTTCATTATTAATCATTCTTGTTAGAAGGTAACTTAGCTTAGGATAATTATTTACCTGGTTACTTGGTTTTGCTCAATTTCCACTGATGCTGACAGTTGAACCTGGCATTAAATTAGGAAATGTAGATAGCTGGAATAGCCTGACATTTAAAATGTTCAGACAACCAAGGAGATGCAAGATCCTTACATGGATTTTTACTTTTCAGCTTATCTTAACAAAGTGGAGCATACTGAAAAACAAAAATAAATCTAACATCACAATAATACTAGTAAGGTTCATTTAGGAGGCAGAGTTATCATTCATTTAATGAACACTGATTAGCTCTATTCCTGGGAGGAAGGGGAAGAGGCAGGTATTTCATTTAGAGACAGAACTTGCACCTCTGATTTTCAGGTACACTTGTGTTGAATTCAAATTTCCCAAAACACCAGGGATTCACAAGGCACTTTTTTACTGAATTAGTACTTTCTAAGGCATCTAAGAAAACCCTCAATAGTGTATCATGAAGCTTTACAGATCCAGACCAAGGAATTCTGAGCTTACTGCACCATCTCGTGTCAAATGCAGGGAAGTGCAAGAAAATTATTTTAAATTCTCTTTTCATTCCACTACAGACTTTTTTCTTTTAAGAGATTATTAAAAGGCAATTCCATCACCTCCATAAGTTGAAGAGAACATTTATTATCTTAATATGGCAACTCTAACAAAACTTCTCCAATGCTAGCATTTTCCCAAATGTTAATACATCCACGTAACTGAAAACTTCCTTTACAACTTCAGTTTTTGACATTCAAAGTTGCTTAAGCTGTTGAAAATTTTATCTTTTGCTCACTAATAAGCAGATCAACCTTTAACAGGAGTTTGAAGGTTTCTAAAATTAAGCGTTTTCCAGAACTAAGTTGACTGCACATGAAATGCTACAGGAAAGTAGAAAAACAAAGTTAATGCAAAATACAATAAGGTGAAGAAGTGAAAAAAACAAAGAAAATATAAGAGGGTCTGGTTTGCAGCAAAACTGCTCTTGCTCATTATTATATTCTGAAAGTGAGTAATCTGGCTAATGCATGCTACATTTTAGGTACTTGGAAGATAAGAAAAACCTGCCTACCTTCAATTTCAGAAAATCTATTCACATTTCTAAACAGTATTTATCATAATAAGTATCTGTGTGTCTCAAAGAGATTTTCAGAATGTACGAGGAGCACATTTCTTATTATTCAGCACATAAAAGAAGTGCAAGAGTGTTGAAGAAAATTAATTTTATGTTTTGGTTTCCAATACAAGCTCCTGAGGTAATCAATAATCACAGAATCATGGAATCACAGAATCATATAATCATAGACTGGTTGGGTTGGAAGGGATCATCTTAAAGATGATCTAGTTCCAACCCCCCTGCCATGGGCAGGGACACCTTCCACTAGACCAGGTTGCTCAAAGCCCCACCCAACCTGGCTTTGAGCATTTCCAGGGATGGGGCACCCACAGCTTCTCTGGGCAACCTGTGCCACTGCCTCACCACCCTCACAGTGAAGAATTTATTCCTAATACCCAATCTAATAATCTAATAACAATGAGCTCCACTAGGGTATTTCTGGACTACCTCAAACCACACAGTCTGAAAGTTGAAATTACAGCCAATTTCTTTAAGAATTTGTATACTTCAAAATTTAAGATGCATCTGTTCTATGCAAACATGGGCCATATTGGGCATTTTGAATCATGGGTGTTAATAAAAATATGCTCTGAATGCATCCATTCTGAGTGTCAGAAAATGTTTCAAGAATCCCTGGAATGTTTTACCTGGAGATGTACACAGGGGAATAGACAGGCCCACGGTTTCTCTGCCTGAACTTCAAGCATCCATGAAACCTTCCTCTGTAGTGATGCAAGCCTGTCCTCAAGTTGATAAGCTGGATTATGGATGCAAACTGAGATGTTCACAGGGAACTGGGGAGCAGGGTGATGGCAGCAAGCAGTCTACATGCACAGACAAGCTGTAACATCTATGGCTTCCACAGATGGCTCTGAGCACTGGTCACTTGTGAGGGATAGAATCAGCCAGCCCAAAGGAAAGTTTTATAACTGCATGATCTTTGCAGATTTCTTTCCAAATGAACAAAAATATATGGAAACAAGCACCTCTTTTATTCTGCCAAAGTAAAGTCACTTAGGAAAAGTGATGTGATTAGGATGGACATGTGGCTTGGTCTTGGGACAACACTTTGGTTCCAAAGCATCTTAACTACATTATTTTTATGCTCAAACATTTTAGTTTTATGATATTATTTCAAAACAAATATAGGGTAATCATCCTGTCATCAGGACATCGTGCAGCCACTAAACACAAAAGACTGCTTCAAAACTTGCTGGAGTGGTGCACCCTGGTGCTGCAGTCCCTACAGAGAAATTCAGGCAGTGAAATGCAGCCAGGCAGTGACTTAATCCCACCCAGACAGGCAGCCAATGTGTTTGCTGGCCTGGGTGAGTGGTCACATGGACAGTCCTAATGGCACACAGGACATGATGTGATCCCCTGGCTTGGTGTTCAGGAAACTTCCCAGTCTGACCATTCAAAGACTCTAATAGTCACACTCCCAGCACCAGAAACTGCACCAAATGCATTCCTCAGCACTTGGCACAAGCAGACTCATGACTTTCATGTAAACAGATTTTCCCTTTGAACCAAATGCTCTGACCTGTAACCAGAAAAGTGAGGCAGAAGGAGTCAACAGCTCTGGGTGGAGATTGCTGACAGCATTATCCTGCTGCAACTGCCAGAGTCTTCTTACTCCTAAGAAATTACCTGACCGTGTTTGGACTGCAGTACTTGTTATTTCCTCTCAGAGCAGGATTCCAGCAACTGCGCTTCTCATGGGAGTCAATGAAATATTTAAATTGCAGGCATTATTCTCCAGTTAATCTTTAAGAATCCAGTATTTTACATTTTTCTAGGAAGGCATGCTATGGGTTGAGAGCCAGTTTTTGCCCTTATTCAGTGCAGCCATGTTCACACAATACTGCTGAGAAGATGGCAGAACACTTAATGATATCACGCTATAGGCTGGAAAATCTGTAATTGAAGACAATAACTGATTCTGACTAGATTTTGGAGTATTCAGAATGCTATTTCTTAACTATGTGGAAATCACTGTGACCAAAAGCTTCTTAACAGGGATTTCAGTCAACTCTGAACAAAAAAAGTGAATCCAAAGTAGGTGTTTCAGATAGCAAAGGCAACACAATGAGCTCTAGCAGAATAATTCCTCCAGCCTCCTGAGCTAATTCTCTACTGAAGGTTAAAAGATGGGACATAGACAGCAGGGGAAAGGAAGCAAGAACTTCAAAGCCATTTGAAGAGACAAACAGCTAAATTTAGATTAAATTTAGGAGACTAAATTAGGATTTAGGCAGGAGACTATTAAGTGGCAGATATAAGACACTGTGAATCTGAAGGAAAGAAGGGAAAGGGAGAGAGTCAAAAATAAAAATCCTCATGCTGAAGGGAGGAATTGCAGGAGACACTGATTTCCAAGAGGAAATACTATACAGCTCCTGTCCTACCATCACTTCAGAAAACAGCAGGAGACAACAACTTTGTCCTGTTACAAGAGCAAACAAGACTGGGAGCTGTTTGAAGGCAGTTGTGCATGTCTGGAGATACCCTTCACTTCACAGCAAGCTTTTTGACATCATTGCTACACCCTCAGCTTAGATTATGTAGCCTTACTTGAAAGTCTCCAAATGTGAAGAATCATGTTTTTGATCTTCATGACCAAGAAACACCACTGTAAGCACAATACTCAAGGAGTCCTAGAGGAACAGGGATGTTTCCTTTCCAGGGCAGAAATTGCTTGGTCTGGGATTGTCCCCTGATGCTAGACAGAGGCCTCATGGAGGTAATCCTTTTGGAATAACTGAAGTGATAACCTCAGCACAAGATGATCAATCACTGCTTGGTACTGTTGGCTTCTGCAGTAAAAGTTAGATAAGTAACCCAGAAAACTGCTAAAACCTGAAAAGACAAACATCATACAAACTAAACACAGGACCAGCAAGAGCAGAGGATAAAGATTAATTCACATGGCTATTCCATGAAGGCTCAATGAAGACCAGCTATATGCACATCAGTCTTTAATAACAAGCACTTCCTTCCACTTGTAACCACACTGTAAACGCTGCACTGGGCAAGAAGTGCCCATTCACAGGCTTTGAGCACCAGAGGGAGCAAAGCCCATCTGCCTTGTTTGCCACTTAGATAATTGCTGGAATAAAACTATTACCCAGAACATTACCATGTCTAGTAAATAATATTATTCCTTTTTCCCCCTTCCCAGGCCTAGTAGAAACTAAAACAGAAAACCCATCGTGCTAATCACTGCATCTATGCTCCTTCCATAAGAGAAGCTCTAAGAGTATTTTCAAACCAATGCATTCTTATTAAAGGACAAATGTAAATTTTCAGGAATTGATTCCTTTTTGGTTATTATACAGGCTCACCAGGAAGAGAAATATTTTTGCCCAACAAGATATATTGAAGGACACCAGACCCACATACAGCTAAAGCTTCTATATTTTGTAAAGAGTCGCCTTAGTTAACAGGAAGATATCTCTACAGCACTCTGAATTGCATCAAAACTCACAGAAGACTGCAAGTGCTTGAGCAGCAAGGATATGAATAGAGTCAAATGAGCTCCCTTTTCAGACATAACTTGTGATTTTGATATAGCTTTCTAGAGATGAAAAAACTAGTTACATTTACAGTATTTTTTTTTTCAATTTCTGAACAAGGATAATCAGGAAGGGAAATCTGCCATTTCAAAATCACTGTGATATTGAGGCCGAGGACCTGCATTATTCCTCTCACAATGTACAGAAAAACAGGCTTATTTGCCAGGAATTATTTTTACTTGAGCAAAAGCTTCACTCAAAGCAGAAAGCTCACATCTCTACACAAAGCTCTGTCAACTAAACTATCACCTGTTCCACTACAGTGAGCCTTAAAAACCCATCACAGGAAAATCAATCTGCAATGACAGATTTCAGAAAGCAGCTTGTCTGTTTGTACAACAAAATAAGTTTCCCAGGCATTTCACACTAAGCGATTTCTCGTACTTGAGGACTAAAGCCACGAGGTGTGTGGATCCTACCTTCAAAGGAGAAATGTGCGACTGTAAGACGTATCCATGGACATTCTCTATTTGAGACAAGTTCTTCTCTGACACATGAACAAGCTCTGGGCCTCTCACTTCGTGGGTTAAACGAGGCAAAGTATGGTCGTGTGGAGCATCCTCATCTTGATAACGGTATTTCTAGAGGAAGAAAACAACAAGGAAGAACAAATGAGCTTTTAGGAGGTAATTACCTATATTTTAATTTAATTGTGGAATAACAAATAAATATGATACAGTAGACAATAATCATCAGATTTCCTTGTGTGTTCTGGAGAGAATGAGTCATTCTTTTTTTACCATTGTATCAAAGAGAGAAATCTAGTATATGTCACTGATACACAAGACTTTCACCATCAAATAGAGATTTGAGATGACACACTGATAATGAAGGAAAAGAGACGCTGATCGGCTAAGCTGTAGTGTCAGATCACGTTTCACATCCCTGTGTTAATAATTAGAGTTCTATATTCCTTCTCTGCAAAATACTTGAGTTATTTTCCACTTGGCAGTGTGTGCCCTGATGCTGGAGAGTGCACATGCACTTCCACAGAGCCACAGTCCCACAGAAGATTCCCCTGCAGTAAAGTTCTATCCTTATACCCTTCTTCTCTGTGGAGAGACAACATGAGGGGCTTGTCCAAGATCCCAAATGAAGCTTGTAACAACAAGGAATATAACCCTAAAAATGAAATTAAATTACCTGATCTTTTCTTCAGCCAGAATGCTTTGTAAAAAGGTGCCATTCCCTCAGCTGTGTCCTGAGGAGGGGGCTACTGGATAAAAGCCTAAGACTTATTTGTATGGCCATATAAGAAAAATAAGTCTGAAGTCCAAGTACAAGAACATCCCAAAGCAGACCTCTCCATGCAGCAGACCTCTCTGCAGACTTTGCAGTCTTTGCAGGTCAAAGCAGACTTTGACCACTCAACTATGGAGTCTTATTTCATTTACTCATCCCTCCTAAGGAAATCACCCCAGTGTATTCCTGCCTTCAATCTTACGTATGGAAATGTTTCAGCAGTTGCCAATTATTTTCAGAATACACATGTGACATGATTTATTCTCTTCTTCTTTTCTGGGATATGCCTGCAGCCCTGCACATATTCACTTTTCAGATTAACATAATTAATGAATATATGAAATGACTGGCACCAGCCAAATATTATTTGGGCAAGAAGCCATCAGCCTAATAGATAGTACTCTAGCCAATGTCACATTTAAGCCTTGGCACACAGATCATTTAAGCCACAAGCAATCAATTATTTTTTTAATCGAGTGAGTATTCTTTCTAAAAAGACGACTACTCTGAGACATCCTCTTTAAAGTGAGTCATTTGCTAAAACATAATTAGGAGAAATAAGAGCAGAATACCAGAGTCATCTCATTAACTCAGGAATGGGGAAAATGGCAATGTCCAGTGGCTACTTCTCAAGGAGACAAGACAGCAATGACAGAAGCGATAAGAAGCTCTATCATAGAACATAGAACCATTCAGGTTGGAAAGGATCTTTAAGATCATTGAGTCCAACCATCCAACCCAGCGCTGCCAAGTCTATGTCTGCTGCTAAACGTTGTCCCCAAGTGCCACATATACAGGACTTTGAACTACCTCCAGGGATGGTATTCCGGGGCAGACTGTTCCAATGCTTGACAGCCTTTTCAGTGATGAAATTTTTCCTAATGTCTAATCTAAATCTCTCCTGGCACAACTTGAGGTTGTTTCCTCTCATCCTATCTGTTCTTATTTGGGAAACAGAGCAACCCCCATCTCACTACACCTTCCTTTCAGGCAGCTGTAGAGAGCAGTAAGGACCCCCCTGATCCTCCTTTTCTCCAGGCTAAACACCCCCAGCTCCCTCAGCCACTCCTCACCAGACTTGTGCTCCAGACCCTTCCCCAGCTCCATTTCCCTTCTCTGGACACGCTCCAGCCCTTCAATGTCTTTGTGGTAGTGAGGGGCCCAGAACTGAACACAGGATTCACAGAGTGGCCTCACCAGTGCTGACTACAGGGGGACAATCACTGCCCTGGTCCTGCTGACCACACTTTTGCAGATACAAAACATTATACATATATATATATACAGGCTTCTCACTTCTCAGAAGTTCCTGATCTTTGGGGTGGATGTGAGAGGAGTGAAATCCTTCCCACTGTAAGGATTGAGAGCTGCACTGCAAAATAGGTCTTGGAGGTTTTGTGGATGATAAGCTGGACATAAACCAACAGTGAATGCACAGCCCAGAAAGCCAACCTCATCCTGGGCTGTGGAGGTGAGGCCAGCAGGTCAAGGGGAATGATTGTCGCTCTGTACTCTGATCTTGTGGCACCCCACCTGGAGCATTGCATCCAGCTCTGGGGTCCTCAGCACAAGAAAAACATTCCCTGCTCTGTACCTGTTAGAGCAGATCCAGAAGAGGGTTAAGACTAGGATCAGAGGGATGGAGCACCTCTCCTATGAAGATAGGCTGAAAGAGCCTCATTGTTCAGCCTGGAGAAAAGAAGGTTTCAGGGTAAGACCTTTCAGTACTTTAAGGATGTTTATATAATGGAGGGAGAGGGATTTTTTATATAGGCACATAGTGACAGAGTAAGGCGGACTGGTTTTAAACTGGAAGAGGTTTAGATTACATATTAGGAAGAAATTCTTCCCTCAGTGTGATGAAGCATTGGAACAGGATGAAATTCCACAGGGAGCTTGTAGGTGCCCCATTCTTGTAAGGGATGTTCAAGCCCAGGTTGGATGGGGCCCTAAGCAATCTAATTTAGTGGATGTCATCCCTGACCTTGCAGGGGCCTGAATCTTTAAGGTCCCTTCCAACCCAAACCATTTTATGATTCTATTATTCACTCTATGATTATATATTTCATTATATATTATTAATTTGATTATATATAACTCATATGATTATATTTACATCCATACACATGAATATATATATATATATATACATACATAACATATATGCTATTCTTTCCAGATCATTTTTGCAGTTTTACACTGCCAGAAGCAGTGTGATGTGGCCTTAAAGAGAGAACATCTCTTTGACCATCAGTGAGTCCTTTCCCCACCACTGCACTGCAGTGTAGCTGTTGCATAAACAGGAGCCAAAGCCCAGAGCAAATTTATTCACCCTGAGCCCCGTGCTCCCAAAGAGCAGAACCCTTGTGTGGATCTTCAGTGATAGGCTCGCTTCATAATTTGAATTGATCTATTTATCCAATAAGTGCAAATTCCCAGGACAACTTCAGTAATATCCATGTTCACGTGCCATCAACTGAAATGTTTAGGGAACAGATTTGCACCATTCTATTTGTCTTTGTCTCCCTCCCATCCCAAGCTCAGCCTTTCCCTCTTCAGAAAGTACGAGCCTGGAGCATTTCTGGGTCAATCCTTCTATGGGTTTGCCTCATGTTCTTAGCACCAAACTCATTGGTTTTCATACATCTTTCCTCCCACAGCATCTCTTCATTGAAATGCTTTCAGCTGTGAACCGAAACAGCTTGACACAGCAAAAAGCCAGTGGTAAGGCTGAAAATACCAAACCAGAATTAAGACACTCCTGCAGAAATGCCTCATTCATCTCCATCACCCTGCTCTGATGGGGTCCTGCAAATGTCCTTGGAAAAAACCCATTCCCTAGAAACCTTTCTCTAAGGATTAATTCAAATTTCTGGAGGGAAAAGCATGACTGCACGGAAATGCTACTCTTCATTTGACAAAAGAACAGGTGAATGTCTTATGATAATTAAATTACAAATCAGTGCCTGCTGCTGACAGGGTATTGTACGCTGCCAGCTAGCATCAGATATTTAAAATCCTCTGTAATTACCTATAATGGGGGTGTGGAGTGTGCTGTTGTGAATTTTTAATATGAACGTGCCTTTTTATAAGAGATCATTCTCTCTACAGTGTGAGGTTATTACAGCATCACTGCTCCTCACATCATACTGTCTAAAGGAGCATTTCTAAGGCTGTGATTGCCAAAGTGATGTCAGATAGAACTGAACACATGAATCCAGCAGGAGGTAATGGTCAAAAACCTTAAATTTCAACAAAGACAGTTCTTAAGTTGGAATAGCCAGAGTACTGCACTGGCATGAAAATACAGATGTTCTTACGCCATACCTTTGACAGAATGACAATGAATCAAAGTAGCTCAGAATTTGTCATTCAATTTTGTGCCAAAGGGGACTGGTGTTTTTACAAAAGTTTGTTGCTTATTTTTTCTTTTTGTCGTTGTCATCAGTTTGCATAAAATGCAAATTGAACATTTCATTTTATATCAGGTCAAGTTGACCTAAGATGCTGAATGTGGCCCAGCTGAAGTTTCCATTCAAAAGCACTTGTCCCTGGTTCTCTACGCAGCTCTTTGGCTGGGCCACACTCCAATACCTCACACACTCCTGCTGCTTGCAATAGGAGGACTGCAAAAGGAGGGAGGTAAATGTGTCAGAGGAGTCACAGGCTCTACAACATCCTGTGAAATGAGCAGCCAGTGAATCCTGGTCTACAGAGATTCCTGACCTACTAGAAAACACCTGGAAATGTCAAGAGACACATAAGCAAAAAAGAGACATTGCTTTTCACTCAGCCAAACCTTCATAGTAGATACAGCTTATAGATATTAATAATGGGACAAAAAATACCACCACATACTATGAGATAGTAGCCCATTCATGAGTGAATCCCACTCCCAATCACTCTTCAAAGCCAGTGTGCTAGCCAGTGGCCAGTATATTACGTTTTATCTTGGGAAACAAGATAAAACATAATAAACGTAGCTCTTACACATCAGCATTTTGAGTCTTGAATACAATTTCTGTTTTACAGTCCTCCTAAGGAGGGGCCAGACTTCTGCTCCTTACAAGCTGTGAGCCTTCACATAACCCATTTAACACTGAGACCACAGGGAGAGGAATTTCTGCAGAAAATTTCCCACATGAGACAATGAACTCTTACAGATCCAGTTGTCCCACGGCAATCTGGAAATAGGCAAGGTATGCAACTGGGCCCACTACTACCTTCTTAATTCTCACTCACTTGCCTTTTCTCTCAAAGCAGTATTCTCTCAAAGCTCCCAGGTAGGTCAGTCCCATTGCTGGTCATCTGCTGGAACCTGGACAGGGGAGCTACCTTTGAACAGGGTAGCTGGGTAGCAGGGTAGCAACAGGTAGCAGGGTAGCAACATCACCCACCTTCTGTATGAGATTAGGTCCAGGATTTAACACACTGGATTTTCTGAGACAGGTTTTGGATACCCAATCCCTAGAAGTGTTCAAGGCCAGGTTGGATTGGGCTCTGAGCAACCTGCCCATGACAGAGGAGTTGGAAGAAGATAATCTATAAGGTGTCCTCTGACTCAAACCATTCTAGGATTCTGTGATTTTTTTTCTCAGTATTAGCAGCCAAAAAAATCCTCAAAAAACCCCACAAAGACCAAGCAAACAAACAAAAAACCCCACCCAAAACCCAAACAAACCAAAAGCATAATGGACTTGGTCCCTTTAGGCAAATGAGGAATCAGCAAAATCCCACTAAAAAAATGTTAATGTCACCTTGTCCTACTTTGGTGCTCAGTATTTTCTTTGGTCTTCAATGTGTTGAATTTTACTGTCACTGCTCTCCAAAGGCAGCAAATTTCAATGTCATAGCAATGAGCATCTTTGGAAAACAAACTTTACAATTTGTACACACAAATCATTGGGCATTCATCCAATCATGAGCAGAAATAATATTACTCATCCAACTGATTGCAAATGAGCAACACAGCTTGAATTCTGAATATTTGCAATCAATCTATAGAGTAAAAAGAGAAAAAAATACTCTTCTCATTATATAAAATGGAAGAAATCACAATCTGCTTGCCAAGACTGTGGAAGTAGATTAGGAAGCTTAAATCATTGAATAATTATACTTATTGTGAATGACTTGCTCTTTTGCTTATCAAGTAGCTTTCCAACAAGCTTGTCACTATATCACAGCAATACCTTCCATCCAAGAAGCCCAAAGAGCTTTACAAGTGGTAGTCAAGACTGATAACATCCTGTTGATGTGCATCATCTAAAGGTGGGTAAAATTAGGCACAGAAATGCAGCAACTTGTTCAAGGTCACAGAGAGAATCAGTTAATTAACCAGTAGTAGAACTTAGGGGATTTTTCCGGTCTGTTCTTTTAAGTCCAAGATCCAGTGCACCTACACTGACTTTAATAGCAATGATAATTATTATTATTTAAAAACATGAGGTTGTAGGTGTGCTGATGCCATTGTAATTTATTTTTAATTTCTTGGACTCTTTTTTATTCCTCACAAATGTTCCAGGGTAAAGCAGTCTTTCTAAAGTCAGGACTTACGTTTTTCTCTGTCTCAGTGTAATAGCTACCAGGACTTGGGGTGATTTACAGTGTGCTATCTCTGAGAAACACATAGTGAATTTTAGAAGACAAGAGGTTTTTTCTAAGAGCTAAATTAGTTCACAGGAAGAACAATATCAGTGCTGAATACTGAGAATTTGCATATATTTTCCATTTAGTACAACAAGAAGTTAATTTTTTTAGGATAGAGAAAAAAAAGTATCATTTCTTAATTTCTTATCTCGGTTTATTGAAAGCACCAGGTTTTTGCCCATAGCAGGGAATATATGCGTAGTTAAAGAAAAAAAAAAGAAAGGGTAACTATAATAATGCAGTGGAACAAATATCTTTTACAGTATTCTCATAATCTTTTTTTTGAAACCCTAAATTATTTTATTTTTCATGATGAAAAAGAAGTGAGATGGGCATTAGCTAAATACCTCTTGGTTTTATCAGCTGGAGGTAGTTGCACCTTTTCCTCACAAGATGGCACAGTAGCCATCGAGTTAAAGCATAATCTCACTTTGACCTATGATATGTTGCAGAGAAAAGATAAGTATTTATGCAATGTCATAAAACTTCAAACGATTCTTATTTTGAACTGACCTGATATAAGATTATTAAACAAACAAAACAAAAAAAGGCAGCAACCTTTGTAGTATGTATACATAAAGAAAGAATGATCACACATAAAGCTGTCAGATGGAAAAAAGTTTTAACAGTTTATATAAGTATCAAAAAATTACAACCAAGTAGGAATCTATCAGTTTTTCTGAGCTTTAGAATGAACAAAACCACTATGTATTGTCAAGATTGAGACTAGCCCAGAATGCTGCATTCCTCCAGGAATTCTAAATCCTAATTAAAACCGCCTGCATGCAAATCTGTACCATGAGGTATTCAGCTCCATATGCTGCATCACATTTTGGACCTGTTAACAGCATCAGTTTAGCCCTCTGGAGGCTGCTACTTGCTATCCAATAATTTAAAATAGATTTTTAACTTGAAGTGCCAATATACAAAAAGACATTCTAAGAGGGTGGCTATGCTTGGATTAAATGGTGAACGTGGCTGCACGTAACAAGAAAAAAAGAAAATCCAGCTAATACTGATTTCTTATCTAAGGGGAGCAAAGTAAAGACGTGGGTGAAACTGTTCCATTTATCAGCACCAGGCAGTAGCCACTTCTCTATCCCTCTGTCCTGCAATAACATCACTTGCTTATTCCTTTTTATAGCCTTCAACTGTTCCACTCAAAGTATTTTTTTTTCTGGTATGTCCATGTTCCCCCAATTGCTGTAGGAGCTTTCATGCCTCTGCAGCTCCTTTGTTTTCCCCTGCAGCTCCCCGTGCAGCCCTAGATGTAGATCCCCACTGATCCCTCTAATTCTGCTGCTGCAGCACAGAGGCACTGAGCCTCACAAATTCTCCTTTTCCACCCCTTGACTGCCCTAAAGAGCAGCTTCTGGCATGGGGGGGGGACTGTGCTGAGGATACAGCTGAGCATTTGGAGAGGCAGAGCTGGGAGATGCCGTCAGTTGCCATGTCTCAGTTTCCCTGCCAATAAGCCTGGGGTGGGAATGCAGCCTGGCAAAACTGACACCCGAGGTTTACATCGGAAGAGTACGAAGTAATCATGGACTGTAATAAATAAATTATGTATTAGCATTGCCTGAAACAAAGGATAAAAGAGAAACAATAAAAAAACCCCCACGGAACTAATGGCTTGCCCCCCTTGTGTTTTCTATACCAAAAATATATATTTTAATTTAGTCCAGCACCACATGACGCAGCAGGCCATTTGTGTGCTGCAGCTGAAACCCTCTCCTCTGTCTTCATACAGGAATTATGTGTCTGTGGGATTCCAGTATCATTTCTCACAGAAACAGGGGGATTCTGCTGAAAGGCTCTATGAGGCAAAAGGATGCTCTCAGGCTAAGACAGGTGAATGTAGATAACTGCTTCTAATCTTGCTTTTACCACAGAACTCTCACGCAATGCTGGGCTTTTCACAAAACATAACTTTCCACAGCTGTCTAACTGAGATATTCCTCACTTTAAAATGTCCTGCAAGCCACAGATGGCCAGTTTTTGTGGAAGTGCTGAGCCTCAGCAGCTTCAGCTGAAATCTGTGAGAGCTGGGCTTTGTACAGGAGAAATACCGTGGAATCCTGTGCCCTTGGTCACCTGCACACTAAAGAAGTTCTTCCTCATTCCTGCCTGTTACCTCTTGTCCCACTGCTTGGCACTAGGGAGCAGAGCCTGGCTCCCTGCTCTTGACACCCTTCCTTCAGGTACTTGCAGACATTGATAAGGTCCCCTCATTATAACAGGAAAACCAATGAAAAAAATCATAATGGAGCAGTTGGAACTGCTTGCTTTAAATAATGCATGAAGACATATGTTGAATGTAAAATGCCATATGAAGTGCCACTCCAGGTATTGGAAGAAGCAGAAAGCCCATGAAAACAAAAGTAACTGTGTAATTAAAAATGTAATAGAGTTGATGCATATTATAAAACTACATTACAATATATGGCCACAGAAGGTCTGCAATAAAATTGCTGAGACCATCTCAATTCTTGCATTTCCTAAATCTGAGTGGTTAACTTTATCACCCTGCCATCCTTTAACAGTTCTTTGAACACAAAGTATACACACATAAAAATACCTCATAAATTTTAATAGCATTCCTGCTTCTTCTAGTGTGAAGAAGGTATAGAGAAAAGTATTTTTCAGTATTTGTGGAAAACCAACTCTTCTTAAATAAAAATACAAATGCTTTGTGTACATAAACTTGACAATCTCACTGTTGCCACTCTGATGAACCTAGACCATTAACTCTGAAGATAAAATTCTTTTTCTACAAAGCAATTTATGTTGGAGCTGAACAAGTTACAAGTCTCAAATATTCTTCTTATCAGTTCCCTCTTTGAAAAGCTATGAACTTTTACCAAGAGAAAGATGGATTTAGTCCATTTTAACTAGATGTTCAATAAGCCAGCAAAAAACATTTGTGTCAGGTGCATTTGCATGTGCTTGACACTCCTAAGGGTTGAGTTAAACATTTCAATAGCAGGGCACTGACTGAAAAAACAGCTTTGGGCTTTTGCGTCTTAATCCTTCCACAGCCTTTCAATACAGCATAATTGTGGTAAAATAATCTACATTTTCAGATGCTTTAATAAGCTCTGGTTAGTGCACAAGCAGGCAAAATAGCTGTCATTGTAAACAGAACACAGAAACATCAAGATATTACATTAACAAGGGAATATTTGCTTTACTGAGGCTATTGCAAAAACCTGCATTTCCACATTTCATTGCTCCACAGGAACCTAGTTCCTGACCTAGGGAGTTTATGGTTCCAGAGAAGCTCCTTAAGCTCAATGATCTGATGGTGACACATGAGGATAAAACTCCACCAGGTCAGGGGCTGGGCAGGAAGAGGGTACCCCATTAAACTGCGTGACCTGCAGGTGCACTGAGCTCAGTGTAATGGGAAAATTGCTTGGGTTTACATCCTCTGATGAATTTACCACTCCTTGGGCCATACTTTACCTGAAATTAAGAGGGAACATCCTATCATCACCTTTATTTATTCTATTTAAAAACAAACCAACAGAGGTATTACACCTGCATTTTCTGAAGTGCCAAGCAAGCCTCCCAGCACAGCCTTCCTTAGTTTTTCAAGTCCCATAGGGCTTAGCCTCAACCAAGGCAGTGAGTGGGTCATGGAGAATAGAACTCCAGGTAGCAAAGCAAAAATGCAGGAAAGCAAGGGATATGTGCACAGATTTCTCCTATTTGTAGAACTGCTTTTAGACCTAGGCATCTACAATTTGCCTTTATCTTAGTTGGATATGGAAACATTTTTCACATTTGAGCCTAAGTGTGGGAATCAACCAGCACTCTCCCTGATGGATGAAGACAGTGATTCTCTGTTGGGGCTATTGTTATTTAGGGAGCTCCTTCTACAGTCATGTTGGAGGAATAGGCTTTTTTTTTTTTTTTTTAAGTGATTCGAGCCCTCATATTTTAAAGAAGCCAGCTGTGCTCTTAGTGTCTGCAAACACAGACTAGGGTACATGCCTCAGTCCTGGAATCATTAAGGCTGTGAAAGACCTCCATGCTCATGAAGCCCAACCACTAACCCAGCACTGCCAAGCCCCCCCTAAACCACATCTCCATCTGTCACATTCAAATGCCTTTGAACACTCCCAGGGATGCCAATGCCACCACTTCACTTGGTAGCCTTTTCCAATGCCTGACCACCCCTTCAGTGAAGGATTTTTTTCCTAATATCTGATCTAAGCCTCTCCTGGAGCAACTTGAGGCTATTTCCTCTAGTCTTGTCATTTGTTACTGGGGAGAAGAGAGTGATCCACACCCGACTGCAGCCTCCTTTATGGTAGTTGCAGAAAGTGATCAGACACTTGTTTTGTGTGTCATGTTTGGTGTATATTTGGCAGGGTTAGTAATGTCTAAAAAGTTCTTTAGAGCTGAAAAATGCCACAAAAGTACAAATGTATAATATGTGGCAGAGAAGATTCTCTGGGCATCAGACAATGATTTAGATGGAAATGTACTACTAGTCCATGAAAATCAAAACTCTACATGTCTTAACCTGGAGAACCTCAAACTTCATTGCTTTTGAAAGTTATCACCTGACTTTTCTGTTGGATACAACTGTTGTGTGTCAACCCTGTGTCTGCCTACCTTTGGGCTCAATTCTCCGGTATTTTGCACCTTTTGCTTTTTGTGGGTTTGCAGTTGCAAAGGGCAGGGGAAGGCAAATGAGAAGGTTGAATACTTTAGAAGGTAGTAATGTTATCTCTCAGGAAATAAAAAATTTCTTTCTGGCAAACTGACCTTATCAATGTTCAAAGCCATCCCCCTTCATGATAACACTAGCTTAATTAAAAGGTTAAATCCCTCCTGCTGAATAAATACTCCTACTTGAAAAAGTCTGGATAATGTAACAACTTTCTTTTTAATTTCTTTATGTTTTCAGCTGAAAAAAGTAAATTTCTTGTATAAAATAATATGAAGAAAATAAAATCTAAATTCCTTTGGTCCTAGCTTTTAGAAAGGCTGGATAAATTACTGTCAGTTGAATAACAATGTCATGGTACATTATCTGTGTTCTTAATTATTAGAAAATCAGGACAAAGTGAAACCCATCCAGGTTAAAATTAGATTCAGCCCAGATCATAAGGCAATCATGAGGCACTCTTAACTTTGAAATGAAAGACATTATCTTAAAATGATACCCAAAACAAAACTCAGACGATCCCAAGCAAATAGCTTGGTCTAGACACAGCAGTTTTATTATTAGACAGAAAGGGTTTTTTAAGTCCTGATCCAACAAATGGATTGATTGATTATATAAATAAATATTTTCCAGAACTTTATATGTGCAGTGGGCCAAATCTGCAACATCCATCTGGAAATATAGCCTATTTAAAGATATTATTAATTTCCCATATTTCTTAGTGCTCGGCTAAGTTCTAAATGGATCGCCAAAGACCGATATCTTTCTTTGTTTTCTGATGAAGTAACAATCTAAATTCCCCAAAATAGAAGTTTTCTTGTAAAAAATTACATCATTTTCCCTACATAAACCACGTCTATAAGAAAAGACAAGTTACTCTGCATTTTCTGTCAATCCTTTGCTACTCAGCTGATAATACCAACAAGAAAAAGAATTTCTTGAGTCTGGAGCTGTGATTTTCTGCTGAGGAAGAGAAACACTTCCTGGGAACCAAACTGAGAGCTACAGTTCATTTTTATCTTGACAATGAGAAAGCAAGCATGACTTTCACTTGTTGTTGACCTTTGTTGCAGTTGGATCACAGATTAAAAGTCAGCGCTATATATATAAAACATTATTCACATAAACTATCATGTATAGAGTGGGAAAAACACATTTTACTATTTATAAAACATCTCTGCATGAGCAAAGTTCTGGCAACATTAATCACAATGGTGTGAATGCCTATCCACAGCAAGGAAAATGTGCTGTTTTGAGTGATTCATCTCATCTCTGCTGCTCCGGAAGGGGTGGGCTGCCCTTGAACGGAGCTTGAAACTAACTACACAAAAACTGAGATTCTGGCACTCGTGAACCTCACTCAAAAGCTCCTCTGGCTCTCAGACTTTGAGCTCAGCAGTGGATGTGCACTGTCCCTTGGGAGGTGTGTGTTTAGTCTTTGGTGTAGTGACTTTGTCCTAAATGCTACCTGGTTAAACCGAAGTGAAAACTGCCTGTGTGGGAGTTGCCACTAGATTAGGTGTTTGTGGGAATTGCCTGTGATTAGACGTTTAGATTACATCCTACGAAGAAATTCTGAACTGTGGAGGTTGAGAGACACACAGGTTACTCAGAGGAGCTGTGGATGCCCCATCTTTGGAAGTGCTCAAGGCCAGACTGGATGGGCTCTGAGCGCCCTGGTCTAGAGCAAGGCGTCTCTGCCCACGGCAGGGGGGTTGGAACAAGATGATCTTCCATGTCCCTTCCAACCCAGCCATTCTGTGATTCTATGATTTCATCATTCTATGATTACTTTGGAATTTTTTTTTGGCAACCAAAATATAAAAATAATTTTCTTCAACACCCTTGAACTAGTTTCACGTGCTGAATAATCGTGATGATCCCTTTCAGTACAAGCCATTCCATGATTCTATCTGTAGTTTTGAAAGCAGAACATAGAATTAAGCAAATCCAAATTGCCAGTAATATTTTGGCCCTATGGATCCATGTTCTCAGAGATATTTTTCAGCTCTATTAGTTTATTAAATTATGTCCCTATTAGCTTTTCTAATTACCAAAGTAATGCTTACATGTTTCAGCAGAAAAAGTTTTGAAGACTTTTACAAGTGATTAACTAAAGTTATAAGATGCACATTAGTTGCCTGAACAAATGCAGGATAATATCTCACCTTTGAACTGACTGTCCTTATTTTTAAAAAAATACTATTATAATAGTAAAATAGCTAGGAGTATAGGGTCTCAACACTTTGTCTTCTTGAACTTTCCAACTAATAAGTGTCATGGAACCACTGGGAAAATGTTTTCTTCATTTCTTATTATACTGTATTTACAAAGCAATTCAGTAAAAATTTATGTCTTAAACTTGATGAATAAGACTCTGTGAAATACATTACATTAACAGGAAAAGGTCTATTCTCAAAGCTTCTGAAGTACTCTGTTGGAGCCAATGTTTTCCAAGTGAAACTTATTCTACTGTTGTAGCAAAATTTCAAAGTGTTTCAGTTATTATGCTAATCACATGAAAATTAGCAGTTCTCGAGTCCCTCCCACCTCACTAATTTTCTCACATCACTGCAGCTCACTCGCAAGTGTTTGGCTCTCACCTGGAAATAAGTCAGATGTCTGCATTTCCCAACACCCTCACATCCCTTCTGATAAATCCCTGCATGCTCCCAGAGTTGACCTGCCTGCAAAATAATTTGAACACCTGCACTTCAGCTATACATTGCCAAGCTATACCAGCTAGCCTCATATGCATAAGTGGCTACTCAGGTATTCTGGACCCATACTGTTCCTTGTTCCAGCTTCAGAATGCTTCAGATTTTCAGTAGTGCTTTTATATAAAAAGCACTGACTTGGAACAGACTATAAATGGCACATATTTGCAGTTCTACACAAAAAACTGGAGCCTCTTTTCTGTATCCTATAAATCTGAAATTGCAAAAGGTGCCATTGCCATGTTTCTTCTTAGAATTTATTTTAAAATATACCAAAGAAAAAATGGGTAGCCATTTCCTTCAAAACATGAATTCCTAAAGTGACTCTATATCTGACATTTCTGTCCTGTCAGGTACTTGTTCGTTTTTGTACGTTTGCTGTTTTTTCCTAGGATATATCAGAAATCAGTATTTGGTCCTAATTAGTAGGATGTGGAATATATATTACTTATTATCAGGAAGAAAGTGTATGCAGAAAATTCCCAAAAGGGCATGAAAAGGATAAAAAACAAAAGATATCCCAAGTGGAATTAATGCTAATATCTGTATTTATTTTTACCACTACCCACAGGGGCTCCACATTAAATACTACTATTTCAAAAACTGATTAAGCTGATTTGAAAATGAATTAAATGAAGAATTTCCTTGAAAAAACAAACCAAGGGAATTCAACATCTCATTCAATTGCTTTACTTTAACTGGAGTGTCAGTTTTTAAAATATTAAGTTACACATAATTCAAAACAAAATTCAAAGGAAGATTTGAAATACATTAATTTGCTTGCAAGTGTGGTTTTAAATATTTTGAAGACAGTTAATGAAGATGGATGCATTCCTATGAATCATTTCCAAAAGGAAAAAGACTCTATCTGGTAGTTTTAACTACCTTAGAGTTACATAAAATCACATAAGCAGCCAACATATAAATATATATATTTACACAAATTTCATTTTCTCTTTACTTCCTGTCCTCAAAAAAAGAGCTTGCTTTATAAATGATTTCCCCTAAAATCCCTTTAAAGTATTTATTTTAGATTTCTGTTTATTAAAATTATAGAAAAAAAAGGCTTAAAAAAGAGATGAATACTATTCACTAGACCTGAAGTTCAAGAAGGGATAACAATGTAATTTGTTAGAGCTTTAGTATAGCTGAAAAAAAGCAGGCAAATATTTTGGCATACAGTCTAGGATATTAAATTTTTTTGTCTTTAGACATTCCTAATCTGTAATTTAAATCTCAAAATAAAGCAAAACAAAATAAAAACAAGGAGTTCAGAGATGATGTTAAGACTCACGTTTCCCTTGGGGTTGAGGGAATTCATAGATATTCTAAAAGTGCAACTGCCTATTACAGGATTTATTGAACCTCTCTCTGATATCTTACACAATCCCTTATATTTCCAAGTTTCAAAAGAACTGTTAAGAGCGGCTAAATTATTTCTGAGATAGTTAAGCCACCTGCAATTCATTAAGTGGAGAAATTCAGCACAAATATTAAATCTTAAGAATCAGTTTTTCTCCTCTGCTTTAACACTTCCAGTGAAATGTGCTTCACAAAATTTGACAAGCCTAAGGTGAGATGCACAGGCTTAATAGCCAAGGGTTTGCACTCATTCCTTTGTGTAGGATGCTTTGCAAAGCCATCATAGGGACCATTAATTTCAGTAACATAAAATATGCAGTGAATCCCATTCCCTCTCCCTCATAAATGGCTGTTTTAGCTGAGACCTAATAACAGAAGTGGCAAGCTGAATATTGATGGCAGATCTTTTCCTCTGGATATGCAGAAACCACCGAAAGCTGAACTTTCTGCTCCTGTGGAAATTATGTCCTTAATTTCCTGAGGTTCCTTAGAAAATTCCCAGAGAGTGCTGTGTCCAGCCAGTGGTCCCATTTGCCATCAGCATCATTTGAATGAATGATCAGGGCTGATGGAGGGAGGTGCTCCCATTCCTGTGCTCCCTGCCCTCTTAACAACCCTCACAGATGAGTTACGCTACTTTCAGCCCTGCAGCAACACCTGAGATGTCTCTAAGAGATGCAAAGATCACTAGGGAGAAGCAGACCTAGACAAAGAGGAGGGGTGGGAGACTCCTTTCCCATACCCCAGGGAAAAGAGGGAGTGAGGTTTGGACATTTTCAAGTTCTGCATCAGCGGTACAGACTACCTGAAGAGTTGGGGTTGAAGATCATCAGACAGCAAAATAACCCACAAAGTTCACAAACACATGAATGGCCAAAGAGAGTTCAGAAATCAAAAAAAAAAAAAAAAAGAAATCACACTCAAGTACTTTTTCTTCTATATGATCTTCCATGAACAACGCATGATTTGGTGAGTAGATGGAGGAATTTGCAGCTCTTGGGAATACCAACATATATAACAGCAGAGCAAAAGGAAAGCCAGGGCTTGTAGGATTGAAATATGGCATCAATCTATGTTGACACAGGAACAAAAGGAAATTAAAGTAGCAATACTGAAAATGCTTTTGCCAACGGTATAAGGTGGGGAGATAATAAAAAAATACCATTGGTGGAAACACACATGGTCAGAGAGCTCCATCATGAGTGTGCATAATGCTGCCAAACCCAGAGGAATGAGAGTCTCTCTCTTTACAGAAATCCTAGGGTTCTGACATACAGAAAAGGTTCACAACAGAACTCTTGTTAGGGTGTACATGTACACAAATACATATGAAAAATATTATAAAATTTTAACAATGTTGTCAGTGTCAGCTTGCACTGAGATGGACATCTGTATTAAACATCCTAGAAAAGGTTTTAAAGGGGTATTACTATATCTTAGTGAAAATGAAATGAAAAGTCATTGAGAATGTCAGATGTAATATTTCTGTCTGTCTTGATACTTTATAATTTCTTAGGCAAAGGGAAGACTACACTGCCATAGCAAAAATGGTTTCACGAAGACATTTAAAATGTGCTCTATAATGAAGAAAAATGCTGTAATTGCAGAACTTACAGCACAGAACATCTGGTTTATTCAAAAGATTCCTATTAGCTGAGTGGGATCATAAAAACCAAATGCACTAACTTTATTCATACAGGAAAAATATTTCACTTCCCAGTGACAAGTTCCCTTATCAGTCTGGTAGTGACACTGAGAATTAACAACAGCATATAGTGATGATTTTGTAACCACATTTCTTTAAATAAGATAGCATAAACAGGATCAACTTCTTTTTTACTTTATATCTGTGACAGGTTTAACTCCACACCCGTAATCCCAATGCACATTTCTATTTCAGGGGTATTTATTCATTACATCAACATACGAGCAGGTTTGACAGATTTGTAGGTATCAACAGCAGCAACAGGATAAGCATCCTTCTTATGGCAACTAAATTGTTTGGCAGGAAAACCAGCCCCACCAAATTAAATGCTTTTTTAAAGATATATTATTTCTATAAATGTGCAATAGTCGTGGGGCCTCTGTTTATGTTTTCCAATATGGGAAAAACTGGTATTATTTAGTGGTCAGTCTGGATTAATCAACAGTATTTACACACTTGCTACCTCACATTCTCATACTGATGGGATCAATCATGTTTGCAAACCTGGGAACATGCACGGAGCAATTGTTTTCCATAACTTTATTTTATAATTTTGTTTTCTATATTTTACTTTTATTTATCCCTTAAGCTAAGCAAATTCCAAAATATGAAACAGAAACTGAATCCTTCTCTCTAAAACTAAAGCTTTTAGAGGAAGCAAAATAAGACTACTACGAGACCCCATTGTTCTCTAACATCCTTCAGTTCTCCTCATTATCTCTGGATAACAAGCTATTTTCCAGTACCTCGTGTAAGCTGAAAAATCTTGCTAATGCTCAGCAAATTAAAAGTCCAAAGCTGCAGCCCCTAGAAAGTGCCATTAAGTGCCTACAGCCATATCCCAGGCACTACTAGGTTAGCTTCACATTTCAAGTGACTACAATTATTATCGAAAAAATCTACAGCAATGCAAGGATTTGAAACTAAGTCTCCAAATCATACATGAAACCTAATTCACAGAAAATTCTCCACTCAAGCTCATGGGAGGAGAGAAGTAAGGGCTCTAGCAATCAAAACCCTAATGCCATGCAAAGGATCCAGAACCAAGAGGTTAAAAACACAGATGTAGTCAGACTCTTTTTAAGGAGGTAAAAGAAAGCAATAAAACAAAAAGAAGCCACCAAATTGAAAAGTTATTGAAATTTTAGGCCTGTCTACACCAGTAAATACAACAGAAGAGCATCTTTGCCTGCAAACTGAAGTCCACCCACTACAGAACTTCGTGGTTTATCCAACAGGGAACTGGCAAAGGGAATATTAAAAAGAAAAATCCATCACCATCTGCACACAAAGTGAAGCTGCAGTTTTAAGTTCCGACCAATTCATTTCCTTTTCTTTAAGTCCTATTTACACTTGTATTTAACAGGAGTCTTCCTGGGGATATAATCACAGGCACTACACTGTAATTTGGAATGAGAACAAGGACATTACCAGTAAAAGGAACATGGGTGGGTTGCAGTTTACTTAAAATAAAATTGTAGGAAAAGGTCTCTAAGAAACTGTGTTTAAAGACTAAAAAATGATTCAAATCCACAATGATATATTTTCATGGTAATACTTTATTTTTTTTTTTTGCTATGGGCAACAGAAACCATAGCTTCATTATTAAAAAATCACCAGGTAAAAGAAAACTTAGAGAAATAAGCAGCACAACTTTTTATACATATTTTTTCTCATTTTAGAGGAATTGTATGTGCCAAGAGGTGGGCCACAAAAACTGACTTGTATTTTGTGGGCTGCAACATTTTAGAACCACAAGAACCTGCGGAATTGGAAAAGAAAAAGTGAAATGAGGAGGGGTAAGGAGCATTTTTCACAGTCAGATTGGATTGCTAAGACATGCTGAGTATGAGGAAAAGGAAGTTTTCCTTGGAGGTGGTGCATGCAGGAAGGAATCCCACTGAGTGCTTTGAGCAGCTATTTTTGTCCTTGGTGGGATGTTCTTGCACCTGCAGGCCACAAGTTTTGCCACTCCCCTGTGAGCACAAAGGACTAGAAAACATCTACCAACTGTTTCAAGATCTAAGAGCCTAACACTATGAATCTGGCAGTCAAGCACACTGCTGGGAAATCTGAAATCTTAGATGTGTATAGGTGGGATGCAAAGGTTTTCCACAAGGTAGCCGTGGGGCTTCAGATGAGAAATTGTGTTGCTCAACATTCACAAGATTGCTGTTTAAAAACAGTATGAAAACAACTGTGGGAAAGAAAAAAAAAAAAAAAGGTCTTTTGACTGTATATACATGTGTGAAGGAAGGATTGTTTGAATCATGAGTTTTCAAAAAATTAATTTATTTTCTGGATGTTATTTGTCTGAAGTCACGTGAAACCTATTGGTCTTAACTTCTTAAATGCATGTGGAAAGAAAGGAGGAAGAAAGAAAGACAGTGATAACAAAACTTGCATTAACTGTAGCCTGATCCACATTTACACACAGGTTATTATATACCATGCTAGCTATGCAAGGAGGTTTTTAACTGGGGGCAAATCTGTCATTTTCACCCAACTTAGCAACCCTTTATGGTGACAAAGGCAGGTTTAACAGTCTTAATGCAAATAGGAATGAAATCCAGTATGAAATAAATAAAATGGAAGCTTTTCTGTCTGTGAAAGTTTTCTAACACACTGCGAAGTAAAGAACACAATCAATTTTTTAAATTCTTTGTTTCTCACAGACACTTCTGCAAGGTACAAGAAGAATTACACTGCTAGTAAGCCTTCTTATATTTTAGTGGATGTAAAAGCCATTCTGGAAAACATGTGGAAGTTAAACTTCATTTTATAATCTGCACAGTAGCAGCCTCTTCTCAAGGGCACTTGAAGAACCTAAACAAGACCTGGTATTTTCTTTCCCAAATTGTCAGTAACAATATGGGTTTTGAATCACTGTAACACCAGTAATGATTAGAAATGCAATTCTGAGACAAGAATAGATGACAGCCTTTGGTTGTGATTTTGACGAAATTCCTATGAACTCTTGTAGCTCCAATCACTGAACCTCAGACCAGCAGCTACAGCAGGGTGAACCCAATTCTGTCAGCTCCTATGAAATTCGCTGCAGCTGAAAGCATTGGTATGGGATTCAGGTTATTATTCAAAATAAATTCAAAATAAATGAATTAAATAGAAAAATAGACAGACATTCAAATATTTTAAAATGTTTTCTGTAGCCTTTTCATTAATCTAGCTAAGAGGACTTCATTTTAGAGGTAAGTTGTATCAGCCTCTTTTGTGAGGAAAAATAGATGTGGTAACCCATGTGGCCTATGTTCACTGTCAAGGAAGAAGCTAGTAAATAAAACAGGACTGCTTTCTGAAAGTTGGAATATTATCTTTACTCACATGCCTATAGTGTCACTTCATAAATATAAGTCTTTCACAATTAAAAAAGAAAATTGTCCCATTTATTATTGTGACATTGTCTTCAAAATGTGAATTCAAAATGTTCAGAGGATGAAGTTTCTTTTTTCCCCTGAATCTCTTATTTTTTTAATTTTTAAAAATTTTTTCTTCAGATCTAACATGGAATTCTCACTGCTTAGTTAGAAATTGTCTAGATGTCACTCAGCAGTTCAGAATGGAATGAATGAGGGAAATTAAACGTTCTTCACTGAATAAAGGTTGAAAAGAAATTATCCTGAAGCATGTTTTACAATACTGAAACAGTAGATACTAACTGTTAAATTGAAAATATAGTAGCACATTAAAATGTTAGGAGAACTAAATAAATAACAATAAGAAACTACAGTACAAAAAAAAAATGTAATCATGCCCCAAGGGAAAAGGTAATTAAAATGAGTATGCTCTTATAAAATGCTCTAGTCTCAAAGAAATTGTATTTTAAAAGAAATGGGAATAGTCACACAGATCTAAGACAAACTGTACTTGAAAAACAAAACCTTTATGCTCGGCATTCATACAATATTTGGAACCACACTTGCATTTGCAGTGTCAGTTGCAAGAAAATGCAAGGTTTTCTAAGGTACTTGTTCTAGTTTTCTAAACTCTGGCAAATTGATCATTTTAACTCAGCCTATGATCATTAGTAAACCCAGGAGCTCATTTTTATAATGATGTACTAATGGAGGTGAACTAATCCTCTTTCAAATCAGAAGAAAACCAAGCACTTTAGAAATGACCTAAAATCTACTCATGTCAGTGGAATGACTTCCATTTTTTCAGACTTTTACCCAGAAAAATGGTAAGCAAAGAACAAATAAAGCTACTGGACTTGTTGCACTGAAGAGCTAAAATGTGGCACAGTTACACTTTAAGTACCTTTTTTTGCCTTTTCACTAATGATGCTTGAGAAATGCAGCTGACAGGGGCTTAAAAGCACTAATCTACAGAAATGTATTGCAAAACCCCTACCTGGGTACAGCCTGGATTCAGCTGGTGAAAGCTCTGGGCTCATGTCCCAGTTATTCAATGTTGCTCTCTACAGACAAGGGCCTCACCTACTCAGTCTTTATCTCTAAAATCTTTATTGATCCTCACCCAGTACAATAAGAAAACTGCCTAAACTCCTAAGATATTGGTGATGGACAAAATAGGCACTGCCCTCTCAGCACAACAAATTTGTCCCTCACACGAGGAAAATCAATTTGTCCAATCACAGATTTATAGATCCACAGAATAGTCTGGGTTGGAAGGGACTACAAGCACCATCTAGATCCAGCTCTCCTGCCATGGAAAGGAACACTCACCACTAGACCAGGTTGCTCAGAACTCCATTCAGCCCAGCATTAAACATCTGCAGGGATGGAGCCTCCACAAATTCTCTTAGCAACCTATTCAAGTGCCTCACCACCCTCACAGCAAAGAACTTCCTCCTTATACCTACTCTAAACCTACTCTTAGTTTGAATCCATTCCCCCTTGTCCTACATGTCACTACACGCTCCTGTAGAAAGTCCCTCTCCAGCTTTCTTGTAGGCTTCCTTCAGGTACTGGAAGGATGCAAAACCTTCTCTTTTCCAGGCTGAATAAACCCAATTCTCTTGGCCTTTCCTCACAGGAGAGAGATGCTCCATCTCTCTAATCAACTTGCTTTGATCCTTTGGACTCCCTCCAGCAGCTCCATGTCCTTCCTGTGCTGGGGACCCCAGAGTGGACACAGCACTGCAGGTGGGGTCTCACCAGAGCAGAGGGGCAGAATCCCCTCCCTGGCCCTGCTGCTTTGGATGCAGCCCAGGATAGGTCTGGCTCTCTGGGCTGGCAGTGCCCATGGCTGGGTCATTTCCAGCCTCTCACCCACAGCACCCCCAAGTCCTTCTCACGGAGCTGCTCTGACCTGTTCATGCCCCAGCCTGTGCTGATACCAGACTTGCCCCGACCCAGATGCAGAACCTTGCACCTGATCTTGTTACATCTCATGAGATTTCCATGGGCCACTCCTAGAGCTTGTTCAGGTCCCTCTGGATGGCATCCCATCCTTCAGGTGAGTCAACAGCACAGCTCATTTTGGTGTCACCTGCAAATTTGCTGACAGTGCACTCAATCCCTATGGCTTTCTTGAATGAAGGAGGCTGGGAAGACATGCAACCAGTTCCTGTAAAATCTAGGATCTGTTTCAAACAAACCTATATGTAGTACTTTCCTGGTAAAGGCACATAATCCAGCGGAACAAACATATTTACATTGTATAAAAAGCCACATACATTATTTTCTTTGAAGAAAGTAGGGCAAGACCCACATGTTCAGTAGCCCCTAAGGAAAAGGGAAAAACCAAAATTATATATATTCCAAAGTTAGGTGAAAGAAGTAACCAACCACTGGAACAGGTTGTTCAGAGAGGTGGTGGATACCTCACCCAAGGAAATATTCAAGGTCAGGTGTGAATGAGACTCTGAGCAACTTCATGTAGTGTAAAAAGTTCCTGCTCCTTGCAGGGAGAAGGACTAAATGACCTTTAAAGGTCCCTTCCAACACAAAATATTCCATGCTTCTATTCTAGGAGGTAATTTTTAATCTTTGGAGTTCTCTGAGAATGTTCTAGAGTTTGCCTTTAATTAAAAGAGGGCTCTTCTCTGCTTCATTCTACATAAATTATTCACATGAGCTCTGTATCTCAGTGATAGCACATTAACAGCTCTGTTATTTTATATAATTGCTGTACATAGGTAATCAGAATATATTATGCTGCAGAGATAATTATGGCAGTGTTTTCTGTTGTTATGAGATGCTGGAAGCCTCAGCAGTGCATTTTTGTGACATGCTGCATTTCATATGGATGGGGAGGAAACTGTCAAGAATTTCCCACGGCTCTGTATTTTTCAACAAATCTATTACTCCAGCAAATAGATTAGTGACAGAATCTTTCTTTTCCAGGGGCTAAGTCATGTTACAAAAATCTATTGTATTTAGGAAAATGTTTCTTTATTTTGTGGGTTTAAGCAACACTGCAAACATATTTTGTGGCCCATGTGTTATTACTTTATGGAGTAATTCACAAGAGAGCCCCTTTAACAGTGTATACACACATATACTGTTGTTATAAACCACCAGGAGCACAGGAAAAATTCAAATTCATAGATTTAATACGCAGAAACACAGATTTTCCTATTCACATACTTGTATGTATGTAGATTATCTGGGGGCTTTTTCTCTTCCCAGAGACAAAATTTTATAACCAATAGCTATCTTCCCAAGAATGGAAGGAGTTCTATTAGCTCCAGTTTTCCTTACATTTGGAAAGGTCACATAGCAAAAATCATCAGAATGTTGCACACCATACTGGTACATATGCTAGTAGGTACCACCCTAATTTATACAGTGTTTTCTCACCCATTGTTTCTGCAGTGCCAACTTTTTCTGTGAGATTGAGACTGTTTTCACCAATATGCAATTAACAGGAAATTAAACCTGATATGTGAATTTGACACCAGTTTACAACAGCCTGCAATTAAAGGATGAATTTCACCCGTCTGTTGTGATATATTCTGTAGTTTTTCTGTGTATATTTCTGTAGTTTTAAACTTATATCAAGTATTTCCTGGTAAAAGCCATTTAGGAGCATCTCACAGGTCTTGTAGTCTATCTTAGCAGTGAAAGCTGGTTTTAATACATCCAGTACTTAAATGTATCAAAGATTATTACTATTTTCCAGACATCCATGCATTAATATGCATACATTAAATACTTTCAGTTTAGCAGGCAATGGCTAAGAACCTATTAAATGGGCAAATAATACAGCACATGGTGCTAAAACACATAATTACAGTTAATATATTTTTAATTGTCTGTTTATATTTATGGCGAGCAGAATCTCTTTAGAATTACAGTAGCTTTGGGGCTTGATTGGGTTGGAAATCTATCAGAAGGTTTCCTAGAGCTGAAAAATCAAAATCCCCAGATAGCAGTTTACAAAGTATGTAGGGATCTCCTACCTGCCTGAGTTTTAGGCACTTCCCTTGCAAAGCATGACTGCACTGACATTTTAAGAGGAAAAACAACCATCAAAAATAGAATAAAATCACCTTCATATTTTATGTATTAAATATTTTCAATGTAAGTTGCTTGATTTTTTTTGTCATGACCCAGCATTTTATAAGCATTTTCTTCTGGTGGTTACAGATTTATCTATAAACTTTTGTGCTCATTAGAGATCCTGTATTTTCCACTAGCTTTGAGGTTCAGCATCAGGTGCAGAAACTAACCCTCTTCTGTTAATATCTTAGATTTATTACATTTATTTTCAAAGGCCGGGAATCAAAAATTACCATTTATGACTTCAAAAGGAAGTGGAAGGGTAATAACGATGATGAGGATAGATTTCTTATTGATTCAGTAACTGAAAATTCAAAAATGTTTTGCATGTTATATATCTGTGACCTTCAAAGTCATAGCTTGAAGCCACTACATTTGTTCGGGTTCACCACACGCACTTGATCTGTTGAAGCACTGACTCATGACATTAAGGTGTGATGAGCATATAAAGACCATTTGCTATGGAATTAGGAAGACTACAGAGGTTATAAAGAAGACTAATTTATGGCTGATATAACTGGACTGGGGCTTGAAGCCTTCCGACATCATTACCATTGTAGCTAGACTACAAGAATATATTAAAAAGAGTTGGTAGTGATAAAAAAGCCAGACAATATTTTGATGGGGTTTTGCTTTCATTTCAACAAAAAATGCTTTGGAAAAAAAAAATAAACTTGACAAACTGTGTTTTACTGAATACTCTCACCTCCCTTCATAGTATAAACCATGGTGATCAAGTGAGTGCATTTTTACTTTAACTGTTTTTCATGCATTTCTTTCCTAAGAAGAAACCATCAGATCAAATATGAGATTGATTTTACTAAGGAATGACAGTATCCATTTTTATATAAATTTGAAAATGGCCAAGTGTGACTATGACATTGTTGCAAGGTACTGTGTACAATGGCACAGGTTGCCCAAAGAGGTGGAGGGTGCTCCATCCCTGGAAATATTCAAGGTCAGGTTGGATGGGATTCTGAGCAACATGATCTAGTTGAAGATGTCTCTGCTCATTGCAGGAGTTGGAATAGATGTCCTTTAAAAGTCCCTTCAAACCCAAACCATTCTATGATTCTACAATTCTGTTAATTCCTCTATGACTTCATGTGATGAGGTCAATTTGTGCAGAACTGAGGTTAGTTCCAAGGAACTTGAGTGGATTAGTCTTATGTGTTAAATAAGTATTATAACAAATCCTCGTACATTTAATCCTAAAGGGTCATCATGGTACTGCAAAACATGGATATTCATATCTTCACAGCCACTTCAGGAGCACAGCTCAATGTGCTACCACAACAATTTGCTTTTACACATCTGAATAATAACTGCATTATTTCAGGGTTATCAATACATTGGGGTGATTGCACTGCATTGCCATAATATGAGCTAGAAAAGAATCGGCTGCAGGAAATTTTATGAGAACTTTGCAATGCTAGTATTTCTTTATTAGAGGAGACAAGACAGCATAGGGTGCAAAAACCCACGAGATTTCTCCAGTTTCATGGAAGAGCATGGAGGATGCATTCTGGAGGACAAACTCTAACCATTCCTCTTGACTTTGCAGCACAATGACATCTGGGATTTATGGCCTGCTAAAGTGCTGGGGGAAAGCTCTGGCTCTCTGGATGACCTGCTGACACCTTGGGGGTGCCCTCATGAAGTTTGAATATCCCTGTTCTCCATCCCATTCCTCAGAGGCAGCAGGGAGGTGCTCTATATCATGTTCCCCATGTCCTGCAGACTCAGAAATGCTGTCCCTTACGGAGGTGAGGTGTTATACAAGAGTTCACAGAGGTCTATGAAGCTTTTTGAGAGACTTTTGGGGACAATCCAAAGGCTGTAAAGTGTGGGATGCTGCCGACCTGGAGATAGAGCATTACCATATCTGTGCTATCCATAGGGCACAGTTTTATATTAGAGTGAGTAGAGAATAGAAATCATTCAGGTGGCAAAGCTGGGACACAGAGATGTGGTGGAGGGGTCAGGTTTGCTCCCCAGATGACAGCAGCATAATGCACCACATGCAGAATTATCTTTCAATGTAGCTTGGAGTCTGGCATCATTTGGGTTACAAAGGCACTATGGCGAGTACAAAAAAAAATGGCAATTTATGAGGATAAGCTGCCAACTAGAATTTGAAAATGCATGGGTTTATAGCAAAGAATTTGTGATTTCTCAACTGATTATTAAATTGATTAGCTTAACTAGACTATTAATCTACCAGCTGTGAAGCTTTTCAAGGTTTTTCAGTGATGCCTGATCTAATCTATCTCACTCCTGCAAATGTGACATGACTAAACTCACTGGATGAATAGTTACTGGCTCACTCATTTCTGTCTCTTGAAAAGTACTTGGGTTCACTCCTCTAGTAAATTGAAACCAATGCGGACAGATCCTCATAAAGTATAAGCAGAGACTGACAAAAAGACCTCATTAAAATTGTATAAAAATAAACTAGCTACCAGTTCTTTTCATGAAAGCTAAAGAAGTAACAAAAAAGTTTGAATATCCAAAGTTAACCAAGGTCAAACTCTTCCTTTAAGCTTGATTCAGACGGTTGGGTTTGGGTTCTGTTCAGATTTCTGTGAAACTATGTACCTATGAGCCACAATGCTTTGGCAGTAAAATGAAATTAAGTGTCCATCTGCCTTAGCTTGGGCTATTATTTCTTGCTAATAAAACTCCTCTCAGCAGAGAGCTGATAATTCTCATTTGCCTACAGTTGCTTTCTCACAGATGCACACAATTTTTGAGCTCTGCTGATCACCTTTGAGTTCTTCCCAAATCAAACCAACAATAAATTAAGCTCTGAGTATATGTACAGAGAAAAAGTAAATGTGTTACACTTCAGGTGGAATGCAATGTTTATCAATTATTAATCTTGGAAAAAAATACAGGTTTTCTGAAGTTATAGTGATGATTTCAACACCTTTTCCCTACACCATGAGCACAATGGGCAGATTGTGCATGAGAAGTGAGAGGCAGAGTGTAAAAGAGAAGAAAAAGTAGCATGAAAAGCCTCTTCTCACCACATCATGATGCCGTCTGTATTGAAATCTGAACCTATGAAAGAGGCCATGCCTACTGGCACCTTCCAAAATCCTTCTCCATGGCCTCAGCAGCTCAGGTCTGTCCTGGGTGCTGTCATGTCCCACTCCTTCATGGAGAAACAGGTCTGAGACAGCGTCTCCCACAGGCAGCACCCTGTCCTGGGATCCTGAAACCCTCTGTCTCCACCACGGCAGCAAACTGCTAAGAAATTCTGCCTTTAAAACAGGCAACAACACATGCACTGAACACTATTTTAAAAACCTGCCAATTAAAGGCCTGAAATAGAAAACATGATGATGATTTTAAACCTCAACAAAATGAATCAAGCACATCATAAATTGCAGATGCTAAAATATATAATTTGCAGTGGAAGGTATCTACTCTCCTCTCTGTTAAGAAGGCAGGATGCATTGCCTACACAGTGAATAAAATATTTTAAAGCATTTCATTCATACAGAATACAAGATTGCCTCAGGGCAAAAGTTTTAGGTATCTAAACAAATAAAATCTTTTAAAGTATTATTTCTTTATAAAGCCTGATCCAGGGAAGACCATATTTTAAAATACAATTCTAGACAACCAGTATTCAATTTCTTTCAAGGTTATATGAGGCAAGTCAGCTACAATGGAAATTTGATGAAAGCACATGTTTTGTTGTGGTTTAACCCCAGCCAGTAACTAAGCCCCACAGAACTGCTGGATCACCCCCACCTCAGTGAAACAGGTGAGAGAATAGGAAGAGCACAAGAGAGGGAATTTGTGGGTTGAAATAGACAGCTTACATAGGACAGAAAAATAAGAAAAAAAACCCCACAATAATAATAGTATTAATGATAAAAATAACAAATCTGAATATGCAAAACAAGTGATGCACAATGCTGTTGCTCACCACTCACCCATCAGTGCCCAGCCAGTGGCCCAGCAGCAGCGCCCCAGCCAGCTTTCCCCCACAGCTCATATACTGAGCATGTCACTCTATGTTATGAAATATCCCTTTGGTCAGCTGGGGTCAACTGTCCTGGCTGTGTCCCCTCCCAACTCCTTGTGCCTCCCCAGCCTTCTTGCTGGCAGGGCATGAGAAGCTGAAAAGTCCTTGACCTACTATAAACACTACTTAGCAACAGCTAAAAGCATCAGTGTGTTATCAACATTAGCCTCAACCTAAATCCAAAACACAGCACTGTTCCAGCTACCAGGAAGAAAATCTACACCAGCTGAAACCAGGAGATATTTATACAAGGGGAATTTTAAGAGCTAGAATGCAAAACATAAAATTTGTTCCTAACCGCTCGTTGTTGCAGATCTAAAACGTTCACTGAAAAGCCTGAAAGGTTCTATCACAGTAGATTAAATTTTAAATCAAGTGCATACACAGCCACTGAAAAAGTAATGCATAAAACATAATGAGAATAGGTATCACCAGGACTGAAATCTAAACTGCATGTTGATGTATAAATTCATAGACTCAGCACAATTAAAAAAAAAAAAAAACCCAAACCAAAAACTGGAAGTCCAAACTAGCTACTAGATGTAAATATTGTCTCAAAATTGTTACAACAGATGAATACATCTGTGGATCTCTGTTTCTCTTACTGCCTATGTCTGGCTTTAAATATTGATTTGAACGTCAAAGCTGAATGTAGTTTCATAACACGATAAAATATTCACTTGTAGCATTGTAAGCAATTTAATCCCTACAAAGAAAAATTTAGGCTACCAGTTTGCTAGCCTAAGGATAATTTTATTTCAATGGAGGAACTACACATTAACTTACATAATACTTATATATTACTTAACTACAGTCAGGATTTAACTATTTAACAGGCTTTTTGTACTCTTCATTTGGAAGGGTATTTCTCCACTGTGCAATTGGAAATTGTAGATCTGTTACCCCTTCTTCAATTATAGGAAAGAACTAAGGGGAAAAAAAATGCAAAATTGGTCAAAGTTGGAGGACAATGAAAATATGACCATATTTTTTGTTCTCAGAAACAGGTACCACCTCCAGAAACATGCTTAAATTAACCCTAAATGGAACATATACACAGAGAGCTAAGGGCAAGAACAAAGTTTTTAGATCCCATTAAAGTGGCCAAACTGATTATATCACCACCAGATTTCTTCTAGAATCACAACAGAGGGTTAGAAACAAGGGAAGGGTAGAAAATCTCAGGTAAATGGCTTTATGAGCCAAGCAAAACCAGGCATCCCCTGGTAAAGACATTTCTATTTTACCTCCTCAAAAATACCAGAAAACAAATTAAGATGAAGCTTTACCAGATAATAGATGTATTAAAAGATGCAGTTACTGGACAGATAAAATGAGCTCAAGTTTTTTCCACTGTTAATGGAATAAACACACATTCAGGGAAAAATGTGGAACTTTGTTGATTTGGTTATATTTAAATCAAGTGCATCAGATTTCCCTTTATCTGTGTTTTTGGAGGGATGCAATGGATCTTCAGAAATCTTTTCCAGCAAGTTACTCTTCAAAATTTAGGGTATTCTGTGGTGCTCTATTCGTACCAGTGATGAATTTTAGGAGCATGGCAATGGCTTATCTTAGTGCAAAACTGATAACAGGGATGATGACAGGCTGTCAGCTCCAAATAGTACTGGCACCACGGGATTCCTGGAGTCTCTGAATCAAACTCTGATTTCAGCTGTACTAACTTTATCTTCTATGAGTCAGTTTTTTGGGGGGTAGTCACCCTTAGGAATCATCAGTATTAATTTAAAGAGGCCCAACACTGCTGTTGATTTGTTATTGCAATGCCTCATCCTTCCAGTGCCTGCAGCTGAGTACTGCAAAGGTTTACTAAAATCTGTGCTCTGAATGGGACATGAAGTGACAGGACCATTACTTTGTTCAGCTCTTTCACTGCTGTCAGTCTAAAAGAGTGAACACACGGCTCTGATTGTCACAAAATGTATGACTCTGTCTCTATCTCTTATCCACCGAGTACTGCAAAGTCATAAGTTTTAAAGTGCTTTTAATTTGAACATGAGTGGCATAGTTTTAGATTTTAAAAAATGGAATTGTTGAGATTTCAAAAGATGAAAGAGATGGGGGGGGGGNCATCTATCCAAAGCTGTGAGGCCCAGGCCATCATTTACTTGGCACTGAAAAAAAGGAATTTTTATAGAACATAATGATTTAACTATAAAAAGAACTCTGGGGTAAACATTCTGAGATAAGAAAGAATAACTGCACCTTCCATCATATTGAGGATCAATCTATACAGACATATGGGGTATTTTACTGAAATTACTGTGCAACATATGGCAGGGAGTTGTTGCAACTTTTCTTTCAATTGTTACACAGATTTTACCATTTTTCTTTTTGAACAGGAAAAATATGTTACATTATTTAGACTTCATTGAAAACTACTATTTGTTTGTACTGTTGTAAAGTAAGAAAAAAGGTCATGGGGGAAAAAGGAGGTAACAGTAAATCAAGAAGAAGAAGAAGAATATTTCAGTGAAGAGATCAACTGGTTATCCTAAGCAACACATGAAAAAAACTCAAACCTTAGTTTCCAGTCTGAAACATGCCTGAAGACATAAGACTGCTAACTAATATGATTGCTAACACTGGAATTAGTTATGTTTTCATCAGACTTCCTAGAAAGAATGGTCTGCCATGAATTGTTTTAATAAGTATATACGAAGTCTGAAAAGATAAAGATGGCTTGTCTAGAATTCTTTTTTATCTGTCTAGTCATCACAGCATTCTATGAAAATAACATTAGGTGGGATGAAGAAAGACTTGAAGAAACTGCAGCATTACTAGAAGTTGTAGGCGAGAAAATTTGGAGGAGGTTATTAATTTTCTGAGGAATGTGAAAGTTCTGTCATATATATGTGTGTGTACATCTAATACACAGGCACAAAGCTGTATGTATTGGAAGGTCCAGCCCATGGGGATGAAAATAATTTTCTGTGAAATTAAATTGGTATGGACACGGGAGTATGGACATTAGGACTCCCTAATTTTATAGTTATGGACTGCTGTGGGCATTGTTTAAGCCTGGGGACATTTGCTGTCTAAGGTACAATGGTTTTTGGGTTACCTGCTCATATACGTGGTGAGGCTGTGTCAAACCAGCCAAGGAACTGTGCTGATACAGGAGTCAACACTGACCTTCACCCCTAACCCCTGGCAGTAGCAGATGACAGCAGACTGCTTTCCTGGCATCCTCCACCCTCCCAGCCCACACTTAGGCCACAGTTGCCACCTCCTGGCCTGTGCCCTCTGCCAGAGCCCTTGGGCCACCAGCTGCCCATGCACAGGGCTGATGTCCTTGTCATTCCCGACAATATAAAAAGTGACGTGCAGCACGGTCATGCACATTGGTCACAGATCTGACAGCTTCCAAAACAGCCGTGATGGAAAAGGTTCTGGGAAAAACTCAGCTCTGCTGGCTGGAGTTCATGACTGTTCCAGAGAATGGCACATTGCCCTGGGCATGTTTACGCCTCCATTTTGAAATTACATTCCCAACTTCTTTCCATTCATCTTTGGTCAAATACAGTCTGTCCCTTAAATGTTTTAGGCAGGAGATTTTTTAAAATATATTTAGACTTTATGTAGTCTAGCTTTTCTTTTCACAATGCAGCAGGAAAAGGAAAGGACCTCCAATGAGATTGCAGTGACATCCACCTTCTTAAAATGTTCTATATTAAAATGACTATTAAATCAAAAATACCATGCTTTGCCAATAAGTTATTAAATGTCTGAAAAAGTATATGACATTTTAGGGAAGCTGTTACAGACAAAACCACACTGTACCTCATATTTCAAAGATCTTTTAAAAAAGACCAATTGTTCTGTCAGCTTCATTGTGGAAATGCAGAGCAACTCTGCCTATTTCTCTGAGGCCATTGCTGGGCCCCTCACTGGGGCTGATTGAGCTGATCAGAGTCTACAGGAGCCCCCCGTTGAACCCAACAAGGGCTGAATTTCAGCTACAGCTTAGTACAGAATTATTGGGTTGGTCAGGCAAGGACACAAGGCTTTGTCCCCACATGAGGACAGAATTAGCCAGTAATACCTCGTTAGTGGATGTTAATTTTTGGTACTGCTAACCAGTACTAGGCCAGGGTAGCTCCATTGCAATGATCTCTATTTCTCTCCCCTCTGCACAGGCTGAAATTTTTTTCCCCATCTGCCTCCCACTGCTCACAGCCACTTTTTCTGGAACATCACTGCAGCAGTTGCTTCTCTTGTCTGCACCTCTTTTTTTCTGAGAAACATCACATTTCTGGCAAATTATTGACATCATAGCTGGGTGCCCAAGAGGTGCTGGTTCTGTTGGAGAGGACACATTATAACCTGAACAAAAATTCTGATATGTGCTTGTTTTTGCTAAAGTCCTAGAAAATGTCTCTCCACATCTGACCTACTGTACTTAAACATCAGTAAATTTGATTAAATTTTCTTTCCTCAGACTGAAAAACAGTGTGTAACTGCTTGGAGATGTTGATTTTACACCAAGGAGTTTCCCCCCCCCTTTTATGTCTTTATGGCTTTGGGGTTTCAGTAGTTTTAAAACTCAAATCTACAATGAAGAGCAAGTACATGAAAAGATAACTCACTGGAGTTTATGTACACCTCTGATCACAATCTCCACAAAAGGAAGGTAAAACAAATGCAATGGCCATTAACACAGTATATCTTTTGAATGTATCCTTTCTGTAATTCCATAGGGAGACGTCACTAATAGTCAGCAATATCTCTCATTCTGTGCTGCTCATTCAGTTTCTCTAATCTCACAGAAATGCTCTATAAAATGTCCTATAATGCATCTTATTAGCCTTATGTAAGAAATAAAGGTGGGTTTTTTTCCCACAAAAATGAGTGCAACAGGAAAATGGAGTACACTAGAAATCATTTTTCTATTGAAAATTGAGGTACAAAGTATTAAAAAAAATTCCAGGATTATATAAGTGAGGATTTTGCTTAGAAATATTGCTATAACTAAATGTCAAAATACAGACACATAGAAATAAAAATAAAATCTTTTTTCAGAGCACTGGAAGCTTTCAGATCTTTGCTTCTTGAAATAATAGAAGAGCTGATAGAGTTAGCAGATTGTTATTTTTCACATGAATCTGAATATGCATGAGACACTGTCATTTAACTTAGATTTAATGAGTCAAAAAGTGTGGTAAGATTCAGAAATATTGGGTTGCTTCTCAGATTAAAATTTGTTGATTCTTCCTATTCTTTGTCACTTTAATATTATTAAGTAAGCACGTTAAAATTAAATGAAAAGCAGGACAGCAAACACTGTCCCAGAGTCAGGTCACTTTGGCATCACTACATATCCACTTTGTCCTCCTAAGGATTTCGTTGAAATAACTTGTCACTCATCCTCTAGGGTCTTTTTTCTTTTTTTGGTGTTTTTTTCCATTCAGTCACTATCAGAGTTCATTGCTGTTGAGCATTCTAAAGTAATTTTGAATTAAACATGGTTCAAACCAAGCTGGTCTGAATGATACTTCATTCTGAAACATTAAAAAAACCAAAGAAAACTCTCTTCCACAATGATGTGTGAACATCCACAATCTTTTCTTTCTAATCTTTGAACTACCAACCATAGAACAACAGTGCAAAATAATTTCTCCTACAAAACTGAATTTAAATACCTTTAAAAATCTCTTAAATATTCAAGGATGGCCAACCAATGGTACATGAACCGAATCAAGGCCATGAGAAGGACCCCTAACCTCACTGCCCTCTTTCCTCAGTAGCATTGGAGGAAGGCAAACTATACCACATATAGAAAAGAAATCTGCACACAATAATCAGTTTGTCAAGGTGTGTAATGCTACACACTGGCTGGGCTACTTCTGAAGTAACTGGCTGTTTTAACTTCTAAATAAAATCCTCCAAAAGTCTGCTTAGATCACAGGTCTGTGTGGTTCAGAATGCTATTTTTCATAAATATCCCTCTTGATGTTGTTCTCAAATTTAAGTTAGGAGAAATTAAAACAGAATATGTCTAATTTTCAGGGGAAAAAACCATAAACAAACAAACAAACAAACAAACACAAAACCCCAGACTGTTGTTTCCAGCAGTTTTTTTATGAAAATTTGTGGAAAAGTATTTCTTTAAAATTCTTCTCGTGGAAATAGGAACTGAAGGATTTTAAATACCATCAAGCCTGACAGAGTTCAAGAAGCCTTTGAACAATGCTCTCAGGCACATGGTGTGACCTTTGGGGCTGCTCTGTGCAGGGCCAGGATTTGGACTTGATGATCCTGATGGGTCCATTCCAACTCAGGATACCCTGTGATTCTATGAAATTGTCTACATGCATGCATTTCAGCAAGCTGGAGTCACATCAGAAGGTTTGCCCTTGTGGGAAAGTGTAAGATGGTTGACTTTTTTTTTTTTTTAATATTAAACATTCTATTTAAGATACAACTAAAAAAATGGTAGGCTTCTAACAGCAAATATTGAAAAAAAATAAAGCATTCTTGTGTTATGGAAGAAGCAAGTTGGCCAGAGTGATGTGACTGAGAAAAGGTGATGCAGCTGGGGCAGCTGCAATTTTTGCTTATGGGAAAAGAAACTTCTGAGTTTGTCTTGTTCTTAATGGATGATTTATCTTAATGCAAGTTTTCTCAAGTGCTTTCCAACAGACACTGTCATTCCTGGAAATTACAGTCAAGAAAATTGCTGCTTTAACAATTCAGCCAATTTCTGAAGCCTTCTAGCGACTGAGCTACCTGCTGATTGACTACTGATCACTCCAACTCTTACAGCTTAATGCACCTGGGGCCAAAATGACCCTGCAGAGATCTCGCTCCAGGTCCTCTGGCAGTGTCAGCATCGAGAGAGAGGTGACTCAGCAGCCAAGTCAAAAGGCACAATCCACTGTGCTCTTGATGGATGTTTTGCCTTTCATGGTGTCTAGTGCTGTGCTGGAGATGAAGCTGTGCTCCTGGGATATTTAAGGCAAAGTCAGCTACACTCAGTTTATCAGAGAGTTCACCCAAAGACTTAATATAAAGTGACAGAGATTTAGGGGAGACTGCAGGTAAATATATCTGGTATTCATATACTTGCTAAGGAGGCAAACCCATCTGCCTAGGTCACCTTAGGGTATGCCTGGGAAAAGCTTGGTCATCTTCATAAGCAAGAAAACATGCCAAAAAGAACATTCTTGAAGGCTCTGGAACATGACTATTTAAGGTGGTGATGGCTAGGTGGCGAAGTGGGTGCAGTTTCCTTGGCCCCTCTTCACCCTTTCCCCAAGAAATCTCCTAGTCTCTTTATAGAAAGTTCTGATAATAATGCAGATAAAAGTCAATATCCACTCCGTGTGTCTTTCACCTACAGTGTGCAGAAGTGGTGAAGAAATGAAGGAATTAGGTTTTACTTATATTTAGCAGCTTTTAACAGAGGTGCAATGAATCATCAGTTGCATTTCAGGAGAGAGTATCTGAAGTGCAAATACCAGGGTGCAACTTCTGACACTTCAAATTTTAATCAGGGCAGGAGGTGTTATTTTTTTAATTATTATTCTTCTAAGACGTGTTGAGATTAGAGGAATGCTGCATGGTATGATTGTTTCTGAGCTTTGCCCCAAGGTCTTAATTCTCAGGCTGAAATCTTTTTCAGTGTCCTTTGCCATTAACAGGAACCCTAAGTCCAGCATTAAAACAATGAAAAAGTCACTGAAACGTTTCTAGAGGAAAATAGAGTTTAACTAGGAAGGTATGAACATGTCTTTGTCTAAGGCAGCCTCTTGAAAAGTATGAAGGAATGAAAACTCTCATTACCATCTCCATTTGCCCAAGGCCAGGCTAACTCAGTAATTAGAAGTAATGCTCATTGCTTTTATATAGAGCTGACATCAACACTCAGTGTAATTTCAGTATAAAGTGAAGCAAAGTTCCTCCTTTTCTAAAAGTGCTTGTTTGTTGCAGTGCTGATTCAGCTTCTCTGATTCTATAGGTTGAGTAGTCAGAGCTTATTTGGGATAACTTAATATTAAAACAGTAGGATTCCCACCAGGAATAATTCAGGTTTTTTCTGCAGACCCCTTAGGGTATAAATTAACACTCAGCTCCAGTTTTTCGAAAATAGTGCCCAATATGTTGGAAACATGTCAACATATTAGTTCCTGAAATCTGTACTTGATGTCATGTCTTAAGGTAAATTCAGAATAGAATTTGTAGATCCCACTTGTTTTCAGTTAATTGCACTAATTAACTGCTGACAATATTATATTAAATAATAGTATGAATGTTTCATAAAGAGTTTTTCAAGGACATTTATGGTCTTTTCCTATGCTCGCTTTCTGTAAACTCTTTGAGATAAGGAAATCCTGTATATAACAAAAATACTTTTTTTTGTGTCTGTAAACAACATGAAGCATCTGTATGGCATCGGTATTATCATCTATACGGTAATAAAAGAAAAGTAACTTTTCATTCAGGTGTAACATCATCAACATTTTCTTTTATCATCAGATAAATATTCAAAAGTTTCCCACAGATGTAGGATTTCCTATATCAGTTTAACTAATGGAGGATTACAATACACAAAATCACTGTATTTTTAATAATAATAATGTAACTGAGCCTCTCCCAACTAAAGCAGTACCCAGAGGGATTCTCACTCATTTCTGCAGATTTTATACCAATGCTGTAACTGTTTCCATCACATGGTAACTATGAGACTCATCTGGCTACTGGGTTTCAGTACAGTGTGTCCCACAAGAAATATTCTGGAACAACTTCAATGGTGGTCCAAAAAGATGATGAGAGGCTCAGAGCACACAATACAAAGAGGTTGAGAGAGGAATTTGAACAGCTTGGAGAAAACAGAATTCACCAGACAAAAAGTATAACAGGGGTGGTCAAGCACTGGAACAGGTCACCTTGAGAGGTTGTGAAGTCTCCTTCCTTAGAGGTATACAACACTGGACTGGACAAGGCTTTGGACAGCCTCATCTAACTTTGACTGGATGTAATTTCAGAACTCAAAGTTGTTTCTACTTTGACTGGGCATTGCACCAGACAACCTCCAGAGATCCATTTCAACCTAAATTTTTATACAGTGCTAGGATTTTTCAGAAAAGAAGAATTTTAATATTTCCTTTTAGCCTAAATAACTATACTTGGTAATGTTTTTTTATTTTTTAAAGAGGGAAATATTATAAAATCATCTCATCAGCCTAGGAAAAATAAATCCTTGTCAGTGGAATTTAAAATCTGAAAATATTTCCAATTTTCAGACATTGTCCCTTTTTTTCTTTAAAGATACATTTCTACAACAGTATCACTGGGAGTGATATTTTCATAGCACAGTAAAATATCCATAAAAACCAAAACTTTCTATGATAAAGTAAGTACAGAGGAAAAAATTGAAAGCCTCATCACTTCAGGCATTGTTCTGAGTCACTGGAAATACTGGTATTCAAATTTTTCAGCAATCCTGCCAAAATGAGGAAACAATGAAAGATTATTTGTATAAATTATATCCTGCTAGGCTTAACATCAAATGTAAACCCAAGAAACAGACTCCTGCTGAAAGAGATGCTTTTATGAATAAAGTTTGCCAGATTGTTCTAACAGTCAGTGAGCTCCATTTCTGAACGCAAGAGCAAATTAATGAGCATGCAGGTCTTGCACCACTGCTTTCCAGGGAAGCCAAGATAATCTCAGAGAAACAGTGGCAAGTCCTATATTTGTAAAGCAGATTAAACACTTCCCTTAACTCCCAGATGTCCCAAATCCAGATTTCTATCCATGAACTGGTGTAGAAGGTAGAGTGTTATCTCTTGTTATCCCCAACAAGAGATGTTGGGGTCTTTCAGACAGAGGTGGGGGCTCGTACTACACCAATTCTGATGGCCCGTAGGGAGCCCAGAGTGACAGGCAGCAGTTGCTGACTCCTGGGAAAGACTAAGCTGCAAGAAGAAAATATCAGCAGCTGCAAGTAGAAAATAAAAGTACTGACAGGAAAAAACAAGAGAAGAGCCTTAATGCAATATCCATGGAGTTGCAATCTAAGGTGAGCCCTGTGTTCTCTTTTGCCCTGGAGCTAGTGAGCCTTGCTGAGCTACCAAAATCTCATTAGTGACCAACTGTATAAATAACCAACATCTGCTGCACTACAGCCAAATCTCTCTTTTCCAGGTTACAAAGGCTGCCCTCCTTTGTGCAGGCAACACTGAAATGGTAACCACTTCCAGACCTGCACAGGACACAGCCTCAGTTCTTCTTAGAGAGTGTTTAATGGGTTTTTTTGTTTTTCTCTTCATTTTCCCAGTCTACCTGATGGTGGAAGAAAAACTAAAAGCCATCTGAACCCCTGGACACTGAGCTTGGCATGACATTAATGATGTGACATTTTTGGAGCACCTCCAGAAGCGTCAGCCAGATGAGTGCACTGCGTGATACAGGAATGGTCTCTGTTAAAGCCCAACCTGCAGGGAGAGGAAGAGACATCTCAGGACTCCCTCCACGATTTCCCAGCTCTGGGCAAATCCATGTCTGAAGTTGTGACATTCAGCTCCATCTGCCACAAAGCCCTTAGCTTGAGTTTCCATGCACTCAGCCTGCTGCCAGTGCAATGTCTGGAGCTCTGCCATGTGGGAAGGAGGAGCCCATTGCAGTGGGAAAATAATTTCCATATCTCCAGAAGCCAGCATTTCCCATGCCACAGGGAAGAACATTAGCCATATCTGTTCCATTCATTATTCTAAATAACATAGAAATGAAAGGAGCTTAATACCCAGAATCCCTTTTTTGCAATTACTGCCATTTTAATTGCCCAGTATAAGCCATTTTCTCTAGGTTGTTGCAGCCAAAGAAATTGAAATCATAATGTGTAAAATAGATATTTCTGTTTAATATGTGTTTAAATTAGAAAAAAAATCCTCATCTAAAAATAGTGTAACAAGTCAGTAATGGCAAAAACAGTGATGAAAAGAAAACACCATTTACTGATGTTTTGTTTCATTCTCTTTTCCTGTAGTCATGATAAATATAAATCCTTCTTAAAAGGAAAAAAAACCCCTTAAATCATCATTTCTTTCCATTAGCTGGGGAAATTAGAAAAAAAATTAAATTGCTATAGAATAAAAGGGTTCAGATTCAAAGTAGAATATTTAGAATATTAAGGAACAGGGTAAAAAGGAGCCCTTTGAGTTTTGTGTTTTAATATATTCATTGCAATTAAGAAAAAAAAAAAAAGGGATTTTATTTGAAATGTTGTAAATCAAATGTGCCCAAATCAAAAAGCTGCTTTTTTAGCTCAAAACACACTGAAGAGAGACAGAAGGTGTATAGTTGATGTCAAATGCTGCTTGCATTTGTCACATTCATAAGTCTTAATCTACATATATGCACGTACTTGCACTTTATAGGTGTGGAGGTCAATTATTGCAAGTGTAATTAACATCTTACTGCCAAAATTTGTTAAGCTATTAAGACAAAATGAAGATTAGAATAACAGCATGATAACTAGATGCTCTATTAAAGGATGAGTAATAACATCTTGGACCTGAAAATCTTGGCTCATTTAGAATATTGTTGGTTCCTAGAAAAAAAATTATTTGACTTAATAAAATCAGAAGTAGTAGAAATGACAGAATTCTGTAGCATAAAAGAAAAAGTGTGTGAATCTCATGTAGCTGAGTATGAAACAAGATTAAAGTAAATGTTTCACTAAGAAGAGGAACTGACGTACACCTCCCGACAGCCAGAGAGTGAGTGGGGGGACTTTTAGGAGCTGCTTTTCAACACCTGCAAGGAGGTAGCCAAGAAGACAAAGCCAATCTCTTTACCCAGATGCTTCGTGGGAGAACAGACAACAATCATCCATTGAATTGGGGGAGGTTCCATCTGGACCTCATAAGGGGGGAAAAAAAACTTACTATGAAGTTAATAAGAGCTATGAAGTGAATTAAGAACAGAGTCCAGTGAGGTTGAGGGATCTCAACCCTTGGAGGTTTTCAGGATGTAACTGCATAACCCTGCTCTGATTTTGGTGTTGACCCTATTTTGAAGAACAGGTTGTACAGAGACCTCACAAGGTTCCTTCCCTTTCAGCAGTTTTGTGGCACATATGGCAATTAGAAAAAATAAAAACGAATACGGAAATTTCAGTATTGAAAGAAAGTAGATGTATACTATGTGTCTGTCTAAAATAGAAGCACTAGCAGTATTTATAGTCATAACCTCTCAGAAATGGTAAATACACTCTGTGCTTGAAATAGGAATAAAAATCAAAGGTCTGCATCTCAGATGCTGATTGAGAAGTGGGCGTTTAGGCAAATTAATTCCCATATATTCATAATATAACCATGTTATGGTTAATATTGTTATTGACTTTAAAAAGTCTTTAAAAGCCATTAAAATCTTACAGACTGAGAGAAAACATGAATAATAAGTGATTAAAAAAGCACTTTCATTTTTAAAGAAATCAAATGAAGCTGAATTTAGGTCTGAATAGCTTTCCAACTCAAAGCCCCTTCACAAATTCAAAATTAAATTATCCATAAAATCTTGCTTTTGCAGCTTTGGAAGAATATTTAAACATATTTCACATATTGAATAACCTCTCCCTGGCACACAGCTCAGTTATTTTGGCAACAGGATCTACCTGTGCTGGGAAATAAGGAACACCAGTTTTGTCATAAGCATGAAATTATAAGAGGATGTCAGAAATATAAAGACTGATGTCATGAAAGAAAAAAGGGGTATTGCTCATAAGCCAAGGAAACCAATGAATCACTAGGATTTGGTGTTTTCAGGACATGAAACATAGTGGAATTAGTCTGAAAGTCTGGATGAATCAAGTGGAGAGATGTCTGTTCTGTACAAATTCATTCAGTTTTTACCAGCTGCTGCTTTGACTTCAGTGTCACCTGGACTCAAAGAACAGAAAAAGTGAAGATGCCTTGTTGCCCCTGGCAGTTCTGAGAAAAAGGCCAAAATATATTTTTATATACCAGGCCTTCAAAACCTTTTCCAGAGAATCCACAGAAAGAACTTGAGTTACCAGAGCAGTTGCAAGTCTTAATAGAGTTCACACATTCTACTGTAAGATAGACTAAGATATGCATTTTCTGCCCAAACATCACTTTTTCAAGTAAACAAACTCTGTACAGCTTGTAGCCAAAAAGATGATCTGAACAGCTGAACTGGTTTGTTATTTTAATAGAGAAGTAAAATTGATACTTAGCATGTGTCACCTTTCAAATGACAAAAAAGTTGAGCTATAAAGGCACATTAATATTACACTTATACAGATAGTTATAACCATAAAAAAGTCCATGTCTAGACACACTTTCTAGCTAAACTGAAACTTCTTATGTATTCTTATATTAAGTAACTAATAAAATATTCTCAAATTGAGTTCTAATTCTATCATTTTATGGGTGCAGCTGATGTTGAGATAAGGAGCTATCAGGAACCTTTAGGAACATCATAGTGGAGTATAAAAACTGCACAGCAACTCTGTGAGGGATCATAAGAAGTCTATCACTATATCTGGTCCTTCTTCAGAAATTTAGAAAAAAAGTCCATTGATAGAAAAGAAAGATTCTCAGTTGAACAGAAATTAAAGAAAACTGTTGCTAACTGTTTGCCCCAGATTTTATGGAAAGCAGGTCTTCCTAAACCTGTTTGCATCATCTGTTGAGCATATGACTTTGGCTGACAAAGAAAACTGTCAAATGTAAAATATTCAGGCTTCTGAAAGGCTATTGCATATGAAGCAGTTATAAAGTTAACACTACTAAATAGCATTAAAGCATAGATTTAACAAAGAACTGACTAGATGATAAATTAAAAAAAAAGTAGTCAACAGTGGAGCAACATGATTTGAATGAAAATGTCTCTATGTAGATTTGTAGCTATAGCAGCACATCCTGTACTACTGAACCATCTAATGATTTTTTTTTAGATACATAAAGGTGCTTCTGATGAAAATTTTGGATGACATAAGGACTGCTCAGGTTAGGAATACTGATGGCTGAGTTGTAGATGTCCATTATCCCTAAATGGATGGGATTCCCTGAACAAATAGAAGTGCCTGCATTGTAACAATATTTAGAAATCTGTCTCACTGTAAAAGCCACCTGGTTGGCCTTTTTTTTTTTTTTAGTCAAAGGACAGGAATAGACACTTTTATATGACTATGCTAGTTCAGATTAGTAACACCTTAAAAGTGCCTATTTCTCACCTCTGATCCTAAAGAAAACAGAGGTGTACTCAAGAAAGTTGTTGAAACTACTCCTATTCAATTTTTTTTTTTTTTAGTACAAGTAAATTACATATTTAGAACTAAAGAACATAAGCCTACAGAAAAAGGGGTTGAGTATTGGAAAACAGGGAGTCAGGAAATAATGGAAGGCTTGTGACAGGTGAGCAAAGAAACTCCTTCCACATGTACGAAACATGAAAACCACGACAAACCAGCACGACCTGACAAGAGGCTCTTGCAGCCCAGAAAGCCAAACCTATGCTGGGCTGCATCCAAGGCAGCATGGGCAGCAGGGGGATAGAGGGGCTGCTTCTCCTTTCTCTGCTCTGCTGAGACCCCACCTGCAGTGCTGCATCCAGCTCTGGGGTCTCGACACAAAAAGGATGTGGACCTGTTGGAGTGGGTCCAGAGGAGGCCATAAGGATGATGGAGGGATGGAGCACCTCTGCTATGAGGACAAGCTGAGAAAGCTGGGGTTGTTAATTCTTGATAGGAGACAACTCTAGGGAGACCTTCTTGCAGACTTTCACTATATAAAGAGGGCTTTCAAGAATGATGGAAATAAACTTTTTGGCAAGGCCTGTAGTGACACAACAAGGAGAAAGAGTTATAACTAAAAGAGAGTAGGCTTAGGTTGGAAATCAGGAAGAAAAAGTATATGATCAGGATAGTGAGAAAAATGTGGTGAAAGATTTTGCCCAGAGAGGTTGCAGACATCCCATCCTTGCAAATGTTCAAGGCCAGGCTGGATGGGGCTTTGAACAAGCCTGTTTTGTGGAAAGTCCATGCCCATTGTAGGGGGATTGGAACTAGGGGATTTTTAAATGTCCCTGCCAACCAAACCCATTCTTTAATTCTATGATTCACCACTTATTTTGGAAAAAAAATTCCTTTAGTCAACGGATATAAATTTGAAGAGCAATAGATCCATCCACAAAGAATAGATCCATCCACAATACAGAAGCAATTTCATTGCAGCAAGCAATTTATTTTACAGAAGCAATTTAATTTACTAATTGATAACAGATACAGGGATATTACATAAAAGTAAAATGTCTACATTTTAATAAGGACATTGTAAATCAAGACCAGAAAAAGAAAATAATCAAATGATAGGGAAATATTTTCTTTCAGTAAAAGCTTTAACAGCATAAGATGTTTAAGATGTAAGATGAGAAATTGAGGGCATTGTTTTATATAATAGAAGAAGCCATAACAAGAACCACTGACTGTCAACTATTGCTGGATAACTTTACACTTGCAAGGTGGGGAAAGGAGCCAGCAGAACAGACTGCCCAAGGAAGCCAGGGCTTCTCTGTTACCTGATACCTTTCAGGACTGAAGGCTTTGCAAGGAGATATAATCCTTTGAAATGAAAATGTTCTTTATTCCAGTGCAAGTTAAGGCTTAAGGAAATCTGACTAAATCTAATGGCTCTTCAAGCAGCTCCTCCTGGCCTTAAACTCCCTGAGTTTGGATCCTTCCTATGGATTGATGGGTAGAGAATAAAGATGAGGCAAGTACACATGTACTGCCTGAGTTTCACTTCTGCCACAAGATCCAGTGACACCAAGTGCCTTAATTTCCATGTGAACATATTTCTTTCTAAAATCATTTAGACAGACTGTGACAAACTGAAGCTTCAGCAGCATGTGCCAAAGAATAAACAAAAGAACATCAGAAATCTGCCACAAGGAATATAGATGGATATATGAGCAGTGTTTGGTTATGTGATCATCTACACAAACACAACGGAGCACTTGGAACAGTGATAAGAGGCAAACCCCTTGAGTTTGCATCTGAAAAGACTTGTTAGATGGTCAGATGAGGAATATCAGCAAGAACTGCCATGGAGAGACAGCAGGTGGAGATCACAATTCAGAAAGTAGAAGTCTCTCCCTCCTCCATCAATACTAGACTAATATATGATGTGATGCTAAGGACAGCATCATAATTCTGTACACTAGCATGCTAAAAAAAATGAATAGCATTTTCTGAAAGGTTAGGTATTTTAATTCCAGTGTCCTGGGTAATACTAATTTAAAATTTATATTTCATTACTTGATTTTCCTGACAGGTTCACTTATTTTTACTTGTTATGAATTATATGCGCTGTTCAAATAGTTGATTGATTTTTTTCTCAGATATCTGTCAGATGCTTTTCAGTGCCTGGAAAAATTTTCTATATATACTTTAGACTCTCTAAGTTCTTGTGCTGATGACATCACCTGTTAGTATGCAGTAACTCAGAGAGACAGCAGGAGATTTCAATCATATTACTGTGTGCTAGGAGGTAACCAGGCAAAAAAAAAAAAAAGTGATTTAAATTACACACGAGAATTAAAATTGTTCCCTTTAATGAAAATGACATGAAGAATTAATCATAGAATGGCTTGGATCACAAAGGACTTTAAAGATAAACTAGTTCCAACTCCTCTGCCATGGGCAGAATCATGTTACACTAGACCAAGTCACTCAAAGTCCTGCCCAAGCTGGGCTTGAACACTTCCAGGGATAGGGCACCTGCAAGTTCTCTGGGAAGAAAATGCATAAGATTGATCACATACTTGAAAATCTTGCTGTGTTAATTATTTTCTATTGTGTATTCATTAAACAGACTGGCTAATGGGAGTCCTGAAAATTTAGGACAAAGAGTTTATCTATTCCATGGATACTAAAAAGGAATGTGTGTAAAGAGAGGTGACTGAGAATAAACACCGAGTCCATGGCTCTCCAGTCTGTGCTTCCAAAGAGAAGTAATTTCATCAGAAAAGCACAACAACCACCCCTTCCCCTGGCTGATGCCACCACCCACTCTGTGACTGGAATCACACATTCCTCTGTGCTGCCTGACTGCCACACTTAGTAGAGGATGATCCAGTTTCTTTCTTTGTAGCTTATTACATCTCATTTAAAAAAGGGGTTTTTTTTTCCACTGATCTCAAAAAATCAGTCCTTCAAGCTTCATGCAGACAATTTTGTGCTTTCTTGGCTAGTATCAAAAATGTGTTGGTTCATAGCACCAAACCTCAGATTTTCTATGTGTGAAATATATATAATATAGTTTATGCATACAATCCTTCCTGTTGCAGGATCTGAAAATAATGACAATAGCTCACAATATCTTTTACGAGCAATATTTTTTTCTGAAGCACTCAGTTCATTAAATCTGAAAGCAGCAGAGATAAAAAAAGCTTGTTTAAGAAAAAGGGACAAATTAAGTTTATTAACTAAGAAATGGTTTCAGTGGAGAGAAAAATATGGCAATAGGGCTAAGAAGGACATCATAATATCTTTTCTAAGGAAAAAAAATGAAAGGAGAAAAACCTGTATAAAATGCAGATCATGAAAAGTGTGACATAAAAAGGAGGGGAATACTGAAAATGCACTATACCATCTGGATAATGTTTGACATCAGCAAAAGCAAACAAGAATCTAAAGGAATACATATTCCCAGTTATAATGATGCATAATACAGACAGCTAGTATAATGAACATTTCTATTGAATTTGTGTTCTAATTTCCTTGCTGTTCCCCACTTTTTCAGTCACTTGTAACATTCTGCTCCCTTTTGGCAGCGTCACATGCTTTTCCTCTGACTAATGCATTGAGAAAGTTCCTCTCACTACTATGTCCTGAAAGTGTTTCACAGCAGTGGAAGATCCTTTCAGAAACCACTGAAAAAAGAGGTCACACCATATGGGAAGAAATCTTGCCCAATTCCACAAATATTGTCAGGCTCTCAGCCTTAACATTTTAATTTCTTCTGGCCCATGGAACATTTATATATAAACTCCACTAAAATCTCAGAAAGTTTGTGTTTATTAATTACCTCAACTGTTTCTCAGTATCTCACATAGCCATGCTGAAATAGTAGTCAGTAAAAATAGTCCCAGCTTTTTTGGCAGCAGTGGTGAAAGGAGGATGAAGTTAAGCACCCTGAGGTGATCAATGGCCTAGACACACTGAAGACTGGATGAAGGTTTCTGTTAGAATTTTCCATGTTTATGAAAATTATCTGAAAAGTGTTAAAACTTTCTCATGTCTTGGAACAGGGAACCACATCAAGTTTTGGACTGTGTATATAAATTGGTCTAGCCACTAGACTGGAACCTGTACCACTAGTTTAATCTTGAAATCTCACTAAGGTGAATATTAAATTGTATCTATCAGTTCACCCAGTATGTCCAACAGTAGTAAATTAGAAATATTTTAATTGATTTATCCCTTGGGGAATTACTGGTGCATGGTTTTTATGAACTTTCTCCCTGTGAAGAGACAGCACTCCCAAGTGATACATTCTGAGCAGCCTCCCAGGAATAAACAGAAAAAGTTTGGGTGACATTTTGCAATTAAACAAAATCTCACTCTAAGACAGAATGACACTAACAGGGAGCAGAAGTTTCAAATTAGCTGCTCATAACACACTGCTGAGCTGCTTTGATATCTTCTCAATGTAGAGGCTAAGATGAATATTGCTCTTTGAACATTTTAATGCATATTAACACATGTCTTCTGTGACAAATTTGGACACCATCTTCCCCTCCCCTCTTATAATATATGCAGAGGTGTCAAAGAATATATGAATATGTAAATATATGGATAAAAGAACACTCAGTGTGCTGGGCATCTGTACAGCTATAACCAATGTAAAAATGAAGTGTTTATTTAGCTGAAAACAAACTTGTAAATGTCAGTACTTAGGCAGAATGATACCAATTGTCTGAGTAAGCAGAAAAGGGATTAACAAGATTTTATCCCACACGTTTTGGTCATAAGTCTGTCATAATCAATGCTTGTTGTTATTTTAATTATGGTATTTCAAACTATACAAATTCAGCAATACCCAGGTTCAATTAAATGAGAAACAGCCTGCTCTCAAGAAAAATAAGGAGATGGGCAACCAACATACTTAATCTGGGGAGATATTTTCATCAAAATCTAAAGTACAATTTATGAGGAAGATGAAAATATCAAATATTCTCCATGAGTGGAGCAGCAGAATAGATTAAATAGTGTGCATCTGGTTGAAAATGTAACATGTTTAAACAAGGCACTAATTAGAATTTCCAGTAGAAGTTCCATTTAGTTAAAATATTTAAGTGCATGGGATATGTGCATCTGATATGCATGCATTTCAAATTATTAGAGCAATTTTCATTAGCAGACACTATATCAGTATGCTTTGGAGTGCTAGAAAAGGCTTACTCTGATTCCTTTTCTGTGTATCATTTGATGCCAGAATTATCATTAACTTCTTTTAACCTCTTCGCTTTTATGCAGGTTCGCTTGATCACCTCTCCGGAGTGAAAGACACGTTTTCTTTACAGAGCTGAACATCAGCAGTGCTAAAATAACTCAAAAATCCTGCTGCACGGCCAGTAGTGGAATAAATACATGAATGCGCAAGGAAGAGCTGTGGAGAGCCAGTTTTTCCTGGTGTGGGAGGAGCACTGGCTGTCTTAGCCCAGTGCCAGTGCAACCCCAAAACAAAGCTGTGCTGCTGTACATGGCACGGCACTCATCTCTGCCTCTGGAACAGTTTCCTCCAAGAGACCAATGGGAATAGGATATTTAATGTGCTACCATTCTCTTAATACCCTTTTTAAAAATAAAATATCCTTTCTAAGGACTAATAAGGTATTTTGTACCCAAATAGAGATGTGGCAGTAACTAAGGAAATACTGAAGTCAGTGCAGTTCGGCTCTTTACTGACTTTTTGGAACAATCAATGTCAGCATGTTAATATGGTAAGACAGAACCATAACAAGACAAACAAATGACAAGACTAGAATTAGCCATCAATTGGAAGGTCTTTATCTCTCCCTATGTAGTATGTATGAAAGTCTTAAGCTTTATGGCAGCAGTGACTAATTTTAAGTGAACAGTTTACAGCTAAACTATCAAAGCTGCACTGTTCAGCAGCACTCCACTGAACCTAGTTTAGTGCACACTGTAAAATTTGTGCTTACTCCACAAAGCTATTTATACTTCCTTCACATCAAATATCCAAGGACCTATAAAAATATTCCTTTTAATCTGTGAGATACTCTTACATCTAAAAAGACATTTGTCACCTGCTAAATCTGGATTTAAAGCTGAAAGTTCATAAAATTATATTAGATTAAAAATTATTTCCCTTGTAAGACTCTGAGACATCACTTGTCCAAAGCCTTAAACTCTGCTTTTCATTGTGATGAGTTGCAAGAGAACTGAGGTACAGCCTTCTCAATGTGACTGCTACAAAGAGGTTTTCCTAATAGGTAACTCCCTCTTAGCTTTGTCTCTCACATTTCTCACTATGGTAATAAAATCATCCAAAACTCCCCTCCTGAAAAAATAATCTGAGAAATACAAAAGCAGAGAGATGAACTAATAGAAAATCCATGTATTTTTTAATGAAGTTGAGCCATTTTTTTCTCATGTTACTTCTGAACCTCTTTCCTCTGAATGACATGCTGTGCTGTGCCATTAGACCTACAGAGCCTCGGCACGTTGGGCACATCCAGCACCACGCATATTTATGGTACTCAGCCACCATAAACAGATGGTTTGTGCACACACAGCATCACACTGTGCTCAAAGATCCACAGAAAGTCTGGAAAGAGGAAGGGCTTCACTATGGTTAGAACTGTTGGTCAACAGCTACATTTAGCTCAGCATCTTTCAAGGAAGCAACCAACCATTTTCTCTTTCACCTGCAAGTGGAAGCTAAATTCTATTAATCCATACAGTCACCTCTTTTCCCATGATTTCCATTGCCACCCTGGTCTTAATTTGATTTCAGATTCTCAGCTCTGTAAATGAAGTGCAGCAGAAAATGTCTGCAATATAAGCTTGTAATAAGGATATATTACAAGCTCAAGACAAATGCTTCAGGCATCAGATTAGATTATTTATAGCAGCTAGGTATGAATAAGATCAAGGCTTTAGTCATCCAGTTTGTCAGTTGCACAAAATTGATAATTGGATAAAGTTCAGGTCACGGTTACCATACTGTAAAACATATTTTCTTTTTTGTTTGGTTTGGTTTTTTCCAACAGAAAGTTCATCAGTAAAAAGCTCTGGATTATTCTGCATTACTTCTCATTTGATCAAGTGGCTGTCTCCAGTAAAGACAGCAGAGGAGCAAACCCCAAATTTGCCCTCTCCCATTGGAGGAATTAAGCTAAACTAAGCAAGCCCTCTACCAGTATAAGGTTATACACTGATTTATCTTTTAGAACAGCCAGTCTCTACAAACTGAGCAGAAAGAGCCAGCCTAATTTAAGAGGCTGTCTGACCAATGCTCTGCAAGCCTGTGAGGATGCATATTTCTCCTCACTCCTAAGAACTGTCACCTAACTTGCAGTTGGATTATCCCAGCAATTATACAAAAAATTTTTTAAAAAGGCACAAAGAAGTAGTCTATCAAATTATTCTGAAATAATTCAGCTAGTTTGTGAATATATTATACAGCTATAAACACACATTGCTTATTTTTAATATGCAGTATTCTTGCCTATTCAATAATGTAAAGTGCAATAAATCCTGGTGTTCTACATGTGACACCTCTTAACTTCTCCAAATGCCCACAGGGCATTGTAATATGGAGCACTATGCCAAAGCTGTATCTTACTTTAAATATTTGTTTCACCAACCAAATGCTCCATGATAGAGCTTCATGCTATTCTCTCCTAGAATTAACTTTGAAATGTTAAAATATTTCTATTTGCAGCAATTTAGAAAGTACTGCCTGTTTCTTTACATGGCCATAGCCTAAAACCAGACTCACTGAAAAGAAAAAAGTTGACGTCAAGGACACGAGTTCTCACATAACTTTAGAAATTGGAATTATATCAGTTTTGAGTTCTTTGGTCCACTGATACTGAAGAACCAGACAGGCACTGAATTCTCTGGATTATTTAACCAGAACATGAGATGCCTGGCCATACTTATAGTTAGGAAGCAATCTGTTTTAGAAGGCATGAAAATTCACATAACAGCAGAAACAATAAAAATGTCCTGTATATTCATTTTTCATAAACGGTCCCTTGACATGAACATGCTGAGCCCCCACTCACAAACCCTACTTTTTCACTTGAGCAATTCATCATGTGAAAAAATCCAATAATATTAACAAACAATGAGTTACAACATATGAAGATGTAGGAAGGACAAGTTACACAACAGACACTACTCTAGGGCATAGAGAACTTCTGTTTGCCTACTAACATAAACATTAAGCCAGGATGAAAAGTATGTTTTTCTGCAGCTTATGGGGTCTCTTTGCATCCTACCATCCAACTAATTCCTATAAACTAGATAGCACTGTGTTTTTATGCACAATACCTTGATGTAACTACATTTTTGTTGTCTTTTTAATATTATCTTGTTCCAGTTTCATGGAACTCAAGTACCACCACAGGTGCACATATACTGTAAGTTTTCACATACCCTTCCCACATAAAATCACGTGTCTTTAGATACCTGATAGATAATACAATAATACAGACTATTCCTTGATTGGACAATATAATCCTTGGCTTTCCAAATCTATGCATTTTTTGGTGTCATCTGCTTCAAGACAGGAAAAAACCTCAGTCTACCTTCTCTAGCTTTTCCCAAGTTAACCAATAAAAAGCTGTTCTCTGGATTTAGATGTGGTTCAATCTTAGTCTTGCTTCATATATTGCTGCATCTCTATGAAACACATACAACACATAAATAAGAAACCAAAAGGAAAGGAACTCCAACCAGTGGACATTATATATCCTTTACTCAGCAAGCACTTTTTCCATAGGCAATTTATGAAGACATTTTCCTTCTTTCTTTTTCCTCCATTCCCACACAATTTTTTCACATTGCTCAGACTCACTTTTCCACACATGGTGCCTTTCTGTAGACCCTTTTCACACATTCCTCTAATTTTTCTTTTTCAATCTCTTCTCCAATATACCCACTGACACCCTCTCATCCCAAGTTATCTTTCCAAAGAGACACACAGACCTGGAAAGAAAAGTCATCAGTGCTATTATGAGGATAAACTAAGATAACTAATGTTTCCCTCTTTGAGATCATTCAGAAGCTACCTTTTTCCCAGCAGCTAAAGAAGACAAGTACTGACATTCATAGAACAACTTTGGAATTTGCTCAGCAATCACCTAATTTAAACTGCTGAATTACTAGGAAGTAGGGCAGGAAACAGTAAACCCTCAAATAATTTAAAAAATATCTTAGAGCTTATGAAGTCACCTGGTTGTTTGAAAAATTGTAGGAAGGGGTTTATACTCTGTAAGCATAGGCAAAATTTCTATCTGCTGATGCCAGACTGCAACCATCTTCAAATTACCAGTGAGTCATTTTTAAGAACTTATTATGGATCTAGCATTTTTCCCCATTACTGCTTGGAATGGCCTTGTGAAAGCCCTGTTAATTCATCTATTGAAGATTTTAAAATTAGTTATAGCCAGAAGTAAGAGAATCTAGAACAAGTTTAGCTAACCCACTTCCAGGCTGGTGCACCAGCCCTTGGCCTCATGTGGGAACACAACAGTGGAAGAACTTTTCTTTCCCCAGAAGGCTTTTTTGCAGAGTTAAAAGCAGTGTTAAAAAATACTTTAGGATCATCAGGGAAGAAGTTTTATCCCCTTTGTCCCAAAGCATCTGGTACACTATGGTCATGTGAAATCGTCCTTTGGCCACTTCCAGTGTGTACTTTTGGACCCCTTCTATAAGTGAACACTGACTTCTTTTCCGCATGTTAGAAGGGCTCAGATGTTTCCCAAAAAGAAGAATAAAACTGGGTCTTCTTAGTTCAGTTTCCCACCAGGTTGCCAGGAGTGGCACTTCAATTATGACAGTGAAACATCCTGCAAAGCTGCTTCTTTATGGTCTATATTCAGAGTAGTAATTAATTTAAAAAGAGAAGTTGTTACTACGCCATCCCTGGAAGTGTTCAAGGCCAGGCTGGATGGGACTTTCAGCACATTGGTCTTGTGGAAGATGTCCCTGCCTATGGCAGGGGGGTTGGAATTAGGTAATCTTTAAAGTCCCTTCCAACCCAAACCATTCTAGGATTCTGTGATTCTATTAAAAATTATCAGTAGCTTGTGCTTTCTTAATATGTTTTTGTACCTCTTCTGTCCTACTTCACCTATTTTTATTTTCTCCTTTACTTAATTAGGGAACTGTTTGGGACAGGGTCTGTCTTTTCATTCTGTGTTCCAGTGACACTGTTGCCTTGCACAATAGCTCATAGTTTTCACAACAGATATAAAGATAGCAAGGGGAAAAAAATCTCAGTAAGGAGGAGTTGATTTTGTACACTTTGGTAACACTGGTTAATGAGAAGTTCCTTAATGGCTTGAAAATTATATTTTTAATTTTTCTTCCACAAGTTTGGCTTTAAGATTTCACAAAATAATGCATTTGCCTGAATTCTAAATGCAGGTTATGTCAGAAAAGATACGTCACTCAAGTTTACTCCAATTCCTGTATTGCATTGCAAACATAATATCTGAAAGCTGCACCATCATTGACATCAGTATATGATATAAAAAGTTTATAGTGTGATTATGCCAACAGGGACTTGTCAAGGCCAGGGAAAGAGAAGGCAAAGTCAAAATTAAATGTTCAAGTATTTAAAAGCTACCAGAAGTAGCCTGGCACTGTAGGAGTCAAAATGAAACACAGGAAAGGAAAAGCTGAACTAAACATTAAGAGTGATCAAGGTCTGTCTAGGAAATAGAGGGTGAGATTTTAAAGTTTGGAGCCTACAATGTTCAGTCCTTAGTATATAATTGCACTCTTCAAAACCAGTCATTAATAAATGTCAATTAAAGTCACAGAATCACAGAGCCATAGAATGACCAGCTGAGCTGGAAGTGAGCTGGAAGTGTGTCCTACTGTCTAACTCATTCTCAAAGTAGAACTTCAAAGTTGAAGCAGGTATCTCAGGGCCCATATTATTTTCAAAATAATTTCAGGTCCTTATTATTTTAGAAAATTTTAAAAGGAACTTTGAACAATTTAAATCCAGAAGTTCTGTGGGGTTTAAGCTAAATGCCAATTTAAGCTAAGAAAATCACAACTCTTTTCACATTGCTTTTAAGCAAAATCTAAGAATCTTGTTATTGGAAACTTAGTATTGTGAGTTAAACTGCATATTTCTGAAGGTACAGAGGCTTTCAGAGGTCACTAGAAGAAGGCAGAAACCCTTGGATTATAGGGCAGAAGTTAATGTTTTGTATTAATATTTTTGTATTTTAAATTAACACTTTTGTATTTTGCTTGCAACTGCAAAGTTCAAATATGTAACTGAGAAAATGTTTAGTCAAAAAAACCCCTTTAATTTTCAAATTCCTATGGCCAAAGTGAGATATAACTCTTCTTAGATAAATAGAATACATTGCAATTATATGTGTGTGTAAAGATCTAAGCCAACTCATTCAATGACAATTAAAATCTCCAGTAGCACTGAAGGCTTATGTAGTAAAGCAGCTCTGCATAGTCTATCTCTCAACAATTTACTGTGCCTTGTAGAAAACCAGATCATAGCAAAAGTTTTATCTCTGGGTATTCTCTGTTGCAATTGGAACTTTTTTTTTTTTTAATTTAGTAGAGTTGGAACAAAGTGCATGCTTGTCTCATAACAGGATGCTGAACATGGAAAGGTCTCTTAATTGTCTGGGCTCTATGGAATTCAAAGTCTTGATGTCTGAAATTTCTGCAGGCTTTAACTACAGATTAAACTAAACTCAGCCATTCTTCATTTGCAATTTAATCACTAACAATGTGTTTTGTAAACAAGTGAAAAAGTGCTGCTCTTTTGTTATTGAGATTTGAGTGCAAAAGACTTTGTAGAAAAAACTCTCCCATGGTAAAACCTCACTCCCAGGTGAGTTAACCAGTTTACTCTTAATTATTTCTTTTTGTTCTCTAAAATATTCCAAGCTACCTACTAATTTCTTCATATCTTTTCAGTACTTTACTGAATAAAGGATCTGAATAAAAATGTGCTTTAAACTGGATTGCAACACTGAGATAAAATTTTTAACCAGACATCTTCTTTTAGACTCTTGACATTACAGTAAGCTCAACATTTCTATTGCACAAAGAAATTAAAGAGTACTCTTTTCTATGAGGGTCCTTGAAACACAACTGTACTATAAAGATATCATTTTATCATGATCACTTCCCCGCTGTGAAATACATTTTCAAATAACGTATATACTAAATACTAAAAAAAAATCCCCTTTGTAGCTGTAAACCTCCTATAAACATTGTATATAAACAATCAAGAGGCTTTGAGTTCACTACTGAAAGACATGTATTTCTAGTAACATTTAATAGACTGCTTACATAGCCATTATTTCAGAATTTCCTTGTGCTTTTCTGAATGGGTTAAGATTTATGCTGTGAAGTGAAGAGAAAAATAAATTTCGATCCCTTAACTGGAGAATGAACACATGAAAAAATTATGTAGGACAGTTGACTGAGGCAGCAGCCACCAACACAAAGTAAAGGTACTAGCAGTACCTTTTAAGATAGGACAGGCTTTTTATTTCAGCAAGATTATACCATGGCAATAATTATTTTATCTTATGCTACAAGCTGAATTATGACTAATAGTCATAATTCTGAATTTACTTCAGAGCTAAAAGAATTATATCAATCACTGCAAATGACCAGGGATATCACAATGTTCTAATTTTAATTAATAATAGCATTTTAATGGATTTAATCAGGATGCTGTCTCCATAAGCAATTATGTTTCTTAAGGAAAATTACCCTTAAATGCAAAATTTTGAAAATATCTGAAAAGGTTGTGAATTCATACTATGACTTCAGGCTCCTGAAGTTTTCAGAATCTGAGTTTCTGAACTCTAGTGCTATGTAATGATGACTTCATAAAATTATTTCAAAACTGCCTAATAACTTGCAAGATTACAAAGATTGCTGATGTTTGAGTCTTTAGCTTCATAAATCCTTGGGAAGCACTTGTAGCTCTCATGACATTCCACTTAAGTTTACTTTAGAATTTTAGACTCATTAAGTTTGGAAAAGACCTCCAAGATCATCAAGTCCAACCTTCAGCCAAATACCATCCATCCCATTGAACCATATAGCAAAGTCTCATGTCAACTCATTTTTTGGACTCTTCCAGGGATGGTGACAACACCACTTCCCTGTGCATCCTCTTCCAAAGCTTATCCACTCTTTCAGTAAAGAATTTTTTTCTAATATCCATCTGAACCTCCCCTGGGAACAACTTGAGGCAATTTTCCCTTGTCCTATCACTAATTGCCTGGAAGAAGAGGCCAACCCCCACCTCAACACAACCTGTTTTCTAGCAGTTGTAGACAGCAACTACATGTAAGTAAAGAATCACAAAATCCCAAATGTTGCCCTTCCCAAAAGAAGTTATTATGGAGGCAAGTGGGCTTTAGCCTCATCCAGATAAAACCAACATTATAAAAAAAGTAATATAAATAAACACTATGAGGGGGAAAAACAACAACAAAAAAACAGAAAACAGAAAAAAGAAGTGAAGAAGAGTCTGATATTGCAAGCTGACATGGGTATGTCTACAAAAGAAAGGAAATGCTGTAATTAACCAAAATTTGTACTGTCTAGAGATAAGAAATAAATTTCCTCTCCTTTAATTGCCTGACTTCTTTACACCATCTTTCATCCAAGTTACCAATAAATATTTCCCTGTTTCTGTGAGGCAGGTGTTACAGAAACCCACAATGGTCTCTATGGATGTGGTCGCCTCCTGAAGGAAACACGGAGTATGCTCAGCAGTGCAGTGAGGTTAAGGTTTACTCCAGAAACCAGGCTTAGAGGATGGTCTAAAGGAGGCCATGGGAATTTAGGCTGACACAAATATTCAGCACTTTTGGCTTCGTTTTCCGAGAAGGCTGGAAGTGCTTTCAGCAACTGCACAGCCACGCAGGTGCCTCTTGGAGCCCTCAGAATTTGCAGGGGTTTGGACAGAAGCAACTGCTAGACTGAAGCCCCCATCACTTCAGGAAACAGTTATAGACAAAGTTGTACCAAATGTGAGTTAAAAGACCTGAACCAAACCCCCCCAACCCCGTCCCCCTCCCCCCAGTTTTTAAAGTTTATATAATGGAAATGACAACTGACCCAGAGCCACAGAGTAAAATTATAATTAACAGGAGACTTTTCTGAAAAACTGCTGTACTGCCTTGGGGAACAATGTAGGTCACAGCATCAATTAAAAGCAGAACAAACTCTTCACTGCCTCCATACCATTTAACCCCAAATCATTTTGTTGCTGTAAATTAAATAATGCATTGCTGAATTACATCACAGAAGTGAAAAAAAGGCAAGAATAACTTGTTTGAAAACTTATTTCAAGCTCCAGCACTTACTTTACCCCATATAATACAGGCAAGCTGTATGGAATACTATGTTACCAGTATTTTCCTCAGCTTTGTGGAGCAGAATTACTACCTGTATATTCAGTATTCTTTTACATAATCTGACTATTAATATTAGACCTTTACAGGAAAGCATGTGAGATTTACTTAACTGACAACCAAAACCATCAGTTTACCTTTAATGCTAACTGCAAAGAAGATATAAAATTGTTGAAAATCCTAAGCTTCAGTTTTGAAGCCATAAGGAGCACTCTTCTATGTAGAAGAGTGGAATATAGAAACAAATCACTTCAGGTAAAATGTGTTTGCAGGGTCACTACAGATATTTTACCTAATTACTAATGTTAATTACTAATTTTCTAGTACTATATCAAAGATGGCTGTCAATAGAAGCCACTCACACAAAAATTTAAAGACACTCACTTTTAAGGAATTGTCCACAGGTAAGGTCTTTTTTAAGATCAATGAATTCCTGTTTCTTAACAACAAAGACAATTTTCAGCAGAATTCAAGCCAGAAGAAAGATCTTTGCAATAAAGCCTCTCAGGTGTTGCTGATCTTTGTATTTGTTCATGTGGAAATATGGAGCAAAATCTTGGATGCAATTAAGCCTTTTGAAGTTCTATTATCTACTTGAATGGGAGGTGAAGCAAATCCTCAGCTTGTGAGAATGAAAGGGCAACTACACAGCCTTGAGAAGCTGGGCTGCCTGAGCAGTGTCTAACAAGGTTCACAAGAGACCACATGGGAACATGAACTGACACAACAAACAAAGGGAAAACAAATATATAAAGTGCACCTCCATCTCTTCTATTACTCATGAGTAATACCAAATAATGAAAACCTACTGCAGGCAAAATTAAGACTTCCTGATGCCCATGCAGTACTTTCAACTTGAAAAATTCTTCACAGAGAAATAATTCTACAGGGGTACATAAACAAGAGCAAAGACTCATTTCTGAAATATTAGCAGTGGAAAAAGTTAAATAGCTATATTAGTTCATAAATACTTCTCTCAGTAGAGTACAAAGGAACTAGATTTGTCCATCAGAGAAATTCCATTGTAATATAACTAGGTTTTAAGGCTCAAACTCTGCCTATGTTCTCATCTGCATTTTGAAATTCCAATAAGGGGTACAGGAGCTCAGTTCCCTCTTCCCTGGTGAAATGTTAAGATTATGCAAAGAATGCCAGCTTCTGATGAGCCTGTTATCTATAGCTTTAACATCTAAGTGCCATTAAGGACTGCAATTCCACTGTCAGAAGCTTTAAGGAAATCCAGAACGAAAAAGGAGCAGCCAAGCTTTAGAGAGTTCCCAATTTGAGTGTAAAACAGGATGCACCCATTCCTCAGACAGTTCTCATCAGGATTTCACCAGAGTTTTAGACCTGTCATTATTGGGACACTGAATTTCTTTTAGACATTAAGACAAAGGCAGACTTTGCTGATGAATTAAGAAAACCATGAACATGTTTTTTGGAAGGCTTCACAATTGAACAATGGACCCTTCCATCCTTGCCTCACTGCAGAGGAGAGCCACTTTTTCCCAGAGAGTGATATAAGATAATCAAGGTGGGAATAAGGGATAAGTAAAATGGATAAGTAAAGTGAAAATAATTTATTTTAGGTGCAAGTCAAAGCAAGAAGCTTGAAAAGACATGCTATAATGGGTGTGGGTGTAGGGGGGGGTGCAAAACAAAGCTCATTTTAAATATAATTTCTCTACGAGTTGGTAAGTGCACCTATGGATTTGTAGGCTAGGGATTTCTGTTTCTTTTTACCTCCAAGTGTTCTAGAGTGTTATCAGATGAGACCATTCCATTCACTTCTCTGAGAATATGTATCATGGTATTAAGATAATGAATTAGTTCTATGTCAAACAGAAAGAAAAGGTCTAAGGACTCTTCAGCCACTACAATGCTTCTCAAAGCCCTTTGTAAAAGAAAGGAAAATGCTATTATTCTTTGACGGGTAGGAAAGCAAAGGGAAAGAATGAAGCAAGCTGCCCAAGATGACTCAAGAGAAGCTGAAGAAACATATCATATGTCTAGAAATTTGTTTTAAAGACCATCCAATCTTCATCTAGTTATACAAAATATGACTGAGATGTAGATGGGAGACAGCACTGCAAAACATCAAGCCTTCTCAACCAAACCTTGCGGTTTTAATCCAAGTTTTGCAACTCCAGATTAAAAATCAGTGAAGGAAAATGAATTCAGAAGTTCATGATCTAGAAGAATTCAAACTTTATCCTCCACACATGTAGGCCAGGAGGTGGGTGTACTGAGCTTTTTTTATGAATTAAAATGGAAGGAAGTGGGAAGGAAGTAAAAAGGAAATAAATGCTTTCATTAGGCCAAGTAATACAGCTCCACATTTCTCCATTTGAGCTACTGACTGGGGACGAAGGTGATAAAACACATTAGTTCCATGAGTTGAATAGACTCCACAATACCATATAACCCCGCCTTCCCATGTAGAAGTTTCTTCTCACTCAGCACCTCAAAGGCTCCTCAAAGATGTGGAATCTAAGGCACAAAGTTTTAAACTAATGGGATCCAATGTACTGCCATATGTAACACTGACAACAACAGCTTGTCTTAAACAGAACCGTGCACACCTATTTCAGGAAAGCACCTAATCCTGGAAACATAACAGGGCTGAGATCTACCACTTTCCTTGATGGTTTGCCCTGTGTTCTCACTTTTAAAAACACCTGCCCAGCCTTGGTTTACTCTTACCCTGTTACACATTCTGCTTTTCTCTGCTACTGCGAAGAATCCTTTTATTCCCTGTCATCCCACAGGAATATGCTATCATTAAGTCAGATCTCTCTCTGGAAAATTTTTCTCCGCTCTAGTCTCTCTTCTCTCTTTTGATATTTATCTATTATCTTTATAAATTACAGATGCCAAAACTGGTACAGTATTTCCTTCCACAGTCTCACTGTTGCACATTCCAATAAAACCACCTCCTTACTCTTAATTTTTGTTGAGGTTTTTACATTCAAGTTAAAAATACAAGCCTCACTGAACTGTCCGTTCTTTCCTCTGGATCATTCCTAGCATCATTTATGTCAGCTGTAGGGGTCCATGTGTATGTAAGGCTGCCATTTCTTCCTTCTGGCTGTGTAATTCTTCTCTTCTAGAGACAGTTTTGACATTTTGTTTGAATGACCTCTGTTTGCAGGCTAGACTGTTACTGGATTGTACTGTCTGATTGCACTGTCCTCTTTTTTCCTAGTGTTTCAATCTTCAAATTCTAACATCCAAGACTTCATGCTGCTTTCCAAAGGATTTGTGAAAATAATGAAATCATGTTGTCCACACCCAATTCTAAACTGTGGAAGGCTGTGGAGAGACTACTTAAAAGAGGATGCAGTGACAGGACGAGGGGGAATGGCGTCAAACTGAAAAAGAACAGGTTTAGATTGGGTATTAGGAAGGAATTCTTTCCTGTGGGTGGTGAGGCACTGTCACAGGTTGCTCAGAGCAGCTGTGGCTGCCCCATCCCTGGAAGTGTTCAAGGACAGGTTGGATGGGGCTTTGAGCAACCTGGTCTGGTGGAAGGTGTCCCTGTCCATGGCAGGGTGTTGGAATTAGATCATCTCTAAGGTCCTTTCCAACCCAGGCCATTCTATGTTTCTATTTTATGATTCTATGATCCTTTAAAATTTCTGTGTAAGGGTCACTTCTCATCCCCTAATGCTTTGAGATGTCAGTCTTCAAGGAATGTTATTTTGATAAAGTATACTGTTATTTATTTTATACCAGATGAAACATAAAATTAAATTAAATGCCTTACAAAAGCCTAAATAACACTTAGGACCATTGGACAAGCAAATTCACATTCTGGAATGAAGTTTATCTAGCACAATCGCTTTTCTTTAAAACTATGTTGACTGTCATTAATTTCTTCCTATCATTATTTTGTTCTTATGCTTGCTTTTTTAGCTAAATTCTCCTTAATCCTTCCAATATTTTTCCCTAGGGCTGAAATAGAACTAGCCTGCTCTGCAGCACTATTTGGAGTGAAAAAGAAAAAAAAAATAAAAATAAAAATAAAAAAGGTGAAAATAATAGCATGACAAACAAATTCCAGAATTTTAAAAATTCCCCAATAGATCTTTTCAGCCTCCTTTTTTAAGGCTCATAGGTGAAAGTTACCAAGTAATGAGCCTTCTGCTTTACTTATTTTATCACTGGCAGATGTTGTTTAACATGCTTTGAAAGATTCAGTGCTGTTTGTACAGTAGGGACACTGGATCTCCTACCACCATATGGGCTTGCTAGGGAGCAAACAGCACTTCCCTCCTACTGTGTGCCACTCAGTATTGAAGAGGTATCAGAGCTTTTGTTCATCTTTGCAGGAATAAATGACATGATTAATTAAACAGTGACTGACTGGCATCATTTCTTGGTTTTGGCGTTACCAAAAAAAGCAGAACAAATTAGTTAATTCACATGCAAAACAAACCAAGAAATAAGCTTTGTTAAACTTTTCTTGAAATCTTAGTAGGTAGAAATGAAGTGTCCAGATATATACTGTAAGAGTTCTTGTCCAGTATGCTTGCCACTGAGTTCATCCTAGGTTGCCACCTTAATCATTACATATTTTTGGCCATTACATTAAGGAAAATTACCTAGACATCCTAAGCCATTATAAATTGATGTCCAGCTGGCAGAGAGCTGTGCAAGATCATTCAGAATCCTCAGCCATCCTATTTATCCCTTGTTAACTCTGGATAACAAGGGATAGCAATTTGGACATCAACAACATATTGCTTTAGACTACTTTTACCAGAAATATCTCATTAGTGTGCATTATCTTCATATCTAAATCTGCCTTCTTTTTCTCCTGGGACTGCAAAGGACCCGGCTGGCAAACAGCCAGAATATCAAGTTTCTCACACATCTATTATCATAATGGCAGAAGGTCATACACTGAAAACTGGGCACACAAATGCAACATAAACTAAACTGAGTATTTTGCTAACAGAAATTTAGGGAGTTTGCTATTCTGGTGCAATAGCATCACTTGTACTTTTGTTTGATTTGGAGGGGGTTTTTGTACTTCTGGTTTCAATGACAACTCCTCTATTGGAAAAGTTCTTTGATTAAAAAACAAACAAACAAACAAAACCCCGCAACAAACCACAAAAAGCCCCACACCAAATCAAACTTCAGCAATGCAGTCAGGTCTCTGGGTCCACAAATGTGCTTAGTGTTCCTGTCCTAGATCCTGGTCTAGTTCTGCCTGTTACATCTCAGAGACTGATTGCGCCTCTGCCGGACCCACAGGCAACAAAAAGACTTTTCAAAAAAATAAATAGTGACATTTTCTTGACCACTTGAGAGACCAAAGTTGAGACATTTACACCTAAGTTATTTGACCATAAAGATGTCTAGACAATGGGGAGACAAAATAATTTCCAGGGCACAATCCGTGTCCATCTAACGGAGCCATCCAAATCAGGTTAGAAGAGCTGTGATCAGGACAGGTCTCTCTGTTGGCTACCATGGCAATATTGTTGACTTCCTCAAAAGTCAAAAATCAGCTCAAGCCAGGTTATTTTCCTAATAGTTCATACTGTTTTCAGTTTGATCAATATGTAGCTGAGGCTTCTTGCATGCCACAGCATCTTGGAAATTATTGAAACATTTGTGCAAATATATATATATTTTAACTTGCAAGGGGCCATTTTGGGTGCAGGGAAGCATTGGTGGAAAAAAATTGGCAAAACTATGAAGCAGCAATTCAGAAACTATTTGCTTTCCTCATTTACTTCTCACAGCCAACTTCACTACTCTCACCTGTGTATTAGTCCATTCCATTTCAGGAAAAGGTCCCAGCTGAAGGCCTCTACCTGTGGGATTTTCTTCCTCTTGGCCTTTCTGGAAGTACATAGAGACATCTACTCAGGACACGTTCCAAACTCAGAGTTTTCATTGTCTTTGCATATGGTGCTCAGTTGTGTGGGTTTGCTTCCCAGGTTGTTTTTTTTGGGGGGAGTGGGCTCATTTATTCCCTTGAAGCTGTAAATTGGTGTTAATACACGCTGAATTGCCCAGAGGCTTTATAACAAAAAATAAATTGGCATTATATTATACAGTATTAAAAATGTGAGTGCATATTATAGATTATTAATATCTATGGATTAGCTATTTATCACTGAAGGAAGAACAAGCAAGTTATGTATATTTTACAAGAATTAACACTGTACTACTGTGTTTAGGTTAATTTTTAGTATGCAACATCTACCAAACTCTAGTAACTATTAGCAAGTGAAGCAAGAAGGCTACAAGGCATAAATAAACATTCCCTTGACAGTCCACCTCTTTCTAGCTAAAGTTAGAAATAACCCTGTTGCTTCTAAATTTTAAAACCCCCTCTAATTATCATTATGAATTTATGAAGTTTAACAGTAGGAGGTTATATATTTGCTTTTAATGAATGTCAGGTTTCCTTTTTATTTTTTTTAACAGAAAATCTATAATGAATTTGGTCTCCCACACAGGCATGAGTCAATGCCATTGTAGAAAACACATGAGTTCTTAACAAACAACAACAATATGGAAGAGCTCTGCCAGTAAGGAGAGACATAAGGCAAGGATCTCAGTTTTTGCTGATAGCAAAACTTCCATATCTGTGGCTATGCATCCAACAGCATTTTTACACAATGTTTAATACACAAGGGACTGAAAAGCATTTTTACAAAGGCCATTTTCATTATGATGCTTATGTAATGCTGATCCTCACCTTTTACTAGGTTACTTGAGAGACTTTGTTTCTATTTTAATAAATAATACAAAATTTAAAAATAATAAAAATCATACATGAATTCAGGTGTGAAAGGAAATAAAGATCTCCTAGTTCCAACAACCCCTGCCATGGGCAGGGACACCTTCCACTAGACCAGGTTCCTCAAAGGCCCATCCAACCTGGGCTTGAACACTTTCAGGAATGGGGCATTCACAGCTTCCCTGGGCATCCTGTGCCACTGCCTCACCACTCTCTCAGTGAGGATTTCTTTCCTAATATCTAAACCTGCCCTCTGACAGTTTGAAGCCATTTCCCCTTGTTCTGTCACTAAATGCACTTGTAAAATGTCCCTCTCCAGCCTTCTTGTAGATCCTCTTTGCGTATAAACCCAATACTTTTTTGTATAAAGGTAACACTTTTTCACTCTCACCTGCAAGATTAAGTCTTTTTTACCATCAAACATAAAACACAGCAAATATAAAACCACTAGGCCAAGCCATTCAGGGAAGTCTCAAAACTCTGTTGCTAGAAAGAATGGCTAATAACAGTCAAACATCTCAGGGTGTAACACTTTTTGGTATACAGTCTAAGGAAAAGGGACTTCTGGCTCTGCTTAAAAAGATTAATGCTGTCATACAATATTTTTAAGAATTGAAGCTTATATTGATGCTGTCAGTCTGCAGGCATTTCGCTGTGTCAGCTAGGAGCAGAGTCCTTTGAGACATGGGAAAATACTGAGAATGGTTTCAGGCTTAAATTCCTGGAGTCACTCTGGAGGGTGCATTCCCACCTCAGTGAAGCAGGATGAATTAAAGTCTGAATATTCAGTTGAGCTTACATAGAAGGATTTTTACATTAAAAAATCAAGAGTAACTTCTTTTACAGTATAATGGGCAGCTCTGGATTCCCTAATATCAGCACCAAGCCCACCAGGAACAAGGCATTTTATGGCAAGTCCACTGGAGCTGATGCACCTTGACCACAGCAAGCTTCTGTGTACATGTATTTGGTTCTGGAGACTTTTGAGAAGAAATGTGTGGTACCCTAAACACCGACAGAAGAAGTGCACACCAATCACTAAGCACGTCCCCAACAGAAGAAACATCAAAAAAAACCCCAAAACATTAATTAAGGAGGAGCCAAGAGTGAGGTTCTGTTGCAAAACGGCTTTCATTCAAGATATGAAGAATTGCTGTGTATAAGGACAAGGGTTATAACTCTTGTGATGTAATCATTGATGATGAGACACCAGCAGAACTGTATCATTTTGGGGCATTTTGTTTTCAGATAAGCACTGAAAAAGCCAAAGAAAATCTACAGAAGGGGAATGTCACAACCAGGGAAGACTGAAAAGAGGATATTACATAGGGATAGTGATCAGTTGTTTCCAACTGAGAGAAACTAGGGATATCACTCCAAATGTGCTGCTATGAAAAAAACCCTTAACTGCTAGGGTGCTGAAACACTGAAAGTCTCCAGTCCTTCCCATGTCCTACAGGCTTTGGCTCCATGAGAGGTTTATTCCCTAGTAATTCCAGCAATTTTAATTTGGAACCAGATGGTTACGAACCAGCTAAAAGCAGAAGGCATATTCTTCGGTGCTAAGTTAAAATAAAATAGATACATACTTGCTTCCAAGGTAAGATTTTACAATGCCACTAGTGGATGTAGTGGTTGTAGAAATGTAGTCCTCTTTATAAAAAAACATACTTTGAATAAATTCTACTCAAATGCAAGTAAGGTAGCATTTAAAACAGAATTCTTTATAAGCATCAAAATGTGAGCTACAAATGTGGCAACCCTAAAGGTGAGACTGAGTTTCCCAAATAGACCTGTCTCATATCATCAGATGCATTAAGGTATGGTTTTGTCTCCAGCTGCTTCTTCAAAAGGGAATGGATTTCCTTCTGTCATTTCTGACAGCCATATGCACACCTCAGATCTTACAGGACATCTAAAATAGCATTATATGCCTATCTCATGCAACTGAATATCACCCCAAAAAGTCTTTTTTTATTTAAAGGAAGTATTTTCTAATAGACATTGTTATTCACACAAGCTATTATTAAATGCAAATATATAGTTTAAAAATTTGGGGGGTTATTGCATGGAAAAGATAAATCTCCTGCTCTTTAACTAAAAATAAAAAAATAAATTTCAAGTTTTCTAAATGCTATGAACTACCATAAATCTAAAAATCCAAAATCCAATCAAAGTTTTATACAAGACCTAGAGCCAAACAAGTTTCAGTGTGGAAGTACACCAATTTTAGAAGGATTTAAATACTCTTATATTCTGGAAAACCTTGTTTTGGATTACCTTCCTTAATCTGTACATTAAGGAAGGATCACTTTATTACCATGGAAAAAAAAATTGTGCCTATTAAATACTGGGAAGTCCCACGGTCCAACAAATATTACCTTCATACAAGAACATCATGCAGTGTTATAAATAAAGCCAGCCACACCAATAAAATTGAGGAAAATAAAGTTTTCTGTTTAAAAAAATTTTTCGAAAAGAGGTCTCATGAAAATCTACATAGCTCCTGCTAATCATATGTAGAGGGTATTGAAGGACTTTGCTATGCAAAGTAACAGTAATAAAATATGAACATAGGGAGAAGAGATATGCAAAGAAAATGGTGATAGTATTTCTAAATAAAGCCATGAAAAATTGTTGCACTCACAGGAACTTCAGTATACTGAAGAGTATCTGTGATCATGGTGCTAAGTTCAAGTCTGTTCCTCATGCCAGTGATGGAACTACTATAGATGAATTCCACAGAATTGAGCATGAGGGGATGAACTTCCATGGTGAATAAGTGCTTTTAAACTAAAAATTTAATTTATGTCAGACAATGATAGAAAGGAAAGTTTCAATGAAAAGCATAAAAACGTATAGAAGGCTACAATTTTCTTTTAAAATTTGAGTTATTCTTTTTATCAATTTACAACAGAATAATGAACAGCTGATAGCACATTGGAGACAAGTCCAAAAATACTTTTAAAACAGGCTTGTGAATGAAATGGAAATTCAGGAGCAGCAGATGGGTTTAACTGCTGTTAAATGCGTAGTGGTTTCCAAGAACATGTTGTATGTAATAATAAATAGCCAGAGACATAAAGTTTCCCCAGCAGTTTAAATCCTGAGCATACAAGCTAAGTGAGGGCTTTCAAGCTTTGGCTCACTGCAACATCCTTACATTTTACCTCTGTCTACAGCAGCAAAAATGCTTGTTATTAACAATGTGTGCCAGCACTGAGTGCAATTACAGCAGCACTGAGCACAGTTTCCCAGGCAGGCAGGTTTAACACAGGCTTTCTGAAACAGGAATAGTTCTTGGCTCTGCTTGCAGGTTAATCACATTCAGCACCAGGGTATCCATTCTCACAGTGGATAATTACACCAGTGTACCCAGTGCCTCAGTTTGTGCACATGTTTTACATAATAAACGTTAGAAATTGCCTCCTCTTGCAATTCTTGATCTGGATGTGGGCACTGGGATGTCCTACTGCATCTAGGGTTTCTGCAGTCATGCTCTGACTGCCTCCACGTCTCATGCCCTCTAGGATTTAAGCAAAAGTGAAGTCCCAAAGGTCCAGAACAACAGGCAGCAACCTTTTTATTTGTACCTCAACCAGTTCTGGCTTCATCTCTTAATCCATCAAAAAGTGGCTTTATTAAGTGACAGCTATGATTAGGTTAAAGCTTCTACACTTGCTACCACATATTATTATACTTGACTGACACAAATACTTGTGACACAGAATGAAACTGGAACTTTTAAACTCACAGTGATGCACAGAGGCACAGACAGAGAAGGGGTCAAAAGAATGAGTGCAACTGGCAGAGGATAAAATCTACATCAGCATAAAACCCAGGAAAAAAATCACTGCCGCCGTTAATCCAATTGCTTCTGTAACAACAAAAGATTTGTGAGGAACTGTGGAAAGGGGCATCACTGGATTCAAGGAAGCCTCTGGAGTTCAGAGCAGACCTACACTATAATATCCAAGTGTTCCTGCTTAGATGCACCAAGGATGTTTCTGGTTAGCTACTCTGTAATACCAGTGTCTGCTTGATCCTGTCTTGGATGAACAGGAGGGAAAGGAAAATTAGGGGAACAAATGATAGAAAAGAAAGGCGAGGAACCAAATGAAAGAATTGTGTTAGAAAAGATATCAGACCTTCATGTGGGTTACCAAGTATAAACTTACACTGTTGCTAACCTACTATTTTTCACTGCTGCTCTAGAAAATAATGATTTCTATACTTTCATTGCAGAAACCACCTCATTTTCCAACTAATTCTTTCTATAGAAAAATATGATATGACTATTGGAAAACCACTTCTCTCTAATCCTAGTACTACACTTCATTCATGAAATGGATAAAACTAAATCAGTCCACTGACGTTCATGTGGCATTCAGGGACTACTTATTTCCCAGGGATCTTCTAAGAGCTTTTTTTATCCCTTGTCTGATACCTACTGAGAGGCTTAGAAATGAAATTGCTCTATTGTCTGGGAAATTCAGCCATTAAAGTAACAGTCCCCAAAGCATGCCTTTCATTCCAATCCAAATATTAATGGTCAGAGAACATCACACATGTAAGCTATCATCCTTTTGGTCACTCTAACAAGCATCCTTCCTAGAGGTTGTTGGGAGAATTCCAGAGCCATGGCTTCTGTCCAGGACATCTCAACTCAAACGTCCTTAGTGTTGCTGTCAAACGGATGCAAGCACAGTTGTTTTGTGTGCTCCCTGCTCAAGCTGCTCCCTGCTCTGGTTGGTTGGACCTGCTGCAATGCTGGAGCACTACTACTTCTGGAAATGGCTCAATCACCCAAAAAAAGAAGGCTGAGGAATATACTCAAGCCTGGACCTTATTATCCCCACTGTTAGAGATTACATGCTGTCCTGGCTGTTCTGTGTAATTCCAGCTGGCTTCTTCCAGGACAAAACTGCTCTGGGAGCCAGACTCATGTAGTGTGGACATGAGCAAGCACCTTTTGTTCCACAGTGTAGACACAGACACTTTCTACAATACCATTGTAGAATAATATCATCACCTGAAGTACAAGTACTCAAGAAGTCAAATGATATAAATTATGTATTTTTCTTTTCCCATTTGAAAGTGTCCAGTGATTTTAGGGGTGGTTGCTGGCAATGCAAATGCATGTGTTTACAGGTTTCTCTTAATCAGAGCTATCAGCAACAACCACATCACTGGAAGCACAGTGGAATTTGAAATTGGTGACTGTGGAGCACCACTGCTGATGGATTTTGCAATGGTCGTTCTGAAGGGGTTTTGTACATTGTTTTGACCAGCCATTTAGACAGGGAATTATGGGGATAGGAGATTACTTGATTAGAACTAATCTGCATTGAAAAGTACTTAAACACATGCTCAGTAAACTATGGTCTGTTCTCAGCTATAACTCAGACATTTGTACTATTACCACAAAAATGGATTATATACATGAGCTCCTCTTTCACACAAGCAGTTTCTGATATAGGCTAATTATCAAGCACAAACATATGGGATTGTAGGGCTTTTCTTTGCCCTGAAACTGTAAACAAATAAATGCCTGGGTTTTGGTTTTTTTTTTTTTCCGAAGAGCCATTTTTTTTCCCTAACAACCACCAGGAGCCTCTTTTGCATATTGTAAGATGGTATATTCTGCAAGACATTGACCACTGATACTGAAGCAAATTCAATGTGTTTTGCACCTTCCCCCATGGGTTGTTCACTCTAAATGGCTTTAATTTTATTATATTTTTTCAGTAACATTTTGGAAATGTTTTTAATGTCCAACTTCTATCTGTTCCAGATACCTTTTCCAAAATTGGTAATAAGTGTTAAATATGTGCCACTGCCAAATGTAGTAATTTTCTGGTGTCTTACCTTGAATCTGCTCTGGCAGCCTCTGTGCATATCTCCTTCAAGACCAGACTGGTTATTAAATTCCAGTTATTAGGAAACAAATTTAGGCTCAGGACAATTTTTTCTACTGAAATTTTTTCAATTGCATGAATGACTTTGTCTACAAACAACAGCACTCTTACAGATTTATATGCAGTTCATGAGTCATAAATTTCACAAACATCAACCAATAGGTTTTATTTGTGAAAAAGCAAGGATTTCCCAAAGCATCAGTTTGTGGTCAGTACTAGCTTAAATTGATTTCCGAGCAATAGGGGTATGAGATATTTGCACCCACACTCTAAAGTCGTCTTCTTTATTACAGCCAACTCTTTGGTCCTTATTACCTGTACTGCCAAAACCTTTTTCAGGCTTCACAGAGTAGAATAAGAGGATTTAAAGAAATTTAGCATTTCAATTATGGAGATAATAAATGAAATAAGATCCTCTAATTGTCTCAGCTTCCCAAACTCTGTAGTAAGACTAAAACATTAATGCTCCTCTGTTGCTCTCCCCTCAAAGAAACCACGTGCATTGAGACACAGGTGCTAACATGGATCAATGAAATGAAGTGCCAGTACTCCCAAAAAGCAAATGTATCACACAACAGAACTAGTTCAGCTTTGACCCAGCAGCCCACTTTGTTCCAGAGAGATCTGGTCATGCTTTCTTGGTCCTACTGCCTGTGAAGATATCACAGATGTGCTTTCTGGCAAAGGATTTTGGTTGTCCAGCACAACTCAAATGATAATAATAAGAAAAAAAATATTCCAGGGGTGGAAAAAGCATTAATGTAATATTTTTTCTAAAGTATATATTGATATATCAAGCTCATAAAATTTATTTGGCACAAATTTTGACTGAAATATGTTTCCCCTCTTTTTGTTCTTGCCAAAGGTAATAACTGTGCTTGCTCAGTCCTTAGGGAAAGGATAATTTACTGAAATGTGTGAAGGGGAGACTGGTTGGTCTCCACATGCCTCTGGAGACTTTAACCATGCTCATCAGTTGAGATGATGATGTTAATGCCATTTTAGTACCAGAGGAACCTGTCTGGCCCTCAGCTGTCACTGGAGAATATCATGGGTTTCCTACAGGTATGGTGACATATCAACTACAGACCTACTGGGGGATGTATTGGGTGACATTTAAAATGCTGATAAATGTCTGTGTCTTGCAGGTTTACTGTGTCTGGAGGATATTTTTGCAACATCTACTCTGCTTCCTCCATTTTTAGGGGTCATCTTGATTAAGAAAAGGATGTCCCATATTTTCCACTAGTAAAAGAAATAAATTTCCCTTAGTACTGTTACGAGTGTCTTCCAATGTGCTGATCATCCAGCTTGTTCAACACTTCTTTAGTGTGGGGATTCCTAAGTCTGCTTTTCAGAAACCCCTCTCCCTGTTTAGCTTTTACACACTGATGTGTCCAGACCTCTATAACTGCAGTAAGTGCAGCACTGAACCCTGTTACTACCACTAGGAAATTTACTATCCAGTATTCAAGGCTAGCAGTGAAAACAACTATTTTTGGCAATATATAGTGTGTGGGCCATGTCCAGCTTCATAACTGACCCATTTACTTCCAGTTCAATTGTGTATTTATCTCCAAATGAACTGCTGCTCATTGTTCCTGTGAGAATTCATCTGAGCAGCACACACTGTGGCTCTTGCCAACTTTTGCAAAGCGATATAATCCATCCTCCTTCTCACATCTTTCCTTTAGTGACACCCAGTGGGTTGGCTTCTCTTAGCTTGCTCTGCTCCTCAAACTCCACATGCTTTTTGCTGCAGAGTTGTGATGACATACACAGCTCTTCTCCCCTACAGTGTGAACGATCTCAATTAGGCCATAATTGTCCACCCACTACTCTGGGTCTGAACTTGGTCCTTCCTTTTGTTTATAAAATTCTCACATCTCTCCTTTCAGAACTCTTACTGATGTTCCTGAGCTTTGTTTACCCTCCTAGTCACAAGAGCGATGCTGGGATGTGACTTGGGCACGCTCAATCCCTCCTCCGCTGTTTTGTGCCACAGGGAAGCTAAGCAGGCTTGATGTGCTCTTGGAAGAGCTCCAGGGAATGACGGGCAGAAAGCAAAGGCGGGGAGTAGGGAACACAGGACACGGAGCCAGCGCGAGTTCGTGGCGCACACGGAGGATGGGCCTCGCGCGGAGCACGCTCGTGTCTCGGTGTGCGCGGAGCCTACGGGATCTCCCACCAGAGACTCAGCCCCCAGAAATGTCACTCACAGCTTCTACAGCCTTCTGTACCTTTGACTAAAGCCGCTAGTCATATTCCACGCTTATGGGGCAGAGAGCATTCCACATCCTTCTTGGCTTCAGTTTTATAGTCTTTTTGGCTGGGGCAACAAAAGCTATCAAAGATATCGAGGATTTCAACACAGCAATTGTTAGAAAAAGATCTGCATTTTGCTGGCATTCACAGCTTGCAGAACTAGAGTGGTGTCACTTTTGTTATCCTCCACCTTCGAGAATTCTAGCCTTGGAGAGGCAGGCTTTGAAGTGTTTCACTCTCCTCCTCCGTGTATTTTCTCTGTTTCTTTTAACTCCTTCTCTGAATCCTGTTCAGCAATCCCTTTGTTCTGACAGCACTTGCAAGAGGGCTCTTTTATGCCTGGTTTCATCTAGCTGGGAATAACCACAGAAACCTGATGTCACCTCCCCTGACCCAGAGACTGAGTCTTACTGACACGAGCACAGAGGTATCCACTGATTATATCAGAGAGGACTAATCTACAAAACGCTTGTCATTAGGCTTATTGCAAATATAGCCCACCTGATTTTAAGGTTTAATTTCAAACCTGTTCTTCTAAAAAATACAGAAAATGTAACTACAAACAAAAGTAATTATGATGAAAGACAGCTGGGGATTATAATTGTGCTGTATTTTCAAATGCCTTCAGGGGCATAAATATACATTTTTGCTTTTTGCGCTACATCCAAGGAAATAAAAATAACAGTTCAGAATCGTCTTGGCAGGAAATCTCTACGCTTTTTAATTTTGGCAGGATGCTAAGTATTAGAGGCTAAATATTATTTGACCTCATGATTCACAGGAAAACAATGTGTACTTAAAGCACAGAAATAATTGCTCTACTTCAGTATGTCCAGCTTTCCTATATTTAAAGGCAATTCACCATCTCAAGACATTTCCAAACTGAATTGTTCTAACATTTAATCCCACACCTCCAGTGAAAACAGGATGGAATTTTTCTGAGGTTTCTTTGTTCATTTTTCTCAGCTCTTTAGATTAATTCTTAGTGAGTTAATACTTACATCTGCTTTATATACTCACAGCTCTTCAACACAGTGAATGCTAATTTCTGTCCTTAGGTTTATATCTTGGGGACTTTAGAAACCTGCAAATCTTTCTATTATTCTGTGTGACTGCTCAGAATATATTTATACACACATTATGCTTGTGCTATGTATGTATAGTATCTCTTTTGACTTTACACAGCAGCTCAGCAAGAATATGGTCATATTCAGTAGATGCAAGGATGTATATTTATTTGTATAGGAAAAGTTTTACACCTTCAGTTCTTCCTCTAAAGTATTAATCCTCTTTCTGAGCCACCACCCTGAAGAATTATGTCACTGAAAATAAAGCTAAAGGCAAGCACAGGGGGGAAAAAATAAGCTGTAGGTTTGAGAAGTACTTTACATAATACTTGTAAAGCTCACTACCAGGAACATGCCATTGACAGAATCTCATGATAGCCATAAAAATGAATAGTACCCTTTAATGCCTTCACCATCCAGACACGTTTCACAAGGGTATAATATGTGGTGGGGTTTTTTAATCACTAAACTTCCCCTTATTCACTCTGCCTGCAAAAAACAGCTGAAATTTCTTACAGCTGTTGGTCTCTCCCACATCAGCAGTTAACATCTCCCTCCCCTGATAATCCAGCTCTGTAAGAGAGTGATGGCTGACAGGGACATTTTGGAAAAACTGAACATGGGTGAGGCAGGAGAAGGAAAGGAAGAGACTAAGAGTGTTTCATGGGAATGCCTCCTGAAAATGCCATTCCTTCAGGTGATACATAGGGTATCACCTGACAGTTACTCTAGGTTGGGACATCATGGGGACAGTCCCGCTGTGTCACCAGACCCCTGCACCCTCCATAATCCTTGATGGGCAGGCAAACAATGTCTAACCTGCTTGAAAAAAAACTTTATGGGTGAAATTAGCTCTGCAGTGTTAAGCTCTAGCATCAGAGTGCAATGTGTAACCAAATGTTTCATACTAGTGAGCTCGCTCGAAAATAATGGATGCCAATTTCATCTTACTCGCTCTTGAGATTCATGGCTGTGGGGTGTCTGTCACAATCACAGCTGAAGTTGAACAGTGACAGATCACACTTATGACAAGGTTCAGGCATTATGTTTTAGCAGGAATACTTATCAGACTGGACAGAAATTAAAAGTCTGCTCTATGTTTTAACACTTGGCTGGAGAAATAGCAAAAATAATCACTTTTAAGATGATATTTCTGGTTTGATTAATATCTTCCTGACCAGCAAGTTCTAAAACACTCTGACCAGGATAATGCATGTTCCTATTTTACACAAACATACGCACACAGTGCATACAGGCAACGGAGTTAAGGTTGCCATGGGAACTTTACCTCCAGATTTTTTGGGTTTGTATAATCAAAATAACACAAGTACAATGTTGTAATGATTCAGTTTTGCCTTGTAATTAATCATGTTCACATTTTCTTTGGGCAGGAACTCTGTTTATCTGATGGGTACAGCCCAATGTGCTAACTTTATTCAGTATTTCCAAAAGTTGGTTGTCTAAGCAGAGGATATTTCAAACTTGAGCCACTGTGCAGAAATGGCTACAGTGTAGTACAGAAAACACTGCATCGGTGTTAAACCAGGTGGTTCAGCTGCTGGTAAGGCAACCTCCATGGCAGCAATGAACTCAGCACAAGTGCTGCCATTGCACTGCAGGCTGTGCCAGCCCTGGCACAGGCTGATGCTGAGGTATGGAAAGAAGCAGAACACTTCTGGGACCTGATTCCTCCCCTCCAGCAGTTGCCATCACCCCACATATATTTAATCCACCATGGGGAGCACCAGCAGTCCCCAGCCTTGCTCACCAGGGTTGGCCTCAACTCACTGTTTCTTGGTTCATCTCTTTTCTTCTCCTATTCCCTTTCAGGTCAAGTCCCAACTTCCGGATGTTCCAAAAACTCAGGTTAGCTCTGAGCATAGGAAAACACTCAGACTCCTCACTCTAAACTTAGGCTCTGGGTTTTCAGAAGAGCTGACCTACAAACCTCATTGATATTAATGACTGAAAGTGTGCAGGGAACAGCCTTCGTCAACAAGTCTTACAAAAGTTGCATGAAATTCTCAGAAGAGAAGAATGGCCCCTTTGTTTTTCAGTAAAGGGTCACGGAACCTTTTGTGCTATCAACCTTAGAGCAAGACATGCTATTTAAATAAGCAGTGGCCTTTCCTCCCCATCTGAACATGTTGCTTCCTCAAGAGACCCAGACCTTGCCATAGGCTGTTTGCAAAGCAGAGGATTCTCACACTGAGTATGGAGAGATCATTATTGATCTAGTTGCAGTCATGGGCCACTGCTGACCCCATGAACATGAGCTTCAAAGCCTGCATTTGTTATCCACGTTCAGAGACTGCTGTGAGTGCTGAAGACATGGAAAATGGGCTTTCTGAAGAGCCAGCAAGGCTCTATTGAAGGGGAAAGCAACTAAAAACATTCAAGTTTTTGGCACTGTAATTAAATGAGACCCTTCCATATATATGTCCATATTGAGAAAGGAGTTAAAATATTCAGTATAAGTCTCCTCCCTAAAGGAATAGCACTTAATATATGTTAAAATATAATTGTATAATTGGAACTCAAGTGTTTGGGTTATGTAAAAGGTGCTGTAGGCGTATCAGCTTAGACAGAGGTAATTAGATCTTGTATATTAACATATTTCCCTTAAAGGGATAATCAGCAATACTTTCAGTAGTGGAGATGCTCAAGTCTAGAAGCTTGGTGGGAAAAGGTACCTCCTTTAGCCCTCTGTTTGCTTTGTTCCTGCCTCTGTCACTGACTGGACTGAAAGAGTATTTCTGCAGTAGAGTACTTGCTTAATACAATCCCTTATGGGTGCCCACACAATGGCAATACTGTCACAGCTTTTGGTGAAATCAGCATAAAACTGAATCACCTGCAAGCATCAATCATGGTGCCAAAAATAGGACTAGGCAGTGGCATTAAATAATGCAATAGCTGGCCTGTACAATTAGTAATGGGTCATGCACTGAAGCCACAGAAGAAGCCCGTGGCAGAGCCAATAATAGAAGAAATCAGAGCTCTATTGTCTCCTTGAGTCAAGGGTTAACATTTTATCGAGGTAAGAGTAAACAGCCACACACCACTGCTTAGCTCAGTCAGCCTGAAGGATACAATAACAACAAATATGGTTTTACTCACAGGAGGCTGAATGACAACCAATGGCACTACAGCTTTGGAGTATCCAATTGAAGCCCTTGAAAAATCAAGTGGGTGCACAGGAAGCTAGGCTACTATGCCATCATGGGATGTAGATAGGGAAATGTTATGGATTTCTTGGATTTTCAACTACATTATAAAGTTTTCTAGAGAAAAGGAGATTTTTATTTTGAAAACAGAACACTGCATGTTTAGAAAGTGGAACAGCAGAGCACAAATTAAAGCTGGTTTTGGTTTTTAGAATTTTTCAAGATAAAAGAAGAAATGTACAGTTCCAAGATAAAAGAAGAAATGTATAGTTCCTCAAGCCAGGAAAACAAAACACAGCCAAACAAACCACCCACACACAAGGACTACTGCAGGTATTTTCTAATTTCATTGCTGTTATCCATGCTTGGCTTTCATATATACAGGAAAAACATTCCAGGAAAGAAATTCCAAGAAGAAAACCCAGACTTGAAGCTTCCTATTGAGAAGTTTGTATCAAACTTTGGAATCCAACAAAAATCCCAACTGAAATCAAGAGAAGGTTAATCCAAACTAAAAATATTTCCCTGGTTTCATATTTCTCCCTTTACACCTGCAGAAGACCTCCAAATTGCTACTCTATACTACCCCTATGAGGCTTTCAAAGGAGTTTGAGAACAGTACAGAAATCTTGTTTCTAAGTAAACCAAAGCCTCTCTTGGTACCTCAAGGGTTTTGGCTTTGTTCCTAAAGTCTCAAAAGATCTGGACTTGTGGATTGAAACAGCTGGGTAGCCTAAACAGAGGTCTCTCTTCAATGCTTATCTGCATTGATATAAGAGGCAAGAAGAAAGAGAGAATTGTCACCAAGACCCATAGGACAAGCTCCCTTCTCTTCCCTTATTTTGACTCACACCATGTATATGACAGAGATGGGCAGCCCATTTCCAGAGGCATTCCCAGCACAAATTTCAAACAGCTCGATATAATTTTTCCCTATGGCTAGTGACTAGAAGTTCTCAATACACTTAATAAAGGACTTTCCTAAATGCAGATACTTAGAACAAAAAAAAAACCAACGTAGCAACAGTTATAGAGCTCCTTAAAATAATTCCAAGCCTTTTCCTCTTGCCAGTTTTCCCAAGTGCATCTGCTCTGAAGTGTGTTTCCCATTGTGGGATTGCACCTGCACCTGATCTGTGCAGACAGCAGCAGAGCACGACAGTGCACTTTGGAGTGGGCAATAGCAGCAAGTCAATGTTTCTCTAAGCAGCCTGCACCCTCCTTAAGGGTCAAGTGATAGCTCAGAGCTAGCTGCTAAGTGCTTGTATCATCTCTGCAGGCAAGCAGAGCAGGGTATTTACAGCCAAAGCAGCGATGCAAACAGCTGTAGTTGATAGCAAACATTGCCAGAAGGTCACCACCACTTGGAGGGTGGTTGTTTCAAACCAAAAAGCTGTCGAGCTCAGGCGTCTGTGCTCATATTTAGAGCATTTAATTATAGCTTATATTTTTAGCATCAGGGAAAACACACTGAAAAAAAAAAAGTTTCGCTCTTCTTTTGGGATCTCACCTGTTAAACCATAAATATGAACCTGTAAGGTCTTTTTCTTTTGGGAATGGCACTAACTTTAAGCATCATTATATAATCATGTGTCGAACATAGAATTATTCTACTTGTACACCCTAGGTTCAAGCACACTGTTATAAAGGGGAGAAATTCACTTCATTTTCCGAAGTTCACACAGAGAAAATGTAATTTAAAGAGTTACAAGTTCAAAAAACATTCAGCTCTTTCCAGTTCTCAGCACCTTCTCTTTTGTCCTGCTACAGCTCCATTATTTTCTTATTCTTTGCAGTACATGGCAGTCTTTCCGAATGAAAAGAAACCCTTCCACATTAGTCACAACAGGAAAACGAAATTTGCTTTGCAGCTGGTAAATGAAGATTATCAGAACTTTTATTCACATGTGGAAGATAACAATATAATAGCTGAGGAGCATTGATGAAATACTGTGTTTACTCTAATTTATCAGTTTTGCAAGCCGTGACTTGTACTCAAAAGAGCTACCTAATTCATGACTGCAGTAGTCCTGTTTGGTAAATTTTGTGCCCTAAACTGAACTAAAATCCAACAGATACCAGCAGACCACATGCAGTGTTACACTTAATACTCATTTGATGCTTTGTAGAGCTATTTTATGATAGGAAAAGCAAGAAAAGACAGGGCCTTGTGCCACTTAAAAAGGCAGCAATATGTTCAGACCAAATAACCACTTCTGTTTAGGTACCAAGTCTGACTGAGGTCTGAGAAAAGCATCTCAATAAAAAGCCCTAACCCTAATTTCTGCAGCTCAACTCCACCAAGCAATAGAGTTTTATTAAGTGCTGTGCCTTGGTCTTGAAATCAGTAATTTCCAAAGTTTACCCAAATCTGGAATTACTAACATGGAGGTATTTCACTACAACATGATATCAGTGTTAGTTTGTGTCTCTCTCTGCCTCAGCTTCTCACCATTTAACTAGAGCAATAAATTGTACAGGAAAATAAAAGCAGAATCTGCTCCATTTTCTTGCCTTATTTTTATTTTAGTTGCAACTAATTCAAGGAGTTAAAGCCTTCTTAATAAAGAAATGTGTAAAATACATTAACTAGATTTAACTTATTAGGGTTTCGATAACAAGCCATGTTATTATTTACTGCAGCATTCAAAGACCTGTTTGACTTCTTACTCTTGCATAAGAACTTTCAGGGATGTGACAACATGAATTTTCTATATAAGGCAAATAGACTGTGCATCACAAACATTTTTGACACTTTCAAATGCAGTTTACAGCCTTAAACAGACATTCCGCTTCTCCCACCCACCCACCATCATCCAAGGCCTGTAGTCACCAAAGTTCCAGAATTAAGAGTGGGAGTATCACTAATCTACGAGGTAAGTGCAGAGTTTAGTGACTTGTTTGTTTGTATGTCCATATATATGACAGGGTATGGACACATATCCCTATTCCTGTCTGTGATTCTCTCTAGGAGTGCCCTCCTAACTTCGCTACCCAAGCAGCCACATCGCCTGACCTGGGGTCTAACAGTGAATTTTAAGTAAGAGCCAGGAACAGCAGAGAAGGCACATATGCATATTGGAGAAGTAAAGTAAAGCAAAGGAGGAAATAAGGCATAGGCTGAATAAGGAAGCACTGGAGAAAAAGAAATCCAGCATGGGCAGATCCTTAGGAGGTATTTAATTCCTGTCCAAAGCCAAGGGGGCTTGTATCTAGTCTCAAGGATCTTGGCCTTAGAGTCTCACAACTCTTCCTGAATTTATTTAGAAATGGAGGCATAAAAGGTGATGCTCTACCCCTGTGAGAGAAGTCCCTACCTTCCTGGCCTCTGGTCCAACACTCCCAGCTTTAATCAGCAGAGGCCAAGTCAACTTCCTACACATGTTTATTAGATCAATGGAAGAACAGGGAGCAAGATTCAGAACTTCCAACTTCCTTTCCCTAGTCTGAAAGTCTGGATTATGCTTCCATATTTCCTTCTCTTCTAGCTGCAGTGATATTTCACCTGGCATTACTTAAAACCCAAACCATTTCTTCTGCTAAGAGATGTGTGACTGCATGCTAAATCACCTCTCATTTCTCCTGCTTTCAGTGAAATTTGGATGAGGTCGTTTATAGAGGTTCTTTCCAATCAACATTTGTAAGATTCTGTGATTACTTTGTATGCGTTCTTATAATGTGAGATGACCCATTCCTATCTGGGCTCCTTTCTTCAGTGAATAACTGAAGGCAGTAGAAGAAAACTCATCAGGCTACAGGACAACTAATTCTCATCTAATAACAGAAACTTTATTAACCCTATGCTGTCCCTGCTGGTGAATAAAAACAGTCAAGAAACAGCTGGTGTATGCATGCAGAATGTGGATTAGTTTGAGAGCATCTCTGTTTCTCTGTCTCAGCACACTGAAAGTTGTTATTGCACAGGAAAAAGAATAGTTACTAATGCTCTGGGGAAAAAATGGTGCAATCTAGTATCAGTAAGAGATTCATACATCGGATCCATTCAGATCAGGCAAACGTAGACAGCAAATTAAACTTCTGTTTTAGGAAGCTGCCTCCTAAACACAAGGAGCGATAGCCTGAAGTTCAAGTCACAGCTCTGTGAGGAAGATGCTGTTCCCCTGTCCCTGCAGCTGTACCTGACATGAGGAAGCAAGCCTGAAGGCCCTGCAACAAAAACACCTTCAACACAAAAACCTCTTGCTTCATAACCAGATCTTGCAATCCTCTGAAAGTTTATCTTACACAGTCTCTATTCCCTCTCTCTGTCTCCTCACTTCCAACACCTTTACAGAGCTGTGATCTTCAAGACACTGGAAAGACATATCCTTTAATGCTGAAAAATTAAAGACCTGCATGTCTGGAACTCACGTGGGGGTTGATGCATATAGTAAAGAGTTCAAAACACCAGGGCTTTGAGGAGGTGGTGCAACAGTCTCCTCTGTAATACGTACATACACACAAAATTAGACCTGCTAGTGCATTTTCTAGGTCAACTTCTTCTCCCTCCTCTGCTCTCACCTCCTCCCTTGAGTTTTCTTAATTGTTCTGGGAAGGAATACATGTTTCAAAATGTATCACCAAACTTTATCTTATGAAAACATATTGTCCTGGATATTTTATATCCCAAACTACTGTGTATGGAATGTTAGTCCCCATTTTTCCAGTGCAAAAATGGCCAATGCTTCCTTATGCTGTCAAGTGTTGGGTTCCTACACAGCTAATCTATTATCTTTCTTAAGCTAAGGACCAGGAATCTGAGGACAAAGACTGACACAGACAAGGGAAAGAAACAAGTAGGAAAAGGATATTTTATAGGTACAGTGCAAAACACTGCTACAAGAACACTAAAAAGACCTTCCCTCACAGCTCTGCACATTGTTGTATCCTGAATTTTATGCGACTCTACAGCACTTTGCTTAATTTATTGTAGACTGCAGAACCTGGGATACAATGTGCAGTTTGAGAGTCATATAGCTCTCTGAACTGGGCTGAATGTCCCCCCCAGTGACCAGCCTGACCACAATTCCCAAACACTCACAAGATTTGCACGATGCAGTTACTGATTTTCCTCCTTGCAGCAGGTGCTTGTTCATCTGCTTTTCAGCTTCCTTCCTCGTGTATGATCATCCTATGACTATTTTTAAATAATCCTTACAAAATAAAAACTCAACCAGAGTTCTGGAAATTGCTTCTTCCCTTCAGCAATTTTATATAATAAATTAGACGATAGTAGCATTATCTTGGATGGGTGGAGATAAGAGCCTGTCAGCACTTTCTTTTCAAATCCACTTTTGCAGGGATTTGCAATTCATCTACAACATTGTGATATGTGGAAAAAGAGGGGATGTGAAACCTCAGACCTGGAAGACGAACCTAAAAAAAATGCTGAACAATATTTCAAGGTACACCTGAAATAAATAGTGTGGAAAGAGGGATGCACAGAGAGAAAAAAAAAAAAAAAAAAAAAAAAAATACTTTGATTTTCACTAATGTCATTCCATTTTCACTTATATCCTCCTTATCTTTGCCTAACCATGGCTTTATGTTGGTCCTTAAACCAATTGTATTTACACAGATCATTTCATTTCAGTGCTGTTTACACACAATAACTAATTCTCAATATTCCTCTGAGGCAGGTATTACCAGCTTCATTTTCTAGAAAGAGATGCAAGGCACAGTTTTCCTCAGGCCACAACAGGAATTCTATGTGAGAGCCAGGAATAGAAATAAGTAGTTCCCATTCCCTGTCCTTAATCAAGGTCACAGAACCCTCTCTGGCACAGGATATTTTCTCAATGTTTTATGGAGGTGACTGTTCTGTTATGGAACTATGTTTTATACGGACTGGGATTTCCCTGGGATGTGTACAAAGTTCAAGTCATCTCACTGCCAGTTGACAATACCTCTGACAAATAGGTCAAGGGCCAGAACTAACACAGTTTAACAACCTGCTGTTCAGAGGACATTGTTATAAGCCTTACAAGGTGGTAGGCAAGAGTGTATTACTCATTTAAATGCCTTTTCATCTATGAAACCTTTTAATTCTCTGAATTTAAACTCCTCTCTTGGTAAAGGTTAAGTGGTTAAGTAGCTAAGATGGGAAGTATTTGAGGGTGGAGCACCTCTCTGTGCTAGACACAGGGTCTCTGAGTTCAGCACAAATTTCTCACAGTTTTGGGCTCAGACCTCTAACCCCACATACCTGGGTAGATTTCAGGTGGACTGACACCTGTGGTGGTCGCAGGTCCAGATGAACCCAGCCTGACAGATGTTATGGTTTGATTAAATCTGTTAGATTAAATGTATTGGTTAAATTTTTCAAGATCAGAGTGGTGGAATCATGACTGCGACCTTATGCTACATCAACTATGCTAAACATGTTGGTTTCTCAGCATGACCCTTGTTTCTCAGGCCAAGCACTTGGGAGAGGCCCACATCCATGCTGCTACTAAAGTAGCATCTTTAATAAATGAATACAAGATGTGTTTCACGCTCTCAAATATCACCAAAAGGCAAAGGGCAGGGGTGGGAGGTGTTTGAAGACAGAGGAAAGAGGTTTGGCTGTAGGCTGCAAGCAATCTTTCTGATGCAGTCTCATCCATACTCCCTCTTGGAAGAAGTTCCTGGAGTGAACAATCCTTCAAGCCACATCTACAAATTGTCTTGAAAGAGCTTGAGATCATCACAAAATTCAGCCAAGGGAAATATCTAACAATTTTTCAATATGTTAAGTCAGGAATTGAGTACTTGAGTATAATAATTAGTCCTCCTTTACTTAGAAATATAGGCATATTCTAAATATTTGCAGCTGCTCCAAGGCCTGAAGTTACAAGCCTGTTTCCATAGGGGATGAGCTCACATCCTGCAAATAAGTGATGTGTCTACATTCCTTCTCAGGCAGCTATGTGTTGGCACAGGCTCTTTTCCACATCAGACACATCTACAGAACCTCCAGGTGATTCACTGTGTGGACTTTGGTGCTAACAGCACCTTACAACCTTCTGAACATTCGTATTTACCATATTTCATCTTAATACACTAAACAGCTGACAGCATCTGCTAAAGGAAATCTCTCCAAAACGATTTGTCAAGATTCTCAGAATCAAGGTTTCTGAAACGTCAGTTTAAAGAAAAATGAAAAACTGTCCTGTTTACCAAGAGTCAGTCTCCAAGAAAACCTGCTTTTTCTGGCTTGGTGGGGATCATTTGAGTAGGTAACGGGCGCAATTCCTCATTGAAGCTGGGTGAAGGATTTTACTTCCCAATGATACTCTCAGAACACTCAAGAGCCAAGTGACTCAAAAGAATAGCTCAAACTGCCTTAATACTTAATCAGATCATTCTGTGCCATCTCTCCTGGGATTACAGATCATTAACTTCTACAGGGAGTCAGAGGAATTCCCATCAGTAATCTTACTTCTCATTGAGGTTTCCATTACATTCAGCACAACCCCCAGCTAGGCTTTCTTGAAAAATCCTGTCCTTCATGTTTATTAATACTACAGCAAATGCTTAAAGCTGAAGGAAGCACAATCAGAAAAGTGAAAGCAATAAATATATATATTTTAATAATGAGAATGTTTCTGACAGCTACACTGGAAACATAAAAGCTACTTTTCAAAGATCAGGAGAACTGTTCAGTGACAGTTTTCAGTTCTATTGCTATTATCACTTAAGTATATTTATATAACACTTCTTTATCACCATTCTCTTCTATGACATCTCTTACAGCTAAGATGAATGTCTATATATATCCCTCTCTTAGTCAATAATTAGTTTGCAAAATCAAGCAGCTCATGAGCACCAGTGACTTATATTGAAAGTACCTAATTTTATGTAATTATTATGTATAATTTAAAGCAAAAATATATTAAAAAATTTAAGTGTCTGACTAAACTCTGAGCTTCTCCTTCCAAATGTTCAGTAACCCTTAGCTATGTTCTTCCTGCCCTACTTTTTCCATAGGTAAACTTTACTGCAGTACTTATGAACCACAACAATCAGCTCTTCTTTATTGCTAGCTCAATAAAGAAACCCATTTCCCACTATGGCCATATGTTCAAAGATACAGTACAGAGGGCATTCATGGTGTCCTTTAGCTCCAGGTGAACTATAAGTCATTTGAAGTGGTAAATATCAGACTCCATTGCTGCACTACCAGAGAATGTTCTTGTGATGACAGAAGCATGACAAGAAGATGGGGCTGGAACTAGGTGATATTTTAAGGTCCCCTCCAACAGAAATCATCTTATGATTCTATGACAGCAAGCACTGTGAGCCATCCAGTCCAGTGTCCAGCTGCTGTTTGCAGCTAAAAGAAGATATTCTGGCAAAATGTGGGGAAAACACCCATTGATTCAAAACGACATAGGGATTGAGGCTCTCACCTTCAAGAGAACTTTCTTTCAGTGCATAAAACTTTTTAAAACCACAACAAGACATCTTAATTTAAAGAAAACCACTTTTACCATTGTTTTCTTAATTTAAACTGTCTCAGGGAATCTCCCACCAGCAACCCATCTCTGTCACAGTGTACAATGAGGTTGTGGGCAGGACAGTGGCAGAAAGTGAAACAGTACTCTCATACAAAACCAAATACTTTTAACACCTGATCTTGATGCTTTTTGAAAAACACCTCAGCATTTCGCTTCCAGATGTTGGCCAGTGCGTGACAGCTAGCACGTGAACTCACTCCAGATAAGAGAAAATGGTAACCCTTGTTTGCATTCCCTAATCAGTGATCTAGTAACTCTTGTGTGATTGAGGGCATGGGCCCAAAATTTCAGAAGATCCATGATACAACTTTTCTACCATTTACATTCTATCCAGACCTCACCAGCTTCCTTTTCAGCTTGCCTCCTCAGGACCCTTGCCCAGACCACTACCTTTTCATCCTACCCCTGAGTTGCTGTCTCTGCATCATCCTGCCTCATGTCTTTTTTCCACCTGCCCCACCTGAACCTTCCTGCTGCTGCCTCCTGCCTCTCCTTAGGCTTCTGCCATCCTGTGTTTCCTGTAATATCGATTTCTGCAGCACCCATGCTGAGTTCAAGATAAGAAACTCAGGATCATTTACGAAGTCAGTCTACTCTTCTCTGATACCAGAGTTCCTCTCAATGCTCCTCAGTGGTGGGGAACAAGAAATTCTGAAAAGTAGGATCCACTTTATACATTTTTTTAGTACTAGGAGGAGTTCCTGACAGTGTCTCATGGCCTCATAAAACTGCTACCTGCTATTCAGAAAATCTCAGACTGGTGGCCTTTGAGTAAAATGTGTAGTTCTACTTTTCCCAGAGTCATGGATGATGGGTGAGAGCTGCTGGAGAGCTATCACTTCTTCAGCCAGAAGTGGTAAAGTGCAAGGGGTTAGCGAATGCCTGACAGAAATAAAAAGATACAGGCAGGTAAATTTGCTTGGGCTTACACCCCATGTCCAGCTTGCATTAATGTAATGCCAGAGAAGAAAACTCTCCCCGCCTTGAGCGTTGTGCACTAAAGCACAAATCCTGTGTGACTCCAGTGATCATACTCAGAGCCTCTTGCCAATGGCAATGCTGCATCCCTTCTGCAGCTCCTTCTATTGCTGAGCACTTTTATTTAAACACCACAGTAGCCTAACAAGAATAATATGTGGAAGTAGCTTTCTCAGTGCCACTGTCAATGTTATGCATAGCAAGTGGCAGCAATGTTCCAGCTGACTTACTCTGCTGATTGCCCGCGAATAGGCAGCAAAAAACCCTCTTTCAGAGGGTTCTGAAACCCTATAGAATACACCAGTCTCTACAGAAGGATCACAGAAGTCAGCATGACCGTGGATATAGTGTATTTTTACATCTCTCCAGTTCTGGCCCCCAGTAAATCAGAAATTAAATATGTCAGTGGAGTCAGAGGTTAGGTACACATCAGCAAGCAGCACAAATGGATCCACAGAATGAGAGCTGGTAAGAAGACCTCAATCACAGCACCATACCTGTGTTTTGAGTTTTCCTTTGAAATAGTGTTAATCTGCTTTTATAAGCTGAATACATGTAAGATTTTGCAGAATACTCTGAGTGTTTCTAAAATTAATCCTTCTGCTTAGTTTCATCAAAAAGGCATCCTGTTTCCACATCCCAAGCCTACTCTGTAATGCAAAAAAATCAGGATACATGGGCAAGGACTTGAAGACTATTGACAAAAAATAATCTTGAATTTGAATGAGTGTTCTGTGTAGTTCTGCATCCATTGCACTTGAGTTCATGAGGGTACATCAAGAAGCTAAAGTGTGCAAGGCCTTGAGCAGGTCTGCTGTGTATCATACTGTCATGGTTTGAGGCTCACCCAGAAATGGTCAGATTTATGAGCGGCTCAGTGAGATCCCAAATGAAAAAATTCAGGAANAAATCTGCAGCTCAGAGCGGCTGAGAGAGAGAGAGCGAGCCGAGCCTAGTGGGAGAAGTACTTTGCTGTCATCTCAAAATGCTGCTCCTTACAATAGCCAGGTCTAGATTATGACAATAGAGAGAATATTCTCAATTAAGATCTAAGTGGCATACCAGAGTTCATTCAAGAGACTAATGAGACCAGTACAGAAAACTACTGGTTTTTGATAATGATAAAAATAATAAATACCAATGTCAAGATATTCAGTAATACTGCGTAGTGTTTGTTTTAATAATAAAATCTTCTGCATTCCAATATTTTTTTTAAAAAATATAAGTTTTGGCAGTTGAAGAAACAAGTGAGTTTACTTGCATCCTCATCTTGGAGAGTGGAATATGTCACTATTTTGGCTGTTTCGGCTAAAACTGAGAAAAAACCCTACCAAAACCAGCTATTTTGCCTGAGGACTGCTAGCGATAAATGGGCTAGAAGGAAAGAAAGCAGACAGGGAAGAGAGGTAAGTGTATCTTATCCCTTTAAAAAGAAATTAAATTATGCTAGGACAGATATAAAAATAAACCTAAATCAAAAGGAAAGTAGGATTAATCAAAATAGCTGGTCAAGGTCAACAAACAGAAAAGTCAATGGAATCTCCTCAATATCTATTTTCAATATATAGAAGTAAAAGAGGTAAGGCAGAATAACACTTCCATCTGAGAGTCAGAACTGCAACTGAAATATAATTTAAGAAACATGTCAGTCAACCTAAAATCCCTTCCCAGCACTAGTAAGAGCAAAATGAACAGGATATTAAGAGCCTGGAGATAACTGTTCTGCAATACTGAACAAACAATTCAGCAAAGTGAGTAAGCACATAGTAACATTTTAGCATGCATTTAAGTCTCAGCATCTTCAGTGAGAATATGATATTCTGTGCACTCCTCTCGATGGAGATCCACGAGCATGGGTCTGTCTTACACCAAGCCTTCCTTCAATCTCTGGACATCAATCTGTCCAGTAGCTGTGGAGCTTCTCTTGGACTCAGGGGAGAGGCAGCCAGGTGCCAACCCTGCAGGATTATGAACAACACAGTTCTGCACTGCACCTCCTGGCACCTGAGGCCGTGTTTCACAGCCTGCTTATTCTCTTCCTGCTTCAGGTCTGTATAGCTGAGATGGGAACAAGGATACTTCCCTACTAGAAACTGAAAAAGTGCTCAAACATGTTCAAGTGCAATCGTGGCAATCCAGACTGACCTGTCTTTCAAATCAAACTGCTCTGAATTCTTTGCAGATTCAAAGTCAAGGATCACAAAACTGGACATCATTGAAAGGAAAGGTCCAGGACAAGGACAACTATCAAAATCCAGGAAATCGAGTTGACAAGCAAAGCTTCCTATGGGCACAGTGAGACCTCCTCCACTGACCTTCTTTGCAGCATATCATGTGGTAAGATGTGCACCCTATTCCTGCCCCACCACACTAACTGCCTGGCACCACCTGCTAGGAATGAGAAGACAGTAAAACTACTGCATGGGGAACAGATAAAAATGGGTGGGATGATTCTGAGGTGCTGCATTTCTCTCACTCACTTCTCTGACCACAGGGAAAATAAGTCTGTATCTAACACAAAATTAAAAACTGTAGATCAAAAGTGTAAGCAATACTGTAACTTGCCCTGTCCTTTTGAAAGGAGTCAGTTAATAACATTTTAGCACTTGGAAATATTTGTCTGTACTTTGAATTCCTCTGTTGTCTATTCCACTATCTAGATTTTATATTCTGAGGACTTATTTTCTCCTCTGTCACCCAGAATATAAAGTGTCATTTCAGGATATTACACTCTTTCCTGAGTTCAAGAACCACGTGATTCTAGAAGTCATAATATTATGAGCATGCCTAGATCCATGACTTCATGCCATATGACTAGAACATCTCCTAAAAAGAAACAGTCTTACTTCTTATTCACACTTCTTTGGTTGTTAACAATGGATCTGCACCCATAAATCGAGAAATGTAACTCTACATGTCCAGAGCAAAACATCATGAATTCATATACGAGCTGCAGAACAAACAGAAATGAGAAAAAGGTGTTTGAAGTGAGGTGATTTCTGTATTTACCAGAGTAACTCATGCATGCTTGATGGTGGTATCAAAGGGTACTACTCAGACACGTGTTGAACCAGCCCAAGATAAATAAGTTCACCTGTGCTCCTTCTCATCTCTCTGAAAATGATCACTATCCCACACATCCACATTTCATTTGAGAAGTAGTTCATACACCACCACAAGAAGATAAAACATTGACTGTGACTAATGTAATGAGCCTGAAGCACTAAAGAAAGATGAGGGAAAAGTTTGGAATTTATGATTTTTATTCTCTTTCTTCCTCTTAACAGGATCTGAAAATCTTGAAAGAACTTAAGTGCATCAAAGAATATCCTTTGAAAATCATGCTTACAGGCAGTAATACAAATTAGATACTAGTCCCTAGGCCACTGGCCTACCTTTGTAGAAGGGTAGCTTGTATTTAATTTCCCCTGACTAACAATTCACCTTTATGAATTAGAATTTAACATTTGAAAACAAGAGGACTTAAGGTTTGAAAGTTAACGTAAAAAAAAAATCTTAAGAACAAAATGCAAATTAAAGCTTCTGATCTGAAAAACTCTTAATGCTATTTATATCACTAGTGGCATCATGACACAGCAATTAAATTATAACCCTTTCATTAAAAGAATATATTTTTGCCTATTTAAAACAGAAGGGAAGAAACAAGAAACTTTAGTTCAAGAAAACCTCAACTAACTAGACATATAGGCAGGCCACAGTTAGAGGAAAAGCAGAAGGTACACGAATAATTTGTGTTTGACTGTAACCAAGTTTGAGTTAGGGTATTAGATGAAGTAATGCATGAGCTGTCATTAACTTCTAGCTGATATATGTTTAGGCAGCATTGGGTCATCTATAACCTATTTCATAAAGACTTTTCATTTTATTTAGGCTACTCTGTCACACAGGAACTCACAAAGCATACTGTGTTCCCTAGTTTGTGGACTGTATAACTAAAATTTTATTTTTGCAGCTTAGCTATTTTTGAGGATTAGTAAAGTTCAAGTATGAAGTTAACGATTTTAAGTAATTACTGACACTTTTTTTATATAACTGCTCATTTCCTACTCTATTTAGACAAAGAGGGACAATTTTAATATCATCCAGTATTTAAGGAGAGCAAGGAAAAGGAATGGGACAAAATATGTAACCCCCCTGTGAAATCATTATGATTGACCCATTGATCCAAGAACCAAACTTTTTCCCCAAAGACAGTAAGTTTTAAAAGCATGCCTCAGTTCAGAATTATTTCACTAAAATAACAAACATTGGTTATACTCAAACATCAAACCAGGATGTATGTGGGGGAAAATGTAGTCCAATCCAACACCATTGTTTAAAAAATTGGGATGGGGGTGCATTACACAGCCAGGAAAAAACTTCTCTGGCTAACTGCGCCACCTTATGATTTAAATTTAAATGGAAAATTAAATGATTGTCCAGTCCATAGAGGAAAACACTTAAGGATATTCCTCTAGACCTAAAAATGGGATCGGGAGCTTACTTTATTCTTTCCTACAGAGAAGTGCAGAGTTGTATACTTCAGTATTGCTCTTCTGGTTAAGAACCATGTCAGCAATATAAATGGAAAAAAATACATTCAGCCTTGCTGGATTGTGTTTTTGCAATAACATTATACACATCCAAATCAATAAATCCAGGCAAATAGCAGAGTAGGGGTTTAGCAATCTTAGCACTGTTAGCTAAGTATACAATCAACTCTAAACCAAATGCTTCATAATCCGTAATTCTCCTGTGTAAATCTCCACTCGTATAACCCTGGGAAATAAGAAAGCTTTACTTCTGATTTTTTTTTCTCCAACGTTTAAAACATGCCAGCTGTAAGCCCTAATTTATAGCCAACGGATCGCAATTTGCTCTGAAATCTCTAGTCAGACACAAAATTAAACAGCACAGATATTCAAAGGAGTTACAGCATGCATTTAAATACATTAACCACATCCTACCTTGCATCCAAACATCAACGATAAAGTGTTGTTGGTGCATGCAACTTTGCAGTGGCAAATCATTGGTGTAAAGCAGTCAGGATTTTTAACAATAGGGCACATTCCTTTAGTGCTGCAGTAGTGGCAGCCTACTGAAGGCTGAAAACAAGTAGCTAACACAGCACATGGAGTGGCAACATATGCTGCTCAACAGCTAGCTTTCCTCTTGCTGGTCAGAAGCAGCCTGCTTGAATCTCTACCTGGGTCCCATTCAGCCATCCCCTTCTTTGTTGGTGAATCAACGATGCAACAATGATCACGGATCTCAGGATTTCCCTTCCTCTGGGAAATTAGTTTTTACATCGGGAAAAAAAAAAAAAACGGAAAAAAAGGAAAAAAAAGAGAGAAATGGAAATGAGGGGGACTAGCAGGTGTGGCAGTATTAGCATGTAAAAGGATGTAAACGCCTACTCATAACAATCACATAAGATTGTCATGCTAGCTGAAGTGGGCTGAAATTATTCCATCGGAAGAAAAATACTGCAGCTCCTGATTTGGTAAAAAGCCAGTGAGTTGCTGCAATACATAGTCATAGTGTGGAGAGAAGAGAAAAAAAAAAGACTTATCTAAGAAGCCAGGATCCTCAGCCTTTATCAATATGCATTCCAGTAAGGATTCCCTTCCCAGCGCCTCCCCGTGAAAAAGAATCAGATCAGTTGCAACTCCGGAGAAGCAATGACCTTTGCTTTCCCCGAATAGATGAATCTCAGCAGGAAACAAACTGTACTCAGAGCTGAAAATCACAGATGCTGGGAGTTTGTAATAAGAGAAATACAAGCAACATTTATCCAATCCTGGCTTGCCACATGGGAGCTTTCTCCAGGCACAAATTTACAAATAGACAGGTTGAAGGATTGCAGGAGACACTGAATAAAGATATGAAGTTACACAGAAAATGCACCAGCATGAAGCTAAAAAGTCAAGCCTCTTAACTCTGCTGTGGAGGCAATGTAACTACTGACTCCAGCTAGTACTGCTATCCTGCAACCTGCAAACATCTTGCTGTAAACCAGAAAAGCAATAATTAAAGAAGTTTGGGAGCATAATGCTGGTTTGGATTCTGTTACAGCAGTCGCTGCTACTTCCCAGTTAAAGCAACACCAGCTGAAAATGCATAATAAAGCACTTGGATGAACAAATCACTAGCTGTGCTTTTTAAGAGGATTATTTATATCAAAAGTTGGATTAATGCATCCTCCAGGTTTAGGTTTGGTCACGGCAGACACAAATAGAAAATGCAAAGGCCATGATATGGAAAGTAAAGTGATGTCCTTAATGATTTCACAGCTGATAGCAAAGTAAACCAAGCAGTTGTTTCACAGTGCCCTGACCCTGCTTTTCTGCAGCTCACTAAGCTCTGCCCATCAAATTAGAAACTCTTTCTAAAGAAATGAGAGCAGCTTGTCTCCCTGGCAATCGCAAGTGAGTTCCTAAGTCACAACTGAAACAGTTTTCTGTAATAAACCCGAAGTAGAAATTTGTTATACAACAGAATAGAGAAAACGGCAAATTGAGATCCCGGTGTGAAGCCAGATCAAGCTGTACAGAGGATGAACAGCACAGGATTTTTTCAAAAAGCTGCCTGATATTGCAGACCCTAACTTAGGTAACCTCTTCTACTAAGATTTTGTGTTTATATAAGTATAGATACATGGCATGTGTGTTGCATGTATGCATATATCTATAAGTAGAATTTCTTCAGTCTAATTTACCCTTCCTTGCAAAGTTCAAAGCCATAAAAGAACTATTGTATTTATTAAACATCTTTGCTCCTACTCTTGCACCATACAATAACTTTATTTTTATCCAATTTTAGTGTGCAGTTAAATTTCAGCTTGGAATAATGTTTTCCAATTATTGTTTCTCACTCTCTCTTTTTGAACTTAGCACTTGCAAGAGCCCAAGCTCAGTAAAATTACAGCAGTTTCTAGATGGTAGTGGCAGATAGAGCTGCTCCACAGAGTTACAACCCATTTCCATTTCTGCCCATTTCTTTTTTTGCAAATAACAAGCTCTCCCAAACCATTGTCCTGAATTCACTCGGCTCACACTTTTCTCCCGACCAGCCTGGATGTGAGCCCGTGTGCCATGGGAGTTCATTGCATGGATGCTCTTCATAGAGCTGTTTAATAACCCAAGTTTGTGTGACCCATGAGCCCAAAGTGACATCGCAGCCGCACTCCTCTGGAACAGTGACTGAGCCTGTTTAGAAAAGTACTGTGCTGACAAACAGCAGCTGTAACATTGCTGAATCTTTGATCTGTTTATTCCTAGCTTGCCTGTCTTGTTATTAAGCTATATATTATTATACAGATTTTTCTTTCAAGCACTGTCTCTCGCATAACCAGCAGTGGTGTAAATATAGAAAAGCGTAGTTTCCATGACAATACATTCCATAGTTACAGCCAGCAGCCACTATCATTAAAACATGAATCACAGTGCTACCTTAAGGTGTGAGCACACTACATCACTGCCCTTAGAAACATTAATTTGGGATGGGGGTGGCATGGCAATATTTTTAGGAGACACTACTATAAAATGCCAGAAAACTGTGCTATTAAACTATTTTGGCCCTTCTAATAGCCACCCATCTTAGAGATTTCAGTGATCAGTAATTCCCAATCTGTACCAATCATTAGCATTTTGAAGAGAAGAATGCATCACATCTGTACTTTTGAATGTTTTAAACATGATGTCCTGATTGAAAACTGAACTCAATCACACAAATATGGTTTCTGATTAATATGCATATCGCCTAATTAAAATCACCTGTATTTATTTCCAATTTCCAATTTAAAAGAAGGGAAAGACAGTCAGCCAGTTGGCCTCTTGGACCATTTGGAACTTACTGCATTCAGCTAGCCCATGTTTTCAAAAGGGAGGACATATCTGTTCATTAAAATTCCCATTTCTTCCCCAGCCCCTGCCACTATTCCAGTTTTTCAACCAGAACAGGTTTCACCTGTGATTTCATGCCAGTGTTAAGATGCACCAAACAGCAAGCACCCAAGTATTTTGCAAGGCACGAAATTCATCCCTTCACACTTCAGCTAATTGTTGCTTTCAAGTGAAAAACAGTTACCTGACACACAGTCATTTGGGAAAACCTCAGAAAAGGATGATTTATTCCAGCGACAGATTTGAATAATAACTCATTCCGCAATTGGCCAAGACATTTATTTCCATTAAGTGACAATCACAAATAGAAAAATGCCATAAGAAAACATTTGCTCAGAGATCCTTCTCTATCTTGTCTTTTTTTAAAACAGCACTCATCACACACACAAGTATACTGCCACTTGCCAGGAAAGGCACAGTCATACTGCAGGAGCAAGGATTTTGGTGCTAATGGAATATGCAGAAGAACACAAATTGAGGGTGTTACTCTAGGAAGAGACCACAGATGAGTTTTTTGAGCCCTCCAGCCTTCTTTGGGCTTGAGTGCATTGATTCAGCCACTTGCTTATAGCCACAGTCTGACAAGGACCTCTCCTGCTATACCACCCCCTCTGGAAGCTGCCAACTTTTCAGCTCCAGGTTTTCCAAAGATCTCTGTCTGCCTTTCACAGTGCCCCATGTTGTGGCAATGGATGAATTAACTTGCAACTGAGCTGCATTTCAGGAAGCATTATGATCATGTTTGCATGGTATTTCCTCACTTAATGTGCATGTATCTCCTCCTGTACTGGAGCTATTTCAAATAGCAATACTTAGCTTTGCACCTGACATATCATGTGAGAAAGAAGAAGATCAATAAGTTAATAAAAAAAAAAAGGTAACCCTGGAGAGTGACAAAGAATTTTTAGGTATTTACCTTTGACTATCTTAGGATGCTTAATTTTAGCATTTCTTAATTCTCTGCTGTTTCTGTTGAGAAGATTGCTTAAGTTTTGGTTACTATGATATAGATTTATGCATTTCCCCTTCCTTGATTCCCACTACTCAACTTTTTGTTCCATTACTATACCATTAAAAATTCCATTAACCCTTAACAACATCCATTAGATATGAGAAGATCATTATGATCTATAAACCCTTGGACAAGGTATATGATTATTAACTTGCTTCTAATCTTATGTTAGAATTCAAAACCATCTTCTTTGTTGTTCTCTGAAGTCCCTGAATACTAATCAAGTCTCTTAAAAACTAAACCTGGCTCTGGCAGTGATTAAAGAGAAGTTGTCTTCTCAAAGAATCAGATAAAAGAAAAAGCAAAAAGGCTTGTTGCACCACAGGCAGCACACACAAAGGGAACCAGAGAACGTAAATATAAAACAAACTTGAAAGATTCCCCCATCAAAATAGAAATGATGATACACGTCTCACATGTTCCTTAAGAATAAAAGAGTCTCACACCTCTAGTCTAAACCAAAGTTTTTACAGCTGTTCTGTCTTTGGAGAGGCTCTACTTAGGGTGTTTCAAGGACCTCAGTTATATCTACACTTTCTGTGGGCTGGTCATTTTGGGGTATACAATGTGACATCAAGCCTTCATTTTGCTGGCTTTTGTCTAATGGTGAGTATCAGAAGCCTGGGCTTAAGTTGGCCTCAAAATCCATCTCTCTTTGGAACAGTAATCATAGAATAGTTTGTGTTGGGAGCAAATTTTAGAGGCCATGTAGTTCAACTGTCCTTCAACAAGCAGGGATGTTTTCAAGTAGATCAAGTTGCTCAAAGCTCTATCCAACCTGGCCCTAGATGTTTCCAAGGACGGGACATCCACCACCTCTCGGGTCAACCTGGGCCTGTGTTTCACCACCCTCATTGGGAAAAAACAATTCCCTTATATCTAGCCTAAATATAGCCTCCTTTAGTTTCAAACCATTACCCCTTATTCTGTCACAGCAGGACCTGAGAAGATTTCTGTTCCCATATTTCATACAGGCCTCTTTAAGTACTGAAAAGCAGCAGTAAGACCTCCACAAAGCCTTGTCTTCTCCAGACTGAACAACCCAAACTCTCAGCCTTTCCTTACAGAAGAGACATCCTAGCACTCTGATCACTTTTGTGCTTGCTCCAACAGGCCCATGCCTTTCCTTTACTGGGAATCCTGGAGCTGGATGCAGCACTCCAGGGGGAGCCTCACCATAGTGGGGTAGCTGGGGAGAATCACCTTCCTCACCTGCCTGTCACACTTCCCTTGATGCAGGAGAGGGTCCCACCTTCTGGGCTGTGAGCACATATCATTGAAGTCTGCCCAGGAAAGACCCCACAGTCCCCATATACCAGCTCAAGAGCTGCTAATTTCTGATCTTTCTACACCCCATGCAAAACTGTCTCTGAACTGGTTCCAAGGGGTAATATGAGACTCAACTTTCACACAACTTTCAGGAACAGGGATAAGGCAACTTTTTTTAAGTGTCCAAAGGCTCAAAGAGCAGATAAGGTCTGGGCTGGTCCTGCCATGAGGAGGAGATGAACAGGGCCACTGGAGATGGAACAGAAAGCTCCAGGGACAGCTGTGCAGAGACAGATTGGCCACTTCTGTTAGATGTCATTGGGACTGCTGGGACCCACCTATCCCACTGTCATGAGCAGCAGCTGCTCCATCTCACACAGTGCTTTGTGACAAGTGATTTCATTTTCACAAGTCACTGTACGGAGACAGGGGTGAGCTCCCAGATGGTTCCTGCCAGCAGACCCTGCTGGTTCGCTTCACCCAGAGATGACAGGGGATAGAAAGTTCTCCTCAAGCACCTTGCAATCTGAGCATGGAGGCAGAGAAAAGGGCAGAGGGTAGACTGAATGCTCTGGAAAAAACCTAATGCACCAAGAATTCAGATGTGGTAGGCAGCTTGGAAAACGTATGACTCAATCTCCCCACCCAAAGATGGAATTAATGCCATCCAATTAAATGCCCATATCTCTAAGTATGCCATCCTATAACAGTGATTTTTAAGTTAATGGGAATGCTCTTACAAAAAGTACTCATGTTCCTAAGTGTTTACACATTCTAAAGTGCCACCTTCCCAGCATAGGTCTACATTTATAAGTAGGTGAAAAAACTGTCTGAATTAGTTATGAAAATGATTTTGATCTGTTAAATCATTTACAAAATCAACTGCATATAGATTTTTTAGGTAACTTTCGAGCCAGGTATAAATTTAAAATAAAAATATGAGAGAGGGGAGAAAAAATACTCTAATTAAATACTAGCTTGAAAGAAAAAAAGCAAGCATATTGCTGCCAGTCCTCAACAGATACACAACAGCTCCACTTATCTGAAGATTCCTATTTATATCTTGTATTAGCATTTTTAAGGTTTTCTGTGGCAAATTAAAGAGAAATAAAGGCCTGATCCTGCTGGCACAGAGTGGAAACATGCACACAGAATATGTAGAAAATATATGCCTTACTTTAATGTCACTATGTAGACCTACTGATTCTTTTAAGTGTTTATAGTGTAATACATGTGCATCTAGGAGAGCTTGAAATGATCAGTTTGGCCACCACATGCTAGAACCCACCAAGGACTGAGAGTTGCACTATTTACCCAGGCTGCTGGGACAAAAGAGGGGTTAGTCTGTGTGGAATTTTGTGTTGGTACCCTGCTGCTAGGACTGAACTGGCCAGCTCTGCTTGTCAATGTGAAGTTATTGTACCACACACATCTTTGCTCTATGCATTGAGTGGAGGCATCAGCCTGGCCACAGTCCTCTCCTTGTGGTCAGCAGCTCTGGACACATGTCCTGTGCGCAAGCGAGACTCCCACAGTAAGAAGCAATAGGAATTTTCTATTTGTTTTCTTGCCTCCCCCTGAATCCATTCTACTTCCATAACATCCATTGATGAGAGGATTTCTGGCCTTCCAATTCTATCTTTTTGCTTATTCTGAATCTTGGCCCTGATATCTTTGCCAGCTTTCTCAAAATGTTGTAGTGGAAGGAACAAGAACAGTTAACTTTATTCATCCTCTCCACGTCACTCGTGACTTTATAAACAAGTTGTGCATCCTCTCTAACTGGTCTCTTTTCCATTATGAAATGTTGTAGCTTAATAGATCTCAGTCATTCTTATGAAAACAGCTTCTATACATTTGAAGATGATCATTGATTATCCCAGCTTGTTCTACTTGATTCTTTCAACCTTCGTATACTTCATATAGCTCATATACTATAAAACAGTTAATGTCCTTGGTGTTTTCTTCTAAACTCTCCCCATCCCTCTCAAAGTGTGCATCCAAATGATTATTCTGCCCTGCAGAATAATTCCTCCCATCTCTCTCTTACAGTATTTCTCTAAATATGGCCCAAGTTTTTTACATTAGCTTTGCAACAGCCTTTAATTTTTCCCCGAGACTCACTCTGGGATTAATTTCTACACCATTCCACCTTTCCCTGCTTCCTGGCTAATCAATACACATTTGGTATTTGTGCAATTGGATATCCCTTACAACATATAACACTTAATATTTGTACTTCATGGTATTGCTTTCAGGCCATTTATTTATGTTGAGCTTTACACATGACATTCCTCTGATAATTTCTTGTGTGCTCAGGGTATGGACTTCAATAAAAAAGCACTTTGAAGCAATTCTTCCTGGGATTTAGACTAGCTGCAGCACAGAGTGTTACATTGCCAAAAAGAGTTTCAAAGGGGAAATCCACTTTCAGTAAATGTATCTCTGGTTTCTGAGGAGATATGTGCACTACTTAGACCTCACTGCCTTTGGATCACACAGAATTAAAATGTTGGTGATCATTAGTGCCCCACATAAACGGGAAGCTGACAGGGACTATACCCAGCTGATGGCAAGAAAAGAATCTATTTTCTAAGAGTGTGAAATCCTTTCATGATCTAAATAAGTTATGAGACAGGAAAAAAAAAAAACAAAAACAAACAAAAAAAACACATCACAAAATTGAAACCAAATTAATAACCCCCAAAAAACCCCACAAGTAAAACCCATTACTATTACCTTGACCATTTCCTAGAAGCATTTTGTAAGGCCCTGGATTAATTTTCAAATGTGGTCCCCACAACTGGCTTTTAGTAGAAAACCAGTGCCTCTACGACCATCTCTTGTATTGAGACTTTCATACTGCTGCTGGCAGCCTCAGAGAAGAACCACCAGAACCCAGCCTTTATTTCTTGTGTCATATGGTACTACTATTTAGAGAGAAATAATAAGCATAAAGGGAAAGTGGTTGATGAAAGCAGAAGTAAAAATAAAACCGATGATACATCAGAATTCATGAGAAGGTCGGGCTATTTGACACTTGGGAGAAGTGAATTTTCCACATTACTAGCATTTTGAAATAAAATCTGTTACCCTGATTGTAAAATATTATTCAGCTGAGCTATAATTGCAGGCATAAATAAATAAATACAAAATAAGTGGACCAGGCCTAAATCTAAGTCCTATTTTGAGAAGTCCCACATTACTTGATCCTTATTACTTGTGTTCAAGATTTGCTCTGGCTAAGGCTGTACAGGCACCCTGGCTGGGAGAAACAGACACACATTTCATGCTAGAGTGGAACCCAGGCTGTCATCACATGTGCTAGAAGCAGGAGAACACCTTTGGGTTCCTCTGTGAAATTTTACTCAGAAATTCTCCCTGACATATAGAGAAGGAGGTTCTGATTACCAGATGTTTGAGTTTTGTAATTTTTGGGGGGTTTTTTTTGCAAATTTTTCTGTATATAAATGTATCCATCTTTCCAGTTGCCATTAAAAGTGAGCATTTTCTCAGCAGTCAGGAAGATTGTCAGTGATTTCCTTCAGATTCTTGTACAGGAAATTCTGTTCTCACTTCTGGCAAATACCACTATCCTCACAGCTTTTAGCATTGAATGGTTTTTCAGCTATGAAATTCTCACTCCCTGAAAAAAAAAAATCAAACCTAACCCAAACCCAAGAAAAACTCACAAATAAGAAATGCAGTTGTGGTCACAGCTAAGTTCTACATCAAGTTTTTCAATCAAAAGTGTAGCAAAAACATCTACATGACAACATCTACTTTGGCTCTCTGTCTGCTGGCATTTCTAACCTTACCATGCTAAGGACAGACTATGGATCTTTCCTCTGGAAACACTGGACACACAGATCCCCTTAGGTGTAATTAGGGGAATAGAGGTTGCAGATCCCTCTATTAAATATATCCACCCCACATCTGGGAAACAACCACTGTCAACAAGGGAAAAAACATCAATGCCTGCCATTGTCTTTTTGGAGGGAGAGCTGTCTTTGACTCCAGCCCAAACAGAGGAACCACCTGGCTGAAGAAAAATATTTCTGACAGATCTTTTCTTCTCTCAACAGCGCCTGTGTGTCCTTTTCTGTAACCCAACCAGTTTCTCACAGTGGGATAAAAAACAGGTTACCCAGAGAAAGTTGGAAGGGTGCTGCTTTTGTGTGTGGCACACAGCAGCTTCTCTTGCCTCCATGGGCTGATGCCCATTGCCATGGCCTTAAATACGAGCTGTAAACCATGTGGCTCACAAAAAAACAGATGGAGGAAAAGCAAGTTTAATTCTGGGTTGCCTAGAAATCCTAGCAATTCTCTCATTCATGGGAGCTTCTGGACCAGGCACTCTCAGTCACAGAGCTCCCTTGGTGCCCACAGTTCTGGCTTGACCCTCTTTGCTGGAGCATGTCCAGGGAGAAGGACAGGGCTAGTGACAACAATCCTTCCTGGTCAGCACTGACCACTGCTGGGATTCATTTCTACACCATTCTCTTTCCAGAATGCCTTTTAAAGCCAGGGCAAGGACTTTTCACCCTGACAGCACTGCCCAAACACTCTCTGTCCCTGGGGCTAGGGGGTGCAAGCAGGGTCCATCACTATTGGCCAAAGGGAACAGTTCCGTAAATGGAAGACATTAAGGAAAAGCACACCTCCAGCTCTGTGTTGGTTGGGAATGTCTCCTACCTCCAGTGCTCTACCACTGGGAAGGGGAAAGAAAAGACCTTCTTAAAATGATGTTATACAGAGGAAATGTGTCCTCCAAAGGGTCCATGGGAATAATAAGGTGAAATAAAAACAAACTTAGGAGAGTTATTGGAGGGCCCAGTGCGCAGTCCTCTACAGATGACATTTTTAATGCCTCAAAAGATGAGGAGCTTAGTGGAAAATCAATGCGTTTCAGAGGGAAAGGAGCCAACAGAGCTTAAACTGCTCCCAGTGACTGACTGCAGGCCTGCAGAACCCTCCTGAGCCAGCCCCCAGCTCTGTGTGGTGGCTGAAGACCATCTCCTCACCCAGCACAGGTTGAAGGGGCTGCTGCCAGGCACAGCATGGCCCCAAGACCATGGTGCCACAGGCAGCTCCCATGTCATTCAGAAGTGCCTCCATGGAGGGGATGCTAACACAAAGGAACAGGCACCAGCTCAGCTTTGATTGTGGAACTGGAACCTCCCTGTCCTCCTCATAACTAAATTCACGCCAGTCAGCCAGGAAAGAAGTGCAAGAGAGCCCAGGCCCAGAGCTGCTTGACTCTTGCCTGGCTGAGAGCTGTTGTGAGTCAGCCAGCCAGACGGACGGAGAGGACCATAATTCTCAGGATGGCAGCATCCTTGGTGCTGCCCCATCCAGGTGTGGGAATGAGCAGCTTTGGGGCAGGGTAGCTTACCTGGGGAGAGCTGCCCTCCTGCTTCTGCTCAGTCTGCACTGCAGCTGACTTGTCTGGAGCAAGCTTCCAGGAAAAACAAAAAAAGCAGGCTGGGCAAAGTCTGCTCACAGGCTGTGCTGCAGCAGGAGCATCCATCTTAGATCCAGTGGAGGAGGAGAGCTTGGACAAGCTCCCTTTTTAAAGCAACAGTGCTCCCACTGAGCCTGGCAAAAAAGGGGAGTGCTATGCCCCAGCAGTGGCTATGCTGGCTCTCTACAGAGCACTTTATAGGCATTAGCTAATTGATCTTTGCAAACACCCTTTCAGCAATTAAACAGCACCTGTCAAGATTTACAGGTGCAAAAAATAAGCTGAGTTAATGTCACTTGGTGCAGAAGTAGCCCATGGTTTTAGGGTGCCTGGACCAAAAGCCTTTTGGCCTGATTTTGTTGGTGCATCTATAGGTTTGTCTGACACTGACAGCGCAGAACATCTGTATTCTGCTTGTAAATAAGAGTGAACATCTGCTTTTGAAAGCCAACCTTAGGGGTATTTCAAGTTGGAAATATTAAAAAGCAGGTACAACACATCACTAACCCTTAGGTGGCTTGTATGACTAAAGATATCTCAGAAGAAAAGTTTAGAGCCAGGTTTAATCAGATTTTGTCTGTCTGCTTCTTTTCATGCATCAAGATGGGCTGTGGCTTCCCCATGGATTCCTGTGGACCTGCTGTCAGAGAGTCAGTCTCTGAAAAGGAAAATAAAGCAGTTCTTGTCCAGGACCACTTAGTCTGCAAGACCTGAAGGACAAGATGGGACACCCTGGCTGGATCTGTCACCACCTTTCAAAAACTGCCATTAGGAAAAGAGAGCAGTTGTCCTGAGTTTATCCTTCCATGACCACTGGCCACTCTAACTCCACAAAATGAAGAAAATTAGGAATGCAGGTAGGAAGCACATGGGACATGTAGGGACATGTGGGACATGCCACATGGCTGGGAGCTGATATTAACTGAGTGGTACAAGAGGTTTGTTTGGTTTGTTCTTTATTTTCTTCAGGGCATATTTTTTTCTATAGTAGATCCTTAATAAACATCACACTTTTAGCTCTTAGTGTGCTTGACCAAAGAGCTATAAAAGATACCTCAGAGGCTGCCCCTCTGCCAGGTTGTTGATGCTGTAGCAGTACTCAACCAAGGCCCAGATTTTTAGTTAGATAGATGCATTCTGGTACCTCGTGGGATTTTCCCTTGTAGGCTGAGCAAGTTTGAAATTACAATTAAAAAACAGGGCAAGTAAGAACACCCACTAGGGCCTACTTGTGATTGTAGTACATAAATAGCTTTAAAAATTTCAGGTTTCTCTCATGTAGGGCTCCAAACTGGAGAATTCTCTTCCCTTACAGCTGTAAGACAACAGCTGAACCTCCTGTTGTCCTTCAAATTGTGCTTCAAGGTACATCCTTGTATTCAGGCAGCCTATTTTTTCCTCCAAACCTTCCAGATGTGTGAAAGCTACAAGCTGAGTATTCCCCAAAGGGACAGGCCTGAAGGAATTCAAAGTCCTTCGTTAGGCACTCTGTCAATGCTGTAAGCATCACTATTTAATTGATGTACTGTTTTTATTATATGTGCCCTAAGGGAGTGTGCTGACCAAAGTGTCTTGCAAATTGAATAAATAAACAGATACATAAGCAAGCATCGCTGCCTTGACCAGCTCATGGTATGACAGGAAAGTCCACGTGGTTTAATGCGGTTTTACACAACAATCCAGTAGTCTGGAATGCCTTGTTTGATCCTTATTAACCCTGGCAGGCTCTTCCAGCTCCTTCCTCTACCTCAGCAAAGACAGGATGCCACTTTTCAGATTTCTAAGGTCACTTTGCTAACTAAATATGTCATTTTTAAAGCTTCCTATAATGTGAAAACGGCCCATTTCCTTCCTTCATCTGGAAAATGGGTGAAGAATTTTGTCATTTGCAGGTAAAAGGAATGAAGTAGTATCCTTCTCCCAACTCTTTCCCTTTCCCTGCTGTTGACCTGCCCCACTCCAGAGCTCTGCAAAGTCATGATCTCTTTTCCTTCTTACTTGTGTATTGTTTGGACCAAAATACTTCTCAAATATATCTTTTAACAAAACCTTAGAAAATATAGCTGTGCCAGTCAAAGTCAGGATTACAGTGGAAATTTTAAAAAAATGGCTACCAGCTGGGGAGATAAGTTGGCTTAAGAGAAAGTATAGAAAACTTATAGAAAAAGAAAACTTACAGAAAAAAGAGGAAGTATAAACATGGGAGCCATTACCCAGTAAGGGCTGGCCACCCAAAGCCTTGCACTGCTGCTTGAGCAGGCCTGTGCTCATCGCGGGGCTGCCTTGGAAAAAGCACTACCCGTGCCCCAGCTGGCTTCTACACACCTACAAGGACTGAAGCCACATGCTGACTGCACTCAGGCCTTCGTGCTCATGAATGTTATGCATGTGAGAGATTTTACAGCTGTGAGTCATCATCTTGCCTACATTCATGTGCTGCTTTCCACTCTGGTGGGAAAGCGCTTTCATTCACGAAAAGAAAAAATATAGGTTTCGAGACAGATCATGATGCAATCACACTCTTTTATACTGTTCAGCTTCTCGTTATGAAATATGACTCCCCTGAGGCATGACTATAGAGTGTGGAAAAGTGAGTTAAATGGAAAACAGGTTGTGCCAACCCTGCCTCTATGACTGCCCCCCATCACTTTCTCCGACTGTAGAGTTCCCTCATGGAGCTGCTTAAAATTTTCAGGACAGTTATCCTAGATTGTCTTCACATTGCAGTAAGTGTTGTTAGGATGATCTTTAGTATAAAGCTTAAAGAGACTGAAGAAATGAAGATGGACTGAACTAGAGACTGAACATAGTCCACGTGAGTCCCAGAGCTCCATGCTCTTTCCCCCTTAACCACGTAGCAAAATTATTTTGGGGCAGTGTAGGTGCCATAGTCAGGCTTTTATGTGAGCCAAGCAAAAAGAAAACAATGTACCCTATTTATCCCAAATATGTGAGGCCTCTGTTGTCCTTGGGGCAGATATTAGCCAAATCAAATTGAGATAAAATCAAAATCAGGAAAAATGTCAGAGAAGGCGTATTTCTGAGGGGACATTTGCAGAATCCTTGAATTTGTATCTACTCCTAAAATTGTTTTAGAATAGGAAAAATCAGGAGGAATGCCTACTTCTCTCCTGTGAGAAACTGGAAATGTTTGACCTTAACATATGATTAGCTGTTAAATGACTTTCAAGGAGACTTTCCTAGGATAATCTACTTAGCCTTTAGCACCCATTTATCGCTTCATAGTGGAGATTAGCACTGATTCTCAAAAACAGCATTACTTAGAGTGTCAACTACATTTTTTTTTCAGCTAAGTAAATTATTCCTTTATGGGAATAATGAGAAAATTTTATATCCTCTTTTCCTGTATTGAATGTATTGTTGTGGAATAGGTGACCATGAAAGTCAATTAAGGAATGATGGAAATTCACCAATTGAGAAAAAAAAATTCACCAAAAGAACTGATGGGCTTGTGGTCACCCACAAGGTTCTTAAGATATTTCTGAATTATGGATATGATGGTTGCCACTTTTTGCTATCAGGTAGTGGGCTAGACACTGGTTCTAGGTAGAAATTAAAGAATCCAGATAAATTCTTAAGTAATTAAATCAAGGTGAGACTCCGTGTCTGGACAATGAAAAACTATTGCGGTTAAGTTTATGATTTCTAGACATGCTCTAGATGCTTACAAAAAATTTATGTCTGACTGCATCCAACTCAGGCCAAGAAATTCAGCATACTTCATAATGAAGTCTCTTCAGGTCTCTTCCCCTGCAACTCACACAGGCACATCCACAGTTCACAGCACTTGATCTTGGGTTTCTGCGCTGATTCAGACATGGACCATGCTATGCAAGCAAAGCCAGTTTATTACACAACTCACTCATATTTATAGGTTTGTAAGTTCTGTCCAAAATTTTCCACTGGGACCCCTTTGCCCCAGTCCCGTAGCACTGCAGTCTTTCTGGTTATCAGGTCCTTGTTATATTCTTTTGTGTTAGCGATGTCCTTGTTACATCTTCTCTGCTCAGAGCAGTCAGAGTGACCAGACATGATGTCCTCACTTCTGTTCTTGCCTTGAGTTTCTCTCTCCCATGGTTTTCACTGTACCAGGGCCAAGAGGTCAGTGGCACCACCCAGCTCACTTCTGTAGCTGTCTGATCTTCCACAGGTTTCTATGACACTAGAAATCTGTGTTTCTTCTGTGGGTGTCTGAGGATACTAAACATCCTGGGATTGTGGTGGACAACTTTGTAGTTTCCAGACTGTGCACTTTCTTTAGCAATTTTTGTGTCATGGGATATGCCCCAGAACGTTTGTTTGGCTCCAAAAGCCAGGCAAAGAATGAAATGAACATTATGCAACAAGTACAGCCAGAGGATGAGGCCGTTTGAATTAGCTGGGAAGATAAAGATATGCATGGAGAGACTGGCACTGGATTTTTATCACAAGGGGTCCTCATACATAAGAAGGAATCACAATCAAGTCCTGTGAGGTGGCTGGGAGGTAGCAACCAAAATTTCCTGGATTAGAGAATTATGTTTATCACTAAGCTTTGCTCAAAATGACATAGGACTAAGAATAATGGTTTTAAACCGAAGGAGCCATAGTTTAGATTAGATGTAAAGAAGAAGATTTTTACGAAGAGCATGGTAAAACTGACACAGTTTATTCAGAGACATGGTAGATGCCTCATCCCTGGAAACATTCAAGATCAAGATGGAGAGGGCTCTGAACAGCTGGGTCTAGTCGGGGATGTCCCTAAACATTGCAGAGGGGTTGGACTAGATGGCATTTAAAGGTTCCTTCCAACCTATCCTATTGTGTGATTCTGTGATTCTCTGATATGACTCTTGTCTTGTTGGGGGACATTCAAACACCAAGCGCCCTCTTCAGCACAGGTAGTTTGCCAGAGTACCCTGTTGTGAATGCTTTCAAGTTTTAAGCCTGAAAATACTCAAGGGTCAGGTTGATTGACAAATTACCTTAATTTAGCAATTGATTTCGCCCCAAATGAATTGCTCCCATATGTTTACTCTTAATCTATGGCAAACTCCTCTTTTACTGGAAATTAAATTAAATTGCCCCACATTTTTCACAGGAAAAAAGCACAGACACAGTCAATCACATGCTCAACAGACATGTGACATCACTTGACCATCAGTTCCAATAGGTAGAGGAATGTGCAGGACTGTGGTCTTTAGCTTTTCTTATTATTACCCCTGTTTCAGCATTATCATTTTAAAAATATTTTTCCTCTCATAAATACCACCCTCAGGTTATTCCTGCCACTTCCTTATAATGTAGGAATTTTCCTATGTTTCTCAAAGTTTACTATCAGGGTACATCCAGCCAATCTTAGACTCTCAATCACAATTTTCTGTTATTTAGTGATTGCTGCAAATTAAATTTTTACTACACTGCGTGAGATGAAAATACCACCCCCAAAGGCTTAGTAATCAAAGTGAGACCACTGAAAATTGTTCTGGAGGGGTGAAATATATATATTTATCTATATAATAATTAAAATATAAGTAACCCATCTTCAGGTATTATTTAAAATTACAGTGTTTAAAGAAACCAATTCATTCAGCTGTGAATATAAATTCTTGTTTTACTCTGGATGATTAACAGAAATAGAAATTCTGGAATTCTATTATTTTAATAGGAAACCACTTTTCTGAATAAGATAAACTGCCAGCCACAACCAATAATTATATCTTTTTTCCTAAGGATATGCCACAGTGGTGTCTGTTTTAGAGTATTGCATTTTCAACCATAGGAAGGAGCTAAAGTTACATAAATTTCCTGGAAGAGTACTTAGACTGCTGTTTACCTGAAATTGTGCTTGTTTCTGGCATCAGGATGATATACAAGTTGTTTTACAGTTGTGGCAGAGAAGTAATAAAGAAATTGCTGAACTATTAGTACACAATTTATGCTTGCCTATGTACTTCATGAAAAGATGCTTTTGTATTTTTTGAAGAATATTGCTAGTGATAACACCAATATATGGCTTCAGTTTTACTTCCCTCACTACATCTTTATGTGCAACAACAGATTTAAACAATTTAGCACAAAAGAATAAATATTAAAAAATAGGCATTTATGCAGCTCCTCAGAGTTTAAGGATGCTTGCAAATCCTCCATCCATGGACCAGGCACAAACACAGCTACACTTGTTTTTAATGGGAAATATTTGTGTAAATATTCCACGTATCAATGCCAGATTGAAATTAAGTGCTGTCTAACTTTAGAGGGTGCTATTCTATAAACTGGAGTTGCCAGGCTGAGCCAGGCTCCTGCTGGAGAGCTGACAAGAATCAGAAGATGGGAAACTGCCTCACTACCAAGGTAGAATGGCAAACCACAGCTGAGCCTCCCTCTGACATCCATATGATTTCTGGCTACTGGTAAAAATTACTTTTCTAGGATGAGCTGGTTGCCCCTAGGATTCCTCACCACTTCATGTCCTATATTTGGATAGCAACCATCTGGGAGGGCTTTATATCTGTAAACCTAAGCTGTCTTTAAATTAAGAGAATTATTTACAGGACTTCTGTAACTGCAGATGCAGTCATGTGAGTGTAGGTTGACATCCTGAGGCTCTGTCAGCTGTTCCTTCCTGCCACCTGTACCTATCCCTCCATGTCCCAGGCAGTCTTCTCTTCCCTCTCTGCTTGCACATCCCATCTCTGCCAGAATATCATGAAGCTCGTGTCACATCTTGGCACAGGAACATAAGAGGAGAAGCTGAACAGGATTCAGGAGCCGTGGGAGAATTATATCTACTACTGTGGCTGCTGATCCATGATGAGTATCACAGCCAGAAACTCCCATCTGGAGTCTCCCACCAACTGCTCTTGGGCAGGTTTTGATTCAGTGGTATCAACAAGTTGAAACTTGACCCTAGAGAGGAGCTTAAGCAGAAGTGGAAACTCTACCCATGATCAATCACTCTTATTTGAGGTCTCAGGATGCACATGGGTCATATTTTAAAGCATTTCTCTGCAATTAGATGGCTTAGAAACATCCTATAAGAGGGTTATATTATAAACATCCAAAGGAGAGTTGATTTTAACTTCCACTACTCTGTTCTAAAGAAAAACCTGAAAAATATCTTGAGACACAGGAACATAGTTATGAACTGACCATTCCCGATACTAGATATTTCTGTAGAGATTTCTTACAGCTATCTTGCACAAAGAAATATATTGCCATTTTTCAGTGCAGACACATTTCTCATCTGACAGTTCTAAGAATGTTTCTTTTTTTGTACAGAAAGGAAGACAGAAGACTAGGATGTTTTTACTTGGAGCAAGGAATGTTCTATGCCATGCATTATTTAATGAGGAAAAATGTAGATCACAGAATCTCAGGATAATTCATGTCGGAAGGGAACTCAGGCAGCCCCTGGTCCAAACTTCCCCTCAAAGCAGGATAAACTATGAGGGCGGAAGAGTTTGCTCAGGGCTTTTTTTCAGTTAAGTCCTGAAAGTTTCCAAGGATGGAGACTGCACTGTCTCTGTGGGAAACCTGGCCCACTGTTGTGCTGTTGCAGAATGAGCCATGTCCCCTTATGTCCATTCTGAACCTCTCTCATTTCAATCTAGGACAATTACCTCTTATCCTTCCACCATGTGCCATTCAGGTCAGTGATTATTTGCCCTTGAAGCCATTCCTTTAAAGGCTGAATGAGGCTTGGTCTTTGTTCCCCCTCAAAGGGAAAGTGCTCCAGCTCTGACCATCTTGGTGGGCTTCTCCTAAACTTCCTTGTATTTAATAAGCATCTTCTTTGTACTGGAGGATGCAAGCAAGCAAGAAGCATCTTCTTTGTACTGGAGGATGCATGGGGTTTAACAAGCTTTGAGAAGAGGAAACCACTTCACTGGATAGCTTGGCTCTGCTCCTGTTTGTACATGCTGAATTTAAGGAAGTTTGTGTTGGCCTTATTCTCCAGACCCTTCAGGTCTCTGTGGATGGCAGCCCTGCCTTTAAGCATGTCAGCCTCTCCCTGCATTGTGGTGTTTGCTGACCTGATGAGCATCTACTCCTCATCCCCAGACACTGCTAGAGACCAACTGATAAAAAGCAAAGATACCAGAATAGATTTTTGTGACACGCTTGCCATCAGTCTCAAGGTAGAGAGTGACCCACTAACCAGGGCCCTCCAAGTCTGATCATTCAACTAGTTTGTTACTTATCTAGCTGTCCAGAAACCTGGATACTAGAGGAGGCATGTCAAAAGTCTTATTACTCAAAATAATGTCCATGGGTACTGCTCATTTACATGACTACTTATTTTATTATAGGTTTGTGGGAACCATGGCCTTGTTTGAGGTAATAAAATGCAGATGTATGGACACCACTGCATTTTAACAACAGCTTGGATGACCTAGAAGAAGCTGGATTATGAACAGAATGTAATTCAGGATGAAATTTGTAGAGATCAGGAGGATCACAGAAAGCAACCATGGTCACATGCTCTGTAAACAGATTGTCCTACTGTTGCTGCACCATAAAGAACTCCCTGGGAGAGAAAGGATGAAAGGACAAAAACAACGTATTGGGGCATGGTAGAGGCACAAATGAGAAAAGAGAAATGGTACAGGTGCCACAGAATCAAAATCATATTGGTAGGGAATGAGAGGGACAACCTGAGCTGAACACCCACGAGGGCAGTCCATTCCCTGGAGGTGCCAAATAAACCAGTGAACACCACTCACTGGTGCTCACAGGTGAGAGGAGGAGGGACAGAAAACAGGACTCAACCTCTACAGAATGTCCACCATAAAATTCCCTCCTGCAGGCAGTGGGTTTGCCCATGCCTGAGGGAAGCTGCTGCTGATGTTTGATGTGTGCTTGGGACCTTGGTCAGGAGAGATTTTGCATCCAGGGACAAGATACGGGGCAAAGGAGGCACTGATCCATAACAGCTCAGTGCTCAGCAGGGCTGTTAAACTTTTTCAAACTAAAAATGTAAACCCTACAACTTTTGAAAATTAGATCTATTAAGATTTAAAATGTAACAAATTTTTTATATTTAAAATTCAGACACTTGACAGTTTATGCTAAGCCCGGGTTTACTAAAATTATTACAACCAATTAAAGATAAAAGAAAGTGTATTGCAACAGTTATTAATTACCAGATTTTAATGAGTTAAGGAGTGCTACCTTTTCCCATAATGGCACAGCTTAAACTGAGAAAATGCTGGTTTTTTTACAACACCCTGATCTCCATAAATATGTCAAATTACCCTGTATTGTACTTTTTACAAAAGAATGGATGCAAATATTTACATGTTTTCCAAAGGCCAGTACTTTCTGCTTTTCTGGTGTAAATAAGCATTTGCCTTCATTTATTTGTGTTTCTATATATTATCAGATTCAACAGGAATATTTTAGTCATGTGAATCAATCCACTGAAATTTGAGAAAATTAATCAGAAATTAATTAGCCAAAATGCTGTTCTCCTTTTGCAACTTACAAATAAAAGTCGGACAGGAGAATATGAGAGCTACAGTAACTAAAATTTAAGGAACAAATGACCCACTTTTTAAAGTACCTAAAACCATGGAACTTTGTAAAGGATCTACCAAGACTAGTTCACAATTCTACTTTAGTTCAGTTACACTTTTAGTATTGAAAGGGAAGTATTTGGCTGCTTAGTGGTTTTGAAATCTCACTGATTACCTCTTTGTTCTGTTACATACCAACACATTAGATTTTCAATTCACCATCTTTCTAATGAATTAGACACCAGTTAAATTCAAATCCAGTTTAAAAATTAAAGAAAAAAATCAAGACAGAGAAAATATCTTATAAATTATCAAATTTATTCAATGGATGTGGGAGTATCAGTGCATCCTTCCCTCTAGGAAAAAAGGAAAACCAAATTTTCTTTAAAAACTGTGTCTGTCTGCACAGCATCACATTAAGTCACTGGACCAGTCATTGAGAAAGATTCCTTAGGACATAAAATGCAAACAAAATAAAAGAAAAAAAATAAAGTCACAGTTTAACTTAAGATTTCATGCTTTTGATTAAATTCATGTTTCTGACCAGTGATTTAATTCACTTTGACTTAAGTCAATCTCCATTGCCTCAGGCTCCCTATCTGTATATTTCATATTTATAAAATGGATGCTATTAGGATGAGTTCCTTTCATTAGCCAGCATGCCTCATTAGGAAGAGCAATGCTTCTTACAGCTAAATTGGATTTTTCTCTACTCTACAGTCCCTTGGTCCTTTGCTGATTTTTCCTTCAATAATCAGCCAGAAACACAAAGGTTTTTTGTGATGTGGACACTTGTCCACTAGATGCTGCACTAAGCCCACCTACTTATTTCATACCTCCATCCTGCTGTGGGCAGAACCTGGACTTCTCTGAGTAATTCCTTCAGGTAGCCAAGTCACCTTGGCAAGACGTGAGGTGCATGAGCTTATGGAGACAAGGTGCTTCCATGTAATATCTCAGCTTGGTTTCATCTTTGGTCTCAGACTGGGTGATATGACTTGCCAAAGTAATACACAGGTTAGTGGTTATGAGCTACTCTATACTCTCAGAAATATTCACTCTGACAAACTGAATGAGGCTTTATGTCCCTTTCTCCAGTTTTGTACCCCTCTTTAAAGAAGGAACACAGCATCTTCTGGGTTCTGGAGCATGCTCTAGTAGCATAGATGTGAAATAAAGAGTAGTTGCAGACTTTGCTGTCTGCTTCTGGGGCTCAGGACTGCTGGGATGAAGCCCAGAACCAGCAGGGCAGCTGATGCTGTGGCTCACTTGTAAAAGTAAGTGCCTATGCTCTGCAGGAATCGGGAATTTTACATTTGTTTCTCTCCTCAGATTTTTCTACTGCTGAGTTCAAACAGCAGAAGAATGATTGTGACTTTGCGCAATCTAATTCTTCCCACTTAAAAAAAGCCAGCCAGCTCAAACAATTATTTCAGGAGGGAAAATGACACTGGAGTGGGAGACATGGCAAAGCAACATGAAGGTCTGGTCAGAAACAAACACACACATACACACAGACAATGGGCAAAACCAGGGCTGTAAAAACAGCTCTCACTATGCCCAAGATTAGGGAGCCATGGAGGTGGTTTAAACAATTTATATTTACACTCAATTGCTTAAATTCTACTGCAAGTTTAATTTTGCCCAATTGCCTTTTTGCCAATTGCCATTTGCTCAGGAAGTGATTTACTAGTCCAAACAAACATTTCCAGAGTGACACAGAATGAGTAGTTCATTCACCAAACATTTACTCTGTGTAAGTTTTTTCCTTATACAACTGCCATAGGAGGCCATGCATTCTTGTACATCCCCTATTGGTTTCCCAATTCCTTGAGAAAGGTGTGAGCTCCCTCTTCAAGATACATTTCAGGCCATGTGTCTTTTTGGGACAAATCAAGCTATCATAACATGCTTAAATTTATTTACCTTTTACTATACCTATTGAATATCTCTTATGTGTGCACACTGGTGATTGAACTTAAAATCTTGGCAACACTAAAAAAATTAATATTACTATCCTTTACCTGAAATAATATCTGTCAAAAACAGATATTGTGATTTTTATTTGTTACACTGCAATTGTGCTGTGTATCTTGCTTCAATCAATTCTAAAACTGACTGAAATGAACTGGTTTTGCTAAACATTAGGCAAAACCATTGTAATTTTCTAATAAAAAAATACACCAGTGCTTGAACTCCAGCCTTCTCCTTCCAAAACACATTACCCTTTATTTTGGAGCTAATTCTTTCATACAAATTCACAACCAAGCAATGTATTCAGAATGAGTTGACTTCTCAAACTGTGCTTGCCTCCTTGATGCAGAGTGGGAACAAAGGTGGGGGAAAGCATTTTATAGTGGTCCACTGTGACACAGGATCAAGACAACATCCACAAACTACAAGATAGCTACTGATCCTTAGGGGGGTCAAGAAATTCTGCCCATCACTGAGTTTTTCATGTAATATTCAGTTTAGTGGAAAGAAAGAAAAACAAAAACAAAAAAACCCAAA